>CM067522.1:7756550-8231550 GCA_034509495.1 Acestrorhynchus altus | reverse complement strand
TGAGCAAGAAAAGTGCTGCTGCATTTGGTTCAGTCAAAGCTAGATGGCGCCGTTTAGTCACCTTGGAGCAGAGGCTGCCCCTGAAGAATGACTTGATGTGGAGCTGCAGGTATATATATCTACTCACTTTGCACCATTAGGTCAAACACCATTACCAGACGACTTATAAAGAACTTCATTTGAAGATGCACATTTAAAAAATATTCATGAGTGAATGTATTTCTAATCAGAACAATACGTCTATATTTATTTACAATATTTATTTTAATAATTAGTCCAGTTCAGTATGAAAACTGACAGTGAATATGGGTGAAATATATAGAATTGGAATTATATTCTTATGATTCAGTTGTTGATTGCATAACGTTGATATAACGGTACTTAAAATACAATAAATAAAATAAAAACGAATTGAATATAAACAATTAAATACAGAAGGGCTCTGAATCACCCTGTAATCTGAGTGATCGCGATGGCTCCTAATGGGAGATTAGATCTTGCAGACACTCAGGAGCAAACCTATGCAGGGCTTTATATGCAAGTAATAGAATTTTATAATGAATACAGATTTTGAGCAGTATGCCAGTGCAATGCTCATAAGACTGGACTCAAGTGTAATTTAGACTGGCTGCAGCATTTTCAACTAACTGAAGTCTATATATGTTCCTGCTTGAACATCCTGACTAGAGTGCATTGCAGTAACCTAACCTTGAGGTGATCAAAGCATGCACTAAAGTTTCAGCATTGTGTGAGGACAGGCCAAGTCTTAACTTGGAAATATTAGATGTCCTATATTGATCAAATTATAAATCTGAATTGATTAGGATGCCAAGATTTTTTGCCGATGAACCAGGTATAACAGAGACATCATACAGATTTAACATTAAATCTGATCATTCATTTCTTGCAGTTTTAGGACCCAAAATTAGAACCTCAATTTTGTCCCTATTTCGAAAGCGGAAGTTATGCCACATCCAGGATTATACATCTTTTATTCAGTCTCTCATTTTCTTTAATCACGTTTTATCATCAGGTTTGGCTGATTTGTACAGTATCGTCTGCATAACAGTGGAAGTTAATGCCATGTCTGTTTATTACTGTGTCTAGGGGTAGCATTTATAGAGTGGGATTCCATTTTTCTCATTTCAGTGAAATTGGAAGATACACCATTTAGTAATTGAAACCAGTCAGTTAAGTAAGATCTGAACCAGGAAAGTGATGTCTCTCTGATTCTTATCGTCTTGTTGTCAACCACACCTGACGAAAAACAGTTTGGACTTAATATTATGGGTTGAATGTGTCTAATATTTTCTATTTTATGATTGAAAAGTCCATAAAGATTATGTGGGTGTTGGGTCATTCTCAGACCCAGCAGTGCTGCTGTAGTGTTTAAACCTCTCAGTGTCACTTCTGGATTGAGAATAATTGACCACAGTGACATATGCAGCCAACAGTGTCCTGTGAGCACCGACGAAGGACTAGAATATGACCAACTGTGCAGAAACAGATTAGCTTCTGTCTCTGACCAACTAGGTAAGAATGGCTGGACACACTGTATTTAAAAACCCCAGCAGCACTGCTGTGTCTGAGCTACTTTTACTAGTAGAAATTCGAGAGTATGCCTTAGAGCTTTAGAGCCCTAGAGCTCTCAAATATAATTTAAGATATGTACAATTTGTGTTGTGACTGTTAATAATAATATGATTGATATGTAAAACTGGATTTTTTACTAGTCAGAATTATGTGGACAGGTAAGTACAGTTACAGTTCTGTTACAGTTCTGTCTACTTACAGTTCTGTTAGTAAAAAAAGTATGAGGGAGAGAGTGAAATTTCATGTAACATGTAACTTTCATGTAATTTCAACTTTAAGGTTATGAATTCCTGGTGATGTGAATTGTCAGAGTGGCTCTATAGATCTGTAAATCTGATGTCACCTCACACTGATCACTGGTTTCATATGTTTGTAGACGTTTACATTAAAGCACACCTCTAGGTGGCGCTGTCTGCTCAGTCTTTGCTGTCAGAAACTGATAGAAACTTGTTCGGCTCTTGTTAGCAGCTCCAATAGACACTGAATGTGGTTTTCTGATCTCAGCTATCAAAACACGTTTCTGTTCATTTTAGAGGAAAACTGAAGTTCATCATAGTCTGCAGAACCTCACAGGATACCATTAAAGCAGGATTTCCCCCAAAATGTCAGATCAACTCAGACCACTTTTATAGTTCATTTACATGAATATTTCTCACTTTACTGTTTGAGTTTTAAATCATTATTTAGGCAAACAGGTTAAGTACTTTGAAGTCTAAATGGATTTTACTGGAACTTTGAAATGGTTGGATTTGGTTTATCAAATTTGGCATGAACCCATGAACCCCTTCCACAATAAACTAAAAATGCATTAAAAGCTGTTTAAATTGATGACATTTTAATATGCTTTATACTTATGTTAAATAGCTGATAGATCATATCTATTATAATATCCAATAGTTGATATATTTGACTAAATAAATCTAATTTACTTTTTCAAATTTTATTCATAGTCATGGATTTGCTATGGGTTTGACAAAACACTCTGTGTGAACTAAACTAAATGCAATATGGCATATAAAATCATACAGACTTAAGATTCTATAACTTAATTCTATTCTAATATTGAGCCGCAGACTTGGCTCATTGAAAACATTCTTCAAAAATATTACATTTCAAACATTCAATTTGGCAAACAGTGGATTAAGGAAGCAGGTTTGCAAAGGTGAAATGAGGTCACACACTCAATAGATGTTCAAAATCCTGTTTTATTATTTGGGGTATATCACTTTATACAGCTCCAGCCAATTAAAGTTCGGATCAGACATCTTTCATCTCAGCCAGTTCAACAGACAACTGACAACTAAAAATGAAACGAATGAAATTCTGAATAGAAGACAATGCATTAGAATGTTCTTAATTGGGGATCTATTCGGTCATCACTGATAAAACTGCTTCTTATCCCATTATACGTAGCTTAAACCAATTAAACCAATATTCACAGAATTCCAGTCATCTGCTGAAATGAGTGCTGCCCAACCAAGCGACAGTTGCTCATTTATTGCAATTAAATAAGAGCTATCTTCTGTTTAACATTCACATCCTGTCAACATTCATTTGACGTAAATAAATGACAACAACAATTCCAGCTGGGTTTATTTGGCATATACATTTACATGCTTTATTGTTTGGTTATCTCTACAATGCATTGCTATTTACAGTATGCCTCATGCAATGTGGAGTTAGTGATTATTATTCATCAACTAATGTTAAGTCATTCCTACTCTTTTGGCCAGATCATACTGGCGATTTTAAGTGTAGCTATTGCCGAGATGCATTATCCACACATTGCACTGCACAAACACCTTAGTTCAAAGAGTGACACAATACCTCATGTACAGTATATTTCTCCTAAAGCTCCTACAAGGGCAAGGTCTGCCGTATGTCAGTTGTCAGTATAGTTCCATTCCCAGCACATTTTGGTATTTCGGCTGGTTTTCCAACTCTGCAGCCAGAGGTTAGGAGGATGTGTTGAGGATCCTTGAGTCTGAGGAGTCAGATCTTTCGTCGAATTCCTCATCGGGTGAGTATATCGTCTGTTTGGCTGAGACAGGACAGCCATCTTCCTGGACACCAATTCTCTGCTCCTCTTGTGTCGCCCTGGAGCTCAGAAGGGGTGAGCTGCGGAATGCCCCAGGCGAGGGGCCTGAGAAGGGTGAGACATATTGGGAGCGGAGCTGGTACTGCTGTTGCAGGGTCATGGTATTCCATAAAGTCACATCACCATGCACAAAGGGTCCCCCAGCCTGGCTGCGGCTTAGTGAGTTGCGCAGCATCAGTGGATAGCGGGGTGGTTGAGGGAAGCCATGCTGCAGTGGGACACCTAAAGGGCCAGGCACCATTCCACTGCTGGTTGACTCCGGAGAAAAGCGCAGGGAGTCGGGCACACGGAAGGCTGAGCCCACCGACCACTTGGTGGAAGACACTGGGTATGAGCTCAAAGGGTGCTCGAACAGATGCCCATTAGAGGGTAGAACAAGAGTTTCAGAACTGTCAGGAGAGGGCTTGTCTGCTTTTGCTGAAGAGCGGCTGGACAGGAGGATCTCAATGGCACCGACCAGGTCACCCCCACAGCCCCTCAGGATCAGTTCAAGCACAGCTGGCTTGTGGCCAGGAAAGATCTTTTTTAGCACCTCTAGAGGAGGACGGTTGGCTCTCAGGTTGAAAGGGAGGGAAACAGAGCCCGAAAGACCTTCAATCAGAAGGTTGGGCTCACTGGGGTACTTAGGGCTGTCAGGTTTGGGCTCAGGATCGGTGCAAGGTTTGGGTGCACCATAGCGAGACTCCTCAGGATGAGAAGGGGGTTCTGGGGTGCTGGGGGTGTAGCAAGAATTGGTCTTGGGCTCCTCTGGAGAACTGGCAGCTTCTTGCTCTCGGTCACTGGTGCTGCCACTGTTCTCTCCTCCGGACTGCTCACCGGAAAGATCCTCATTCAGTTCTGAAAGCACACATACACATATGGACAAACCAGAAATAAAATACACTGTTTGTGAAAGAAGTACATTGTGACAACAGTTTGTTATGATGCTATTTCTTATTCCAAAATTTTACAGACTACGGCTTCTATGTGACATCAAAAAGGCTCAGCAGTGGTTTAAATGTTAGAGAAGTGAGTTTGGAATCTGAAGGTCACTGGGTGAATCCCCTGGACTAACCACTAATTGCTCTCCAGGTGGCTCCGGGTGTATGTCCTCATTTCCCCAGTTGACTTATGTAAGTGTGTGCTCACTAACTGTACAAGGGTTGGACAATGAAACTGAAAAACCTGGTTTTAGACCACAGTAATTTATTAGTATGGTGTAATGGGGCCTCCTTTTGCAGACAATACAGCGTCAATTCTTGGGAATGATATTTTTAGGATACAATCCGGGTTAGCACCCGAACATCCCTTTCAGACAGCTTCCTCTTGTGTCCACAGTTAATCCTGTTGGATGTGGTTGGTCCTTCTTGGTGGTGCTGACATTACCCTGGATACCGAGGCTCTTGATACACCACAAAGACTTGCTGTCTTGGTTACAGATGCACCAACAATGTGTCCTCTTTTGAACTCTGGTATGTCACCATAATGTTGTGTGTGTTGCAATATTTTGAGCAGAACTGTGCTCTTACCTGCTAATTGAACCTTCACACTCTGCTCTTACTGGTGCAATGTGCCATTAATGCCAATTTAGTCATGAAACCACCCACACTAAAATGACAGGTGTTTGAGTTTCATTGTCCAACCCCTGTAGATATTTTAGATTATTCCTTTAGGCACCAGAATGAGGTAGGGAAAGTTAAAATGGTTGGACATACAGTGAAATTCAACAGGAGTTGAAAACAGTCAGAATGATAAACTGTGTGTGTTTTTTGCTGGACACTGGCAGAGCAGCACCACCTGAACATGGACACAGTTTGAGTGTGAGAGGTAGAAAAAGTGGAGAAGTGAAATATTGTCTGAAATGTTGTCTCAGGCCTCTGCCCTGCTGAAGTGAGGGAGCTGGAGCTGCTGGCCCTGCAGTTGGTGAAAGCAACATTAGGGTGTTAGTTAACTCACCTGCCAGCATCCCTGTGATTTATTCCTCCTCACTTCATTCCCTACAACAGCTCTGAGACCCAAAGTGCTGACTGGCTGCCACTGAGAGATTAGCCGTCGATTTTGCCAGGTTTTGCAAACGGATTGGCTGTTATTTGGTAACATTTCACCTGAGTTTGGAAGTCTCCTGAAAATGATGGCTATTGGCTTCGATTCGGGGCTGTCTCGCCTTGATTACTGTAATCTTTGAAGCGATCAAAGCTCGGCAGACTGAAAGAGCGCTGATGGAAAGTCGATGTCCATTTGCTGTGGGCTTCGTCTCTTATTGTGCTGTCCGGTTTGGCCGCAGGTTTGGTCTCTGCTACCCTCAACCCTGCGCTGTGATTAAAGAATCAGCCGAGCAGAGCCGAATCAGTACCGCAGAATCCGGACCTGTCAAACCCTGACCTCCGTCGCCCTTACAGCTCAGACACATTCAGTCCTGAGACTGAGAGACTGGACTCTGACCAATACAGCAGGTGCTGACCTTCATCTCCTCTGCTGTAAAACTGATCACTGTATATTACAGCATTGTGACTGTGTACAATTATTATTATTATTATTATTATTATTATTATTATTATTATTATTATTATTATTATTATTATTATTATTATTAGTTGCAATTGTTTTGAAGTATTGTTATTATTACTGTTATTTAGTTATTCTTATTCATAATTATTATTATAGATTATAATTATAATATATAATATATTATAATATTATATAATGATAATATAATAATAATAAATAACAATAATAATGTTAACTAAATGACAACAATAATAACATTGATAATAAGAATACTTCAAAACAACTGAAACTAATAATAATAATAATAATAATAATAATAATAATAATAATAATAATGTAGAATGAGAATTATAACTAAAATTATATATATTATAATATTATATAATAATAATAATAATAGTAATAATGATAACGAATTAACAACAATAATAACATTGATAATAACAATACTTCAAAACAACTGCAACTAATAATAATAACTTACAAACAATACCAATAATATCACTTGTTATAGTGCGATCACTAACAGCCAAATAACAGTAACAACAATTGTAATTTTTCTTCCTCTTTTTCTTCTTATAATTATTATTCATAAAACACAATAATAATAATAATAATAATAATAATAATAATAATAATAATAATAATAATAACCATATAGCACTACTATTATACCTAATATTAATATAATTATTTTATATGCTTTAGAATGATTACAGAACAGGTTTAGTCAACATATTGAGTTTAATTTTTTTTAAAATACTGAAAATTCTTTACTAAAAAAGATAATAAAACAGGTCGCCTTGTTTGTTTTCAGTGAAACAACAAATTATTTCCCCCAAATCAAGTTCATTTTACAACGTTTAACGTAAATAAACGGATCATTTTCACGTGAAACCTTTTTTCCCATCAATTTGTCGTTTAGTTCTATTTAGTTTTGCATTTAATTTTTCATCTGATATTACTTAAATAGAAAACCGCTTTGTAAACCTATATTTATAAAACAGACCGCATTTACAGTGTGAACACTGAGGCACTTCGAACCGGCCTTTAGTTTCCTTCAATTAAGCTCATTTTAAAGTAAAGACGAACAATTTCATAAGTAACTCGCACAGAAATCTGTCCTTTATTTTTGCCACATTGGTTCAATAAAAATCTGAATTCCCTCAGAACTGAGGCACGTTTTCTCCTCCTTTTAATTTCTGTAAACAGAAAGGAGGGGTGTGGAGAGCTGTGTTTAGGGATGAATAATTATATAAATCATATTATACAGTTAAATCAGGAATATAGATCATGTATCACACACACACACACACACACACACACACACACACACACACACGCACGCACGCACGCGCGCGGGTGTATATATCTCTAACATTATAATATATAATGGATTGTATGTGTATATACTCCTGATTTGAGTGTATAACAGCCAGCTCTGCAGCAGACAGTGGCAGAGTGCCCGGTGGCTGTGTGGCAGTACCTGCTCCAGGCTGCGCGCTCAGCCCGTCTCCGCTCCAGCGCAGCTCGGCCGCCGGGCTCCTCAGCGCCTCCGGGATCAGACTCTCCAGACTCTCGCTGGCCTGCTGCCTCCTCAGCGCCACCTGCGCCGCCATCACGCGCTGCCGCTCGATGATCAGAATGCACTTGTCGCACGTGCAGTCCTTGAAGCGGCAGTAGCGCTTGTGGCCTTTGAGCCACGACAGCACGCCGTGGTTGCGGCACCGCGCGCACTTCGGCGTCCTCTGGAGCGGCGCGCGCGCTTGCGCCACCGGACCCCCCACGTACAGGTAGGGCGAGCCGTAGCCGTTCATGCTCGGGGTAGAGGGAGTGTGTGGGCTGCGCTGAGGAGGGCTGATGAGGGCCAAGAAGTCAGAGGCGCGTCGGCCGACCTGCTCTGGCGCCGCAGTTCGCACTGCGATCTGTGCCCATCACTGTCACACGTACTTCAGCTCCCACAGGGGCAATAACCAGGAGGACGTCAAACACCCCCCTCCACCACGCACCCCTCCCCTCCCCTCCCCAAACAGACACGCGCATGCAACACTGCCTTATCTTCACACCTCCTCCACGTGAACCAGAAAGCCGACGTGGTGAAGATCAATAAAAAACGCTTGAAGATCAGAGCTTCACAAGAGCTGCACTGCGCGCGCCGCACAGCCCCTGCATTTCTGCGACCTGATCCCGAGCTCTTATTCCAGAAATGCTGCTGCAATGAAAGAAAAATCAGGCTGGAATGCCCCCTTCAGCTCCCCAACTCCGCAGTGCATGTTTAACCCCAGAGCTCTCAGCAGCACCACTCGCTGTGCGCGAGAATTAAACACAGAGGAGCTCATGCACTGGTTTGCATCTGAATGTGAGCTGAACTCACAAAGGAGGACTTTCCAGCAGGCGCACGCGGCGCGCCGTTCCACTTAATTGGCCGATTAAACGTCGGGGTGTGTTATTGGGGTTTTCAGAGACAAAAAAATGAACTTGGGGAATGCAAGAAATGCCCAGTGCCAGACCACTGACCAGTGCTGGTATTTGAAAATCCTCTTTCAGTGGCTGAGAGGAAAATTCCCATTTAACCCCCTTTTTTTTGGGGCAGCATGAGAGTCTTCTTCTCGCCAGTGCATTCACTGACAGTTGTTGAAAGAGGAACATCCACTGATGCAGCAGAGAAGTTAGGTGTGCAATTGTGCATTGGCACTGTTTTTCAACCCTGGTCCTGGAGGGCTCCTTATCATGCACGTTTTGTTTCCTCTATAACAGACCATCTTCAACTCGAGAGGATATTGTTCATTAGCGGATTAGTTGGATCAGTGGGAGTAGGTGAACCCTGAAACATGCAAAACTAGGTTCCTCCAGGACTTGGGCTGGAAACCACTGTTCCAAAGCAAATTTGCTATTTTTTTCTTCTTCCAATGGTGGTGATAGGAACCACTGCCAGGTTGAGTAATGCTCTCTTTATATCCAAACAAATCAGTGAACCAGTGAGAGAGTTTTGGCCTGTTCTTGCACAACTTTAATAATAATAATAATAATAATAATAATAATAATAATAATAATAATAATAATAATAATAATAATAAAAATAATAATAAATAACAATAATAATAAAATAATAATAATAATAAATGTAAAACATAAAATAAAAACAAAGAAACACCATTTGCCATCATTTGCACCATGTTCAGAAGTGCTCCACTGGTTGGTCTAAAGTGATGGAGCTGTAGAAGTGTAAGATGCTTGGTTTCATATCTGAACACATCAGTGTCATCAGGTTTCATTTTGCAGAATTTTGAAAAGTGGGAGATGTTTGCCTTTGGAGATGGACCTTAGGGAGCTGCCAGTCCATTGAAACCCAACGCCGCGTTTCTGTGTCTCCAAAAGGGTTTAGTCAAGCACATAATGGGATCCCCGAGCAGGGCAGCTCTGAGAAGAGGGCCCCGCTGAACTCACCCTCATCAGCTCCGTTTCCACCACTGTTAAGCTGTTAATTGGAGAACAGCGCAGGAAATGTGAAGAACTGCTAAAGCGCCGTGTGAACCAGTGCGCAGTGGCCGGGGGTCCCTTTATATATGTGGTGGGGGGTGTGGGGGGTGTTATAGGTGTAAAATGCAGGTTTTGTTGACCACACACACAAAAAACGGGACAGGGTCCAGAAAACAAGCTGTTTTACTGTACTGGACCCCAAGGACTCTTAAAAAGATGCAATGGAAGAAGCATGTTTGCTTTCATGAAGATGTATTTTGGTACTGGCAGTGTTATTTTATCAAGTATTCTGCTGTGTTTATGAAGTGAGTGGGGTTTTAAAGAAGTAGATGTTCAAGATTCTTTTATTGTAACCAATTTAAAGGTCCTTCACACTAGTTTCTTTAAATAAAAATGTTCTTCATGGAACCAAAATCAGTCATTTGCATTGCTTAGCGATTCTTTTGAAGCGCCTTTATTTTTATGAGTGTACTGACGAGAAGGTGAGAAATGAGATTTAGACCTGTTCAAGTACTGTTCCTCCTGGAGCAAAGGCAGTATCAGATCATGTCAAAATTAAATTTTAATATGTAGAAATGTTATCTGACTGAAAGATGATCTTCTAATTCTATTCAGGTTTGAACACCTCAGTGTTTGTGTAAGAGAGCCTGTGTGGAGGTTTTATTTACTCCACATTAGGATTGGTCAATTAATTGGAAATACAATGGACATTTAGAACCTCTAACCAACAGAATCTTGCACATGTCGATTATATATATTTTTATATTCAATAAATAACCCTCATCTATTTCAATACTTAAAATTAAAACACTCTTTCATTTAAAATGCCAGCTTTAATTGTTATGCATATTTACAGTACAAACCTTGCCATTAAACTATGAGGGTAAAAACAAACAAACAAAAAAACCAAATAATTCAATGTTTAATTTAGTCTAATTTAAATTTAAACATAAAATGCTACAATGTCATAGAAGAAGCATTTCTGATTTGCCAAAGAAATATTTTGGTAAAAGATGAGGGTGAAGAATATCTGAATTTGTAAAGAATGTTTTTTTTTACCCTGACAGTAAGTTAAACTGAAGGAACAGCCAACAATAATACATAAGGTGATAAAAACCGTGTCACAAGCAACAATATCTTGTTAGCAAAATAGGCTACTTATTATCCTCCATTATTTAAAAAAACACTTTGTCATTTTGTTCTTAAATAATTACTATATTTATTCAAGCAATGGTGACGTTAAGATGCTATGGATAGTGACCAGATTGTGATGGGAATCATATGAGTACATGTGGAATAATGAGCTTTTTATAATGAGAACCAAAAAATATATCAAAACTATAAAATTTAAGTACTAATGTGTGTATACTGTAATTCTTTGTGTGTGCTAGAAGCTATTACTGGAAATAGAGTAAAGAAGGGGTTTTAAAAATTCTTGCTTAAAAATATATATCTTAACCCTTCATTAGAAATGGTTGTATATTAGACAAAAGTCTGATTAGATAAAAGTCAAATTTTTTTTTTGGAGAGGACAAGGTCTAAAAATAGCCAGCAGTTCCCAACAAAGCTAAACTGACACCAGCAATGGATAATGAAGTCAAACCCACAACCAGCAATCCATCAGTAAATATAATCAGCATTAATGTTTCTATTCAGTCAGTTTAAAACAGAACATCAAGGTGTGAACATTAAAATTTTTTAGTCACATTTTAAGACTATTTTGTAAAGTGTTAATAATTTTTAAATGTAGAGAGTTGGTGGGTGACCACAGATTGTGACAGTAAAACAGGTGAAAGGGCAAACAAATCTTCCCTCATGTATCTTTGGGTCCATGAACATGCTCTCATGCTGATTTTACAAATTCTTCTTGTCCCTTCTTCAGATGGAAGATATAGCAGCTGTTTTGATACACATTTTATTTTCTATACTTGTTATTCTTGTTCCCTGTAACTGACATTTTACAGGACTTTATAATTTACCTATAGATCATCTTTACTCTCCAACTCACTTTGAGATCTCAGCCTTAAAAATGCTCTTGGACTCCATAAATGACGGAGAAGTTATACTGATTTTGAAATATGCGGCTTTGAAAAACTGGAACATGAATCTGAAGTGAAATGGATATTCCCGTAATGTTTGTTCACGGTGGAGACAGCGTACAGTAGCACACAACTGTAGTTTATCAGTATTGAGCTCCAGGCCTGTTTTATAGAGTGAAAGACAGCACAGAGTCTATAAACATCCCACACCTGAAACTCAAGCACCTATAAACACGACTAAATCAACAATGAGTCCTCCAGTGGAGCCTTTGTGTAGTGTGACACTCCCATTCTCAAAGGATGCCAGAAATTAGACAGTTATTCTATTTACATTTGCTAATATTTGACAACAAAGTTGGACAATTTGCATTACAAACATGAGTGGGAATGTGTAAAGCAGAGAGTCGAGCGCACAATCGAAGCTGAAAAAGACATTTCAATCCAACGTAATTTTGAAGCCCCTCTAATGCTCAACTTGATGCTGCAGAATGTCCATTATAAACAGTGTTCAGTATCAGAGGGCAGATTAGGTGGTGTTAAAATTAGAGGGTCAAGAAAAAGGTGAGTTATTGAATTGATTAGTTGCTAAAGACAAGATTAATGTTTACAAAATATATCAAAGTGTCCCAAAAAAAGCTGTCTGGTAACTGCACATAGAGAAATCTGACAAAATGTTCCTCATCTTCAATGAACATCAGTGTAACTGTATTCCACAACAGTCTCCCCCATTTATCTGAAAACAATCACACGATTCCTGGAGTCCAATAAGTGTTCAGAACTTCTGCATAATTAAACGCTGAGTAATAAACATTCTTTGATGTGAAATGTGCAGAAGAGATAACTGAGGTAATGGGTTCCCGATATTTATTTCAGATAGTTATTTGTTCTAACAATCTTTTTGGCTGGAAAATATATTTTATATTTTATTAATGGACGAGAGCTTCATGCATGGTGTTATAAGACAAACCAGACCCCAGTGAAAAATGTATGCTTTCATTATTTACATCATCATTACACATAAAATGCTGAATATGTGCTGGTTTTGTAAATAACATGGCTGTGTTTACTCTGTAGACATTACGAGGCCAGTCTCGATCACCACCACTGTAAAGAAGAAATGTGGAAATGGTAGAAGTTCTCCTTCGAGGAAGCTGAGGAAAGGGACGTTTATCAGAAATGACTCCTTTCAACAGAAATTGTAGACACTTTACCCTTTGTCTCCAGACTCTGTCCTGAAATGAAAGCTTGATACCTGTCAATACAAAAGTGATTACTGCTCCCAGTGCAACACAAACGGTTAATTAGTGAGTACAGTCTCCTTCTCCAACACTTCCAGAGCTTCAGAACTCTCCAGCTTTGTTGTGACTATTATGTGCAGGCTGAACATTGAGCACATACAACGACTCGTCCATCTAGCCTCCAGTAGGCAGATCCGCAATTGAAGCGACTGACAGGCGGCCAATAGGCAGTGGAGTTGTGAGTGATTACAGCACATCTGTTCAGTGAAATGCCTTGCTAATTTCTCTGTGCAACTAGAGCCGCCAAGGGCATTCAAATCACTGCCATTTTGACAGCAGCTTGCCCTCCCAGCCACACCCACTCCATCTCAGTATAGACACTGGCTGTCAAAAGAGCACTCAGATGTCTTGCTTATTCTCACCGGCCCCTTTGGAATGGCTTTCTAATATACTACTTTCCAAGCTAATAGAGTAACAATTGTACTCACTCTGTTATTACCTCCAATGGCATGTTTTCATTTCTTTCGTAAGTGATTCATTTATGACTCACTATATACACTATATACAGTCCTCTAAATGCACTGGACTATTCTTTTTCTACCCTGCAATTATTTTAACAAACTACGTGTAGGATATTTATTTTACTGGGGCCATATTCCCATTCAGATCACTTTGCTGGTATACATGCAGGATGTGTATGTACCGATGATTTTTTTCTGGGTTTAAAATTAAGGCAGAAACCAGGACCAACTGGGAATTATTCATTGTTTGCATCATACATTTTTGTTCTTCTGCTCGTTGGTGTTACAATGTTTGTATGCAAATCGATGCAAATTGCCTTTATACCATCATCGAGGTATAAAGAACACTAAATAACACCCTGCGTTTTACAATTCCCCAAAGTGAGCAATGATGACTTCCTTATATCTTCACTCGCAGTTAAATTACCCATTAAAACTGGTTCCACTCAGAGGTCAGAGGTGAAGGTCATCATTTTTGTCTTTCTTCTCATCTGCATAGATAAGTTACTGTAAAGTGAACATAGCCAATCAGGTTGACGTGAAGTATCATTCTATGAAAACTTGCTGATAGTTGTATACGGTGGTGGTCACAGCAACCAGATGTTCAGAATCTTTAAAATAACCTTATAGAAACTATCACATGAAAATTGTAATGAATTTGATGCCTGATGCTTTACTCACAAAACAGGCCAAAATTGGCCAATTGATGCTGACAACAGCAAAAAGTCTCCTGATTTCAGGGAAATATTAAACAATGATCTTCCCACATTATCCTGTAGTGTGGGGTGTGTTAGATCCTCTGTTCTTCCCTCGTGCAGTCAGGCCTGTTGTGAATTGTGAATATGAAACTTTTAATATTTATAACTCAGTATCCTGTGGTGTGGGGTGGATGCAGATTCTCTGGTAACTGTCATCCAATGAGAGCTGAGCTGAGCTGAGCTGATATACAGTCAGCAGGGCTCTTATACACTGCAACACAAGCCTAAGGTGAACACACACACACACACCCACACACCCATACATATGTTAGATACAAACATTAGGTGAATAATCACAAACAAGCACTGATACCCTAAAATTAAACAAGCACTTCTCATTTTCAAAACAATATCTGATATCTTTTGAGCTAGAATTATGAGATTTCTCCTCAATGCTTCAAGCTAAGAATAGATTTCTTCAAACAAACCACAAGCACAGCTTATTTTATCAGTTTTAAGAAAAAATAAGCTACAAATAATACTGGTCTTTGAAAAGGAGATCTGTGCCTTATTACTTTAATTTATTTGAACATGCATTTTCTGAACAAATAAATTCTTAATACCCAGAGATATGAATTTCAGAGCTGTCAGTAATGTACATAATCTTAAAGTGTGTGGTGTTTCATTCAGATCATTTATTGTGTTTTGCAAATATTTAACCACAGTTAGCATTTTTTTATAATAGATTTATAACATTTATAATGGATTTAACAGAAGGTTTGGCCAAAAAACAATAGCTGTGCCATTACCAGCAGCATGTGTATGTGTAGGTTCATAGGTTATTTTAGATTAAAATATTTTATATGGATTAGTATGTTTCCCTAAAATGCAAAAATTAAATTTTTCACATGACCAAAAAAAAAAAAAAAGAATCCCACATATATAATAGAAATTATATTTATATATATTTATATATATTAGAAATTGCAGTTCAGCTGGATTGTGGAGCTCATTATGAGATGAGTGCACAAAATTAAAGCAATAAAGTTTAGTCAAGTAGACAATGCACCACTTCACTATACAGCAAAGTGATCATAAAGAACCCTTAAATGTTATCTCATCACAGAACTCAAAACTGTCAAAGATGAAAGAAGTCAAGTTTCATGTTTTGGAAACAAGTGTTGTGGACTGACGAAGCCAAACCATCTCTATTCCATAATCAGCAAAAAAAGATTTGGAGAAAAAAAAAAAAAACACACCTTGCCAACTGTGAAGGATTGAGGCGGATCTATCATCCTTTGGGGCTGTTGCTCCCATTAGCATTGGAAATGTTGAATGAGTGGAGGGAAGAGTGTGATTCCACAAAATACCAGCAAAACCTGGGTGCAAAGGCCAAAAAGTGGGAACTTGAAAATTAGTGCAACGATCCAAAACACCTTGGTCTAACTGGGGAAAAGATTCTAATTTCAAGACTTTTAGCTGCTGTCATTTCTGCTAAAGGGGTGTCTTACCAAGTCCTGACTCTGTGAGGTGCTCAAACCTTTGAACAGGCCACAAAACTGATTCAGATTTTTAATGAAATACAGAAAAGTTATCAGAATTGCATCAAAAATAAAGATGATGTAGACGAATGCTATCCGATACTGAAAGTGAGCAGGATTTCTCAATAACCTTCAACAGTTCACATGAGTGTCACCATACAATGTACAAATTCCCTGAGAGCTGTAAAGTTTGCTCTTTCCAATCCATTACATCACAAGCCAAACATGATGCGCATATGTAAAGATGAATTGCATTAAGCCTGGCCATGTTTCAGACTGCACGGCCATCAACCACTTTTATGGTGATTCTTCCCTCCCTTAAATTCAGAACTCCTGACTATAAAAATGCAGCTGCAAAACTTGCCCCCCCACTCCCCAAAGAGCAAGTGTGTTTGGAAGCATCTTGAGGACGAGCACAGCTTTATCGTGGCTGTGCGTCGCATGCGGCGGATGTGATTGATGGTGCAATAGCAGCTCAAGGAAAACAAATCCAGCGACACTTCTCAAGCCACCACTGGAACACAGGCCGGCTTGCAGCAACAGAAGGACACGAGACGGGCTGCCTCTGACAACCCCCCGTGATGAAAGGGCCTTCCTTAACTAAACTCGTAAAGCACAGGGCAATAAAAGTCAATCTTCTGTAAAATCCAATTAAGTCATTATCTGACTGATTGTATCTTTAATTGAAAACAGAAGTGACAGTAAATTTCTGTGATATATCAGGATCAATCGATACTGCCAGGCGATCCGCTCCGCAGCTGTGATTTATAACGTCAAAGCCGCATAGGTAACTCCACATTCTTCTCACTAAAACCACTGGGGGATGAAATTAAGAGTAAGTGCGTTTAATAAAAAAAGAAAAAAAAAAAACACAAGATGGTCAGGTTATTGATTACACCAGATGGGCTGGAAATCGTGCAAATGTTTTCAGAAGCGCCCGGCGAAGAAAATACAAGTAATTTTCATTTGGGCTTTTATGTGGTACACTGTACACACAAGCAGCATGAAAATCAGTCATCAATAACAGTTCTATCTTCCCAGAAACACAAAGTCACATAAACACTGGAGCACAGTGAATGAGCTTTCCCATTGTTTTATTATTGAGACATCAAAAAAAAAGTTTGCAACATGTAATTTGAAATGAATCTCCATAACAGTCAGTCACAGTAACAAAGTGCGGAACCGTTTAGTGGCAAACAATTCAGAGCTGCGTTAATTACAAAGGTAAATCTTAACATGACCAAACTGTATACAATGAAAAAACAGCCACTGCAGAACAGCCACAACTGAACTGATTAAAACTGAAGAAAGGAAAACAGAAAGGTGGTTCTGGAGCAAAATCAACGCTCATTTATTTAACAAAATAAAGCAAAAAGGTAACTTCTCAAGATATCCCTCTGTAACTTTTAAAATATGTATATTTGATTTGGTATTCAATAATCTCACAGAAGCATGGGAATGTGGTAGGCGGAAGGCAAAGTCCCTAACTGGTTTTCATGCTGCACTTTCCCCTTGATCAGGAAAAGCTGCAGCTTGTCAGGAAGAGTACATGCACAGACAGAAATCCAAGTGAAAGCTGTATACATGCACTGAAAATTTATGCATTACTGACAAAAATTCATCTCTCAATCAGATATCTTAATCGGATTTCCAGATCTTACTGTTTACTGAACCACTTGAACTATCAGATAACTGCAGAAATCTGATTAGGATCAGATTATTGACTGAATGTAAACACATACATTTTTTTAATCTTGCCGATCAATAAATGCAGCGAAGATTTCTACACATTGTAAGCAAAAACTGCATTATTGCAAATCTCATTATGGCCACAAAGGGCATACATTATAGCCACAGTTCAGTGTTGTTTTTGTTTTTATTTTCTTGTATTAATAACTGTTCTGCAAACACAATTAGCATCAAGGGCAAAAGGACCAAGCCCTACGTTAAGAAAAATAAAGCCAGAAATGGTCCGTTTCTAAGCACGAGCCTGGTAAAGAACTTCCCTCAAGGAGATAGATATTGATGCAAATCATCCCAAGTTAAATGATGCCCTTTGTGCGGTGGCCATAAATAAACACTGCACTGGCTGTAGTGAGATTGAAGCATAATTCATTAGTATCCCTTGCTCACCTCCTGCATAATAACCTATACCTGCATCTCCTGTCCTCTGCTCGTGCTTGATGCTGGACTAAATCTACTGCAAAAGATGATGGAATCAGGGGGGGATATGACTTTGAAATAGATTACCTGTGTATTAAGTGTAAAAAAGGATTTGTTCAAACACTGTATCTAAAGAAGCAGTAACACTGTCATGGCTTAAACATCTATTACAATTTCAATACTGTAAGAGTTGTCCAGAAGAAAAGACACTGGAATAAAACATTCACAAAAAAACATGTCAATTATTACATGAACAATGTCATTCTTTTATCTCTTAAAATTGTCTTGTAATTTAGGTATAGAAACAAGAGCAAATATCAAAAAGCATGCACAATTTGACCTTCAAAATGCTTCATAAAACGTGTCAAATTATATTCAAACTGCAAAGGCAACGTAATCAAAGTAAAAATACAGAAAATACAGCAGCAACATTTTTACACTCTATGCTTATTTTATGCATAGTGTAGCTTATAACTCTAACCTGTGAAAGGAAAATATCGAGGCCTTAACTCCACTGGCCCACAGTACGTCTAGTGCAGTTTGGTCTGAGACTTTACTTGCCAGATCCCTCTATGATGGAATTCACAGTAAAAGCTCCGGAGTCAGAGTCGGCCTCACATTCAGGCTTGTTGTCCACACTCACCATAGGGCTGATGGACAGGCAGGCCAGGCTGGTGTCCTGAGCTCCATCAGCAGAGAATGCTGCAAACCAGAGAAGCCCAGTCATGTGAAACACAAGCACAGCACAGGGCTGAATGAGACAATGCTGACAATGCTGAAACACTGAAGATACTATAGGTAGTGGTCAGCTAGCATTTACAAGTCCTCCAACTCGAAAGTAAAGCTAAAAATCAGAAAGAGATGAAACTGAAACAAAAGTTGGGTCTGGAATTGAACATTCAGAATAACATTACATCTATGACATCACAATAATTTGATTGGCAGGCAGTTTTTGCATAACAATTCAATAAAACATGAAATCCCCTCCCACCCACCACCTGACCTCAACCACCCAACGCCCCCAAACCTCTAGCCTGGTTTGTTTGACTGACATGACAACTCCAACCCATTCAGTTTACCATGTCCAAGCCCCCTTGAAGAGCTGACCCTTTCAAGTAGACTTGGGCACAAACTCTAACACATTTCAGTGATGCTGCCTCCTTAAAAATCTTATACAAACACGAAGATGAAAAGAACGTCACTGTGAACAAACCGGTGTGACTGCTTGGTAGGTGGGTCTTGGTTCCCGTACAAATGAACTCCGGTTTGGTTCATTTGAAATATGAATGCAACACAGACCAAAAGACATCTAAAGATATCCAAACACAGGATAAACTGTCATCTCTTCTCTGAAGACCCTCTTTGGTGTACGAGCAAAAGGCGTGGAAAATTTATGGCACTGTTATGACAAGGAAATACGTTTGATCATCTCTTCAAGCGCTCTGAATCAGTACTTGTAGAACAAAGAGTATATATATATATATATATATATATAGGAATAAACAGATAAAATGAAATGTTTAATCTAAGCAGTAATCCATGTGAAGGCATCCTATAACAGATTGCTTTAAAATATCAAGTCATAAACCTAAGAGCATAGTTTCACCACAGAACAGAGTGAAGGCCTTTTTTTGCCATAACACATATACTTATGGATCCTTTGTGATTTGTCACAAGGTTAAATAGTGACAAAATTCGCCCTGTGCTCTAATTCTGCAGTTTTTATAATTGGCAACATAAGTTCTCTCCACCAGTCACAGCTCTCTTTCTAGCCTCCATGACTTCTGACAACTAGAGACGAAATTTTAATCAAATATACCACGTTTCCTCCTCATCTGTGGAGCTGCACCTTTGTTAGGCATGGTAACTATAGGTTCATGTTCATCTGCTCCAGGGAGGCTACGTCTTACATCTATACACATTCTAGACAAGCTCTTTGTGAGTTTGCAAACTGGTGTTTTCAATGGGAGCATTTTAAAGTAACTGAATGTGTTCATCTCAAGCAACAATGCAAATTTTTGCAAGAGCGTAAAGCATAGAGCACACAAAGATATGACCGAAGACAAGGCAGCAATAGATGATTCAATGTGAATACTGAAGAAAGTATTTATTTAGAAGTATGTTTACAATACTTCAACATGCATTTCATATGCAGACAGACAAAACACACCAGTAGCAGCATATTCTTAAAAAATCTTCCATACTTAAGTGATATTCAAAATGCTTTGTTTTCAAAATTGCTAGTCGTATCCCATACCCCCCCCCCCAGTCTGTGTAGTTGAGTATGTGTGCTTAAGTGCTTGGATGTTTCCTCTTGGAACATAGTCTGGGTGTGTTTTTTTTCTTCCTTCCTTACCTCATGTATACTGCCATTGTTTTTCTCAATGAATTTCCCTTTTCCTTCAGGATGGTAAGGGATCAATAAAGTATCTATCTAATCTAATCTAATCTATTCTAATCTAATCTAATCTAATCAAAATATTCTATAGCATATCCACTTAAACATTAATAATCACATTTGTATGAAAATATGCAGTTCACTATTCTTTAAGCATAATTCTTTATGCACCCCTAGAAATTGTGATCCTTTACTGTGGTCCTGACCAACAGAACCATAAATGTAGTATAAATGCATTCAAAATAAAATCATGCAGTATCTAAATGGTTGCTTTGCCTTTTCCAACAATGATATCAGAATCAGTATTGGCAGAGAATTGCTTTAGAAAATGACCTTATTGAGCAGATGTTTAGATTTGTTATTTTATGCCATTTATTGTGTTTGAAAGGAATGAAACACTGATGCACAAAACATCCAATTTGTTTATCTTAATAAATTTTATATTTCACTGCATCCGTATTTTTTCCATATAAACTTGCACTGGCTTTGGCATCAGCAGGTATGCACATGGATATCAACTATCAGCATCAGCTCTCCATATTCTCTGCATCATTAATGTAGAAATAAAGAAAATGTGCTGAAGAATTTTCTTACTACCTTGAGATTATTGACACAGCAGTCAATAATACACGCAAGCTGTTATCTTCTTGCAATTACACTGCTGTCAGCACTCAACATTACAACAAAGTAGACAAAGTGCTCTCACACATGAATCACATAGGCTGCAGTGAGTTCAAGCTCTACTGGCAGAAGCACTGAACCTCATGACGTGTATTGAGTCATGGGGACTGCTGATCTCGCACAATAAGAACAGGCGTAGAACAAGGAATGCTGGATAAGCAACGTCTCAACGGGGTTGAGCTTACTTTCATGCTGTGTACTGTATAAAAGCAGAGTGAGTCCAAAACAGAAAACTGCATTATGTCACAATTAGAATTAAGAAAAACAATCTCCAGGTTTGAAGTGCCAATTAACCAACCTGGTTAGGACTGCTCCAGGCACTAGGAGGGTGAACACAAGCACATGCCTCCTCCGATCCATGCAATGAAAGCGCCGGGTCCCCAGCTCTGATACAACAACTAATAGATGCCTGTGCTGACAAGCATCACACTGAGTGTGATGTGGGGAGAGAACACTATCTACCCATCCAGAGAGAGGTTTAGCTCTCCCAGACTCTGGCTGCTGATGGCGAACATAGAGCAAGCGCAGTACACAACTGAGCCATTATCCATTATTCTTTGACAAAATGTAATGAACAAATGCTAGATTCCTATCCATCCATCCATCCATCCATCCATTTTCTGAACCGCTTATTCCTGAATAGGGTCACGGGGGAGCCGGTGCCCAGCCGGCAACTCTGAGCGCAAGGACAGGAAACAACCCTAGACAGGGCGCTAGTCCATCGTAGGGCACACACATGCACACACACATTCACACACTAAGGGCCACTTTAGAGTCACCAATTCACTTACCATGCATGTCTTTGGACTGTGGGGGAAACCAGAGTACCCGGAGGAAACCCACGTGAACACGGGGAGAACATGCAAACTCCACACAGAAACTTCCCAGGTTGCCCCACCTGGGGATTGAACCCAGGTCCTTCTTGCAGCGAGGCAACAGCACTATGCTAGATTCCCATTGCATCAAAAAGTAATGATACAAAAATTTAGTATGTCAGCAGTGTTTTGTAAATTCCTTAAGAAATTCTATTCTCTAAGTGTCGTTATTTATTTAGTGAAAAAAAACTATATATAAAGCTTTATAATATTTTCTTATTACACTGAAAATACACTGATCAGCATGGTTTCATTCAAGTACAAATGACTTGAATTACATTTGACTTGAATGCTAAACTGAAACTGTTACAGCTCAAACTATAAGAAAAAGGCACATAACAATAAGCCATGGTTCACAACTTGTGCACTCAGCCAGGTCAGGTCTGGCTAGCTCATCTAAATCTGAATATGAAACTGATATTACAGTGTCTACTGGTTCTATCACATTTACAAGGCAAGCAGGAGGGGTAAGGGGGGAGAGGAGGGTTTACACAAACCCAATTCAGCTGCTTTTCTGACCTTCATAACCTACAATATGCAATCTAGAGTTCATCTCCATGCCACCCTTCCCTTTCTCCTCCTCCTCCTCCTCCCTCTATCCAGAGCTCCGCTCTGGCGTGGAGGTAATTAAGGAGCGCTGGTGGAAAAAAAAGGAGTCATTTTTCTCCTCATTAACTTTCTGATTGGTTTCAGGCTTCAGGAATGGGCATGCCGCCTGCAGTTTGTCACCCGTCCCAAACTGGCCAATCGTTAATACTAATGTTTGTGTAGCTAAACTGCACAGACGCTCTTCAAACAGCAATAACACGCAGCGAGGGAAGAAGAGGGGGCTGTTTGGAATTAGCCGTGCCTGTGTTAATTCTGAGGGAGTTCATCAGGGGGAAATCTATGGTGTAATTAAAAGAAAAGCTCTTGCGGGTGACTGGACAGGTCGTTTTGCAGAGATAGTAAATCACACGCCGGGCCGCGGACATGTTCTGTGTCACAGCTTCGTTGCCTTTGATTATCACCGTATTACCATTTAATACAGATTAATGTTGAAGACAAGCAAATGCTTTAAAATGCCTTCAATGGGCTCTTAAATGATCGGGTACTACAAAACAATGCACTACAAAAGTGAGCTGTCTTTACCTGTCTACGTAAAATAACAAACAATGGCACCTAGTAAACTCAGGACAACTGGAGCCTTTCCTAATTTTCATGTAAAAAAATCCATATGTAAAGCTTCCTAATATGGGCCAACAAACATCATTTTTCAGCTTGGTGGAACAGAACAGGGGCTTTCCTTCTTATTACGCCAAGCAGGCAAGAACTCAACATTGCCCAATGACTTCAAAACTCCATGTCCATCAAGTGTAAAACAGTACTGAAACAAGAGAGGATTTACTTTTCTGTATGCTGAGAAAGAGCTTATTCACTCATCTGAACTTTTGCCCTCTTCACCTCTGTTCAAGTGACTATCTTATATTTCCAAACTATTAAATGGTCTTTGTGTGGTTCAACAAAAGCAAGCCTTTTTTAAAGTCCATGAAAAAGGGGAGGAGAGAGGCTGAAAGAAGCTCAATCATTTCTGGCAGTCAGAACAAAAGTGAACAAAAGCCCAGATGTGAGAGAAGATGGTAATTTAGGCCTGATCTATTGTGGATAAGGCTTTTCTTCTGGGGCTCAAATACTACCTGCGCAGGGCCATGAGGGTGTGTAATGCTTCCACTTAAATAAACACACATACATACAGTACACTCTTGTATACACTCCCATACAGGTAGCTTTCCTTTAAAGAAAGAAACCTAAGATTTCAAAATGTACCAACAAGAATACTTGGGTAAATTGCTGTGTGTGCAGTGTAGTGATTCACAAACGTGACGATTCAGTTAAATATACGAAACTGATGACAGAAATAATCATTTTTTATATACAGTAATATTCAACATGCTCAATAGTCTGCTATGTGTGATATTAATGTTTGATTATTAAGGGTTTTCCTTAACT
Source organism: Acestrorhynchus altus (assembly GCA_034509495.1). Lineage (NCBI taxonomy): Eukaryota > Metazoa > Chordata > Actinopteri > Characiformes > Acestrorhynchidae > Acestrorhynchus > Acestrorhynchus altus. The sequence continues at coordinate 8,207,749 of CM067522.1, read as the reverse complement.
AACACTGAATCCTGCTTTCATTGGAGTAAAATTCTCTACTGACCAGGGAAGGCTTTCTACTAGATTTTAGAACATTCTTGTGGGGACTGGATTGCATTCAGTGACAAGAGCATCAGGGAGGTCAGGATGTTGGTTGGTTGAAAAAGTAAAGGATGGAAAACCATAATTCCAAAGAACCCAGTTCCACTGCACTACAGTTCAATGCTGGGTGTTTATAACCCTCCAGTCCATGCCTGGAGTTAAGTATGATGCCAGGAGGTTCATGCTGATCTGCTCCAGAGAGCCCTATTTTACTATTTTACTCTTACGTCTCTATAGGAGCTAAACAAGCTGTGTGTCATAAATGGGTGCATTTTAAAGTAACTGAATGCATTCATTAAAAAGCGTGTGCACATTTAGTCATAGAGTGTATTTTTTCTTGATTGCGTCTCAAACAACAATCAAGATCTTTAAAAGAACGTACGCCATATTTTGTGAAGCTCTAGTGTGATGGAGATGGTGAACACACACAGACAAAGACATGACTTGACTGAAGACAAGGCAGCGAGAGATGGAGTCCTCTCTCATGGAACGACATGCGCATCTCTCTCTCAATCATTAGAGCCGTGGCAGGACTTAATGGCGCAGAAAACACAGTCCAACAGTAGGAGGAGGAGGAGGAGGGGGTGCAGCACCTTAAACAGATGCTGACTCCTCAAAGAGTTGGTGACTGCCACTGCCATTGCTGCAGGAGACGGATGCCATTGCTGAAGAGGGCCTCTTACTCATAATCAGATTGGCACTGGGATTTAAGGCATATAGGGATTGCTTTAAATGGGTTCAAGGCTTTCTAGTTGAAACAATAGAATATATTTTGGATGAGACAGTCTCTTCCATTCAGAATGGATGTAGGATTCATCCTGAAATAAGACTGCAAACAGAGATGATGGACTTAAGTTAAATGCATTGTCAGCCATTAGGGGTGTACTTTGTGCACTACTGGTGCCGGTCCCAAGCCCGGATAAATGGTGAGGGTTGCGTCAGGAAGAGCATCCGTCGTAGAATTTGTACCAAAACTATAATGTGGATCAGGCAGATGATCTGCTGTGGCCACCCCTAAAGGGAGCAGCCAGAAGAAGAAGAAGAAGAAGAAGAAGAAGAAGAAGAAGAAGAAGAAGAAGAAGAAGAAGTGTTGTTATTTACCATGCTGCTATAGAGGTAACATACATGGACAATGTTTAGGCACGTTTTCAGTGAAATATTTCATTTAATTTTCACTTCAAATGAGGGAATTTGGACACAGGTATTCATTGTGCCCATACAGCTTACATAACTCCCTTACACAAGCACTGCTAATGAATTGAGATTCTTTGGAGCTGCCGCACAAGATCATCATCCCGAATGCCAAGTGTCTGTGAAAGGGATATAACGTTTCTCAGCACTGGACTGTGGTGAAGTGGAATTGTTTTCTCTAGAATGATGGTATAAGAAGCTGTTCTGTTTGTTACCCAGAACTAATCATCCACTATCAGTACCTGGACACTAATGCTCTTGTGGCTGAATGCAATAAAATCCTCAAACGTTTTTTATAAGAGCAGCAAAGAGGAATTATCTTTATTTCATTTCCCAAAGCTTACTTCACTACCCTACGTTAGCAACTTACGTGGTTGGAATGACGCTGTAATGACACAGGTGTTTCCCAAAAACATGGTTGGAATTATGAAAGTAACTACCGTATTTTCTGGACTATAAGATGCACCAGAATATAAGCCCACCTGCAAAGTTAAAAAAAAAAAAACCCTGGAAATTAACATATATAAGAAGAAAAAAGCTGCACCTCATTATAAGCCACATGGTTTAAAGTATGGAAAAAAAGTAGCAGCTTATAGTCCAGAAAATACGGTACGTTGGTCTGAACCATCCTTAAGCAACACAGGTGTTTCCCAAAACAGCTGTTCCAATGAACATTTGCAACTATTGTGGATAAGTTGTGTAATTTCTTGGTGATTATGCCAACGATGATGGGAGACGAAGGGGAAAAACTGTAAAATATAAAATTATATGATCATATGCATATTTTACATATTATGAAAATTGTTAAATGTGTAATTTGATTAAGAATATATTTGTCATATACATACAGTATATTTTAAACAAATATATTTTTTATCTATATGAGTAACTTGTTTTTACAATGTTAAATATACTACATATCTGTTTAATTCTTCCTGATATATTTAAAATGAATAGATTTGAAAATATAATTTGTACATTTGTACATATTTTCTGTGAGATGTGCCATCAAATTAGTTTTTATTACAATCATACAGTACAGGCCAAACGTTTGGACACACCTTCTCATTTTAATGCGTTCTCTGTATTTTCATGACTATTTACATTGTAGATTCTCACTCAAAACTATGAATGAACACATGTGGAGTTTTGTATTTAACAAAAAAAGGTGAAATAACAGAAAACATGTTTTATATTCTAGTTTCTTCAAAATAGCCACCCTTTGCTCTGATTACTGCTTTGCTTACTCTTGGCATTCTCTCAATGAGCCACCTCTGGGAACTCCTTCGAGACTGTTGGAAAACCATTTCAGGTGACGACCTCTTGAAGCTCATTGAGAGAATTCCAAGAGTGTGAAAAGCAGTAATCAGTGCAAAGGGTGGCTATTTCGAAGAAACTAGAATATAAAACATGTTTTCAGTTATTTCACCTTTTTTTGTTAAGTTCAAAACTCCACGTGTGTTCATTCATAGTGTTGATGCCTTCAGTGAGAATCTACAATGTAAATAGTCATGAAAATACATAAAACTGGGAATGAGAAGGTGTGTCCAAATGTTTGGCCTGTACTGTACATCATTACTAATAATATTTACACTTCATTAATGAATCAGTTTATATTCACAGTGATTTCACTGCCATTATGAAAAAGTACACAACACCTGAACCCTTGAACCCTCATCACTCTACAGTGAAGCAAGTTTCCTGCTGTTAAAATCAGAACAAACAAACGTGCAACCTCTGTAGTTCAGACTACAATAGTTCCAACCAACATGGTTCAAACTACTGAGGATCCAAGAAAACATTGACAGTTTTGTGAAACGGTCGTACTTCAGGAAACGCGTGTGTGTATATATATCGTTTTTCTCTGTTTCACAGTTCACTCATGAAGTACATAATGTAACTATGCTCAACACTTATTATTACAGATGGGATATTTTTTCTAATGAAAGAGCATATTTTTTATTTTAAAATAAATAAGGAAAAAAGGAACTTAACGGCAGAACAGTTTGTAACAATTTCAGTGGCCAGACTGCACTCAGGCTCACACTCGTTCAACTTTCCAAGTTCAGTAGTAGTTCACTTTCCCATTGACGGGGTAAACAGACAGGGGTAGTTTTTTTCTGTTTCATAGACACTGCTTTTGCATGCTATGTTGGACAGCGCTCTGCCTGCCTCGTCCTTCTCCTGCACCAACCTTCTTACTGCCGAATCCGAATCTAACAGCATTTCATCTTTCCTCACCAAGGTGTGCCTATGAGTCATCAACTTCTTCTATATCTTGGACATCTCCATCCTCATCGTCACCATAATATGCAGCATAACCGACCAAATCTGCAAAATCTCGCTTGTTTACCTCTTCCGATTTTCCTCACCTCTAAGCCTATATGAACCCCTCCTTCTCCTCCAATGGGCTTGTGCTCGTAACACTCTCTTTTCTGGAACAGTAGCCTGTTGTCATTGGTTCCATTTCACCTTGGTCAGATCTCCTCTCCCTCAGCAGTTTTGACAATCTCGGGATTGGAGTTGCATCTTCAGCTTCACACCAAGGGCTATACCATTACTATTTCTGGACCCATGCCCATGATATCTGAGCTTCTTGCACAACTTATGATCAACCCAAAACTTCAGAGTCCTCCCTGTGTGTCTTCTTGGGCATGGACCATACTATCAAAATATGAGATACCAAAGAGAGAGGCAAAATTTAGTTACTGCTATGGACGGCCAAAACATGACCAAGTAATGCAGGATGATGATGGCATTATATAATACAAACACACACACACACACACACACACACACACACACACACACACACACACAGATTTATATATATATATAATATATATTCATCACTTCGACACAATATGGTCCTGTTCTATAACAACTTTGTCATTTGCTTTTCCTGGACACCAACAGAAGAGACACCTTCAATCCTCATTATTGGACCATTAGAGAACAGCATGAGTGGCCAGCAGTGTCTGACAGAAGGCATCAGGCGAGGGTCAGAGGCTAATTAAACACAGAAGCACTTTTAGCCCCGCATTGTTAACCAATCTGTCCCCAGCCGGAGAGTGTCACTAAGAGAATTGACAGGCCGTCCTCCATGCTAAATCACTGGCACTGTTACGCTGCTTTGCCGCCTCCCACAAAATGACCTGTCCATCCATGGGCTCCCACTCTGATTCGTCGAAACACTATGGATATACAATAATGACCTGAGATGTGTGATCGATGATTTGAGAGATTTCTTGTCATTTTGTTTAAATGAGATAAAATAACTGCAAGTGTGGAATAAAAATAGCATGGTGAGCTGCAGAGGAGACTACAGTCCCAAGGGCAAAGCAGATGTTTAAATACATTCAGCTGAGGTTCCTTATGGCAAAACACTGGAGTAAGAGTTGAGGAGAAGCTGTGCTTCATTTTCATTCTGGTATTAATCCGTGAACATTGTCCTGATCAAAGACAGATTGTACCAAGAGACTGGCGATTGAATGTCACTTGCAAAAATTTGACAAGGAGACAAGGAGAACCAAATCAAACAAATTACCTTTGATCATTTATGTATTAAGCAAAATGGTCCTGAAAAAGAAAATGCAATGCAAAAGATATGTTTGATTTAAATGATATGTGTTATGTTTGGAGAAAAGATAACACTGCATTCCAGCAATACAAATCTGACCTTAATTCAATACAAATATTATGGAAGGACCTTAAACAAGCAGTTCATGGGATGAAATCCACCCATATAACAGTGCTAAAGCTGTTTTGTATGGAGAAAGTAAAGGTTTACATACTTTTGCAACTCAGATTTGTAACATTAGATCACTTTCCTCAATAAATAAAAGACAAGCTGTGATATTTCTGTCTAATTTGTCTCTTGTGAAATTCTGATAACGTTTAAGGTCAAATTGTATGCAGAAATATATAAAATTCCTAAAGGGTTTGCAAACTTAGTACCACTGTACTATTATAGCGGAATATGGGTTTGTATTCATTCCAGAAGTAAGAATCAAATATTCTGTAATATGAAGTTTTCGCCCCTTATATCAAAACTGGTTCCTTTTAATACTCCCTCTCTTCCCAGTGACTCAACTTGTCTGTGAACAGAAAAAAAAAACAGGGAAGGACATAAAGCAGTGCTCCTTACCCATTTAATCTCCTCGGAGCCTCAGGCATGTCTTAATGGTGATGTTGTACAACACATTACAACAGTGCTTGAGGCTGGAGCAGGCAATTACACTGGTATTTAACCAATCCATACAGAGAGAAAAGACAGAGCACTTAGTATCAGCAGCAAAGAGGGGAAGACAGCATGAAATGAAGGAGTCACTAAGTGTGGCATCAGTGCCTTCAGCCTTTAGGCAACAGGCTGTGGTCAGATCCTAGACATGGATGTCGCCTCTAGGCCACTGATTCATTTTACGATTTATTAGGAGAAAGCTTTGTTTTGGGTTTTTGTCATTTAAGGCACTTACCTCATGGAGTCCATGTTGTATTGACATGTAAAATTCTAAATGAGGCTGTAATAAGGTCAATATCTACGCCTTTGAAGCACAGCTCCTCATAACTATGGCTTATTCAAAAGTCAACATTATACTTGAAAAGAGATTTTATAAACAAGCTGTCAGCATGATGGCAAATGGACCTGTGTCATATGTTAGTCTATTGATTCTGGGGGAAGAAACGTGTTGGAGAGATATTTCAGAAAGATCTCTCTTACTTGGACCATTCAGGTGATCACAGAGCAGAAGAAAAGGCTAGAAAGAAAACTTAAATATTACTTTAAATACAACAAACCTGACCTCGTGAGTTGAGGTCATAGTAGAGGTGTTGAGTGCCTGCTCTATTGGGAGTCAACAGGATGGATTAGCGATGTTGAGAAAAGCTTGACAGCTTCTGTGTTACATGAGACGCAACACCTCTTCCTGTTGAATTTTGACCACTTTATTGTAGTTGGGCCTTTGACAAAGAATCACTTTTATTTGTGTTAATCCCACAGTGAAAGAGAGTGAATGGGCCCTTTGATTACTGTTGTGAAGACTTTTTACATCCAGAAACTTACATTACTGAATTTGATCTTAGGACTGTGACAAGTTTGCCATTGCTGGTTTATATTCTCAAGGGTATGACTTACTATTGAGTTAGTAATCTTAAGACTTATTATTTAGTGACTGGTATTCAATATTCAGATAATATGTAGACAAGATCAACAATTAAAACACATTCTATTTACTAGTGGTTTTCAGGGTCTGTAATATATAATTAAGTAAAGCTCTGATTTCATGGACGTCTTGAACTTTTGTCAGAAGTATATGACATAAGATGATGTGACTAAAAAACTCCTTATTGCTATAATTAGTAAATGGTAATATACAAAACAAAATGATGAAAACCTTTATTTGTAACACCAAAAAACATGCTGTATGTTTAAACCGTAAATATTGAATTGTTTATTTTTTTGCTTATTTCTTTAAAGTCATAAACGTAAGTCAAAGGCAATTTTTGTGGTATTTCACTGACTCAACAAACTGAACTGGACTGTGTTGTTTCAGTGAAATAAAAGTCTTCCTACTGCTACCTGTAACTGTTACGTTTCTATGGCATAGTGTTGGGTAACAGCGTTGGTGCTTTTAATGGTACTGACTGAACTACAATGGCAACAGATTGAGGGCAGCAGCAATCCGAAATCAGCAAAAACAAATTCCCCATAGCAGCCACTGTTAATGTTCCCTGATAAAGCACGCCAGTGAACTGGGGATTCACTGCTAAAGGTTAAACATAATAGTGTGGATTACAGTTTACAGCTTGCGTTGTCTTTCAGATCATTTATTCAAGTGATACACGGACATTTTGTTTGTAACCCAATATGAGAAAAAACTAATTTTTGCCTGCTTGTGCTGGATTTTTCTGCACATTCAATTAGAAAATATGGTGTCAGTTTCTCATACAATATCTCACTCAAACTGCAGCAAAATGTGTAAAACTAATTCTGGCTCTTGAGGAAGCAGAGTAAAGACTCTGCTCTAACCCTAACCTCACCCTAACCACGTTGAGAGAACATCAGCCTAGCACAGTGTGGATCAGAACACAGAACTAACCAACACCACTAACAGCAAATATGTCAGTGGAGATTCATCAAGCATGGCCAGACGTGCAGTGAATCACTCTGGTGTGTAATCCACGCAGAACAGAAATATATGGGCTTGTGTTTCTTTATATGCGAGATACGTTTTAAACACACTGTCCACTTTCAAAATATATTTTAAACATTTGCAGCACATGACAGATTTTCTTATATTTACAAATTATTTACAAATTATACATATTTATTTCCATACAGGACATTTAATAAATAACAAAATGCTGAAACAATTTTTCAACTGAAATGACATTTTAGAAAGAGTAAAGTACCAAAAAATTATTATTAGCTGCTGCAAATTCCAGGTATCAATTAAAAAGCTGTATTAATATAGTGCCTTTCTAAGACCCATGAAGAGATTCAAGGGGGAGAACACTTAGCACAGAGGAAGAGAAATGAAGTACTGAAAGAAAAGGTCGGTGTGAGGTTTTCTGAGTATTGAAGGAGGAAAATAAAGAGCAGAGGCAAAGATTTTCTATTAATGAGTTCCGTAGTTTAGGAGCCATAACGCTGAATGATCTACCACCAACAATAGTTCATCTTTAATTTAGTCACTGACAAAAGACCACCATCAGAGGACCTGTAGAAGAACTGATCCTGATCATGTAGAGATAAGTCAGCCAGTAGGAGCACTGAATACGGGTAGCCAATGTAGCTGATACAGAAATGGGGGTGATACGAGGTTTACTGGATGAACTGGCTGATGATTGGGGTCCTTTTCAGGGTGGTCAGCTCTTTCAGAACCCACTCGTTACAGTAGTATATTAATGTGCATATGTTCATTAAACCAAAGCAGTCTAATTTCCCCTCCAGGGTCTCATTTAATCTGTTAATGCTGCTAAGCGTGCAGAAGTCTCTCCATTAGAGGGTTTGCACCCCAGGATCCGGCAGATTAAATGACATGTAGAAGTGTGAGTTCACATTCACACCCATAAGTGCTAATCTGTTTAGGTCTAATATCTGTGTGGATGTGTAATATTATTTATACATTATATAACACACTGTCGGGGCCACTCCGCTCTGCTGAAGCTCTTTATACAGCAGATATATATATATATATATATATATATATATATATATATATATATATATAAGTTTATCATTTTTTGTTTGGATTTTGCCAATTTTGCTTTAATGTTTTTTTTGGTTTTTTTGGATTTTGCTCATAGAAGCTCTTGTTTGCTCTTGTTCTCAGGGGTGATGGGTCTCAGATGAAGGCTTTCACCTCAAATCTCCATTGATCATCTGATTTTGGAATGACAGAAATAAAAGAAATTCAAATAATGACCTTTATTTTTGATGTTGCATTTTAACAGTGAATCGTTTAGTATATTTAAAATAAATTCTAACTCTACTGGAGAAGCCCATTAACCTGTAACTATATGCCAATGCCAGGCTGACCCACCCAGACCTGGGGTTGGCAAACCAAATTTTATGAAGAGCCAATTTGTCCTATTTTAACCAAAACCAAACCACCACTGCAGATTGTAGAGACCAATGGTGACATAAAAACCCAGACACTTTCAGAAACTAGTTTAATATCAATGAGAAAATCAAATAAAAGCTCTGTGGATTTTAGCATTCGGCTCAATATTGCACAAAACATGATCTGTATCTGGGATTTATCTGCTACCTTTTGCTGAAGGGCAGGACTTTATCTGTAACTATGTCTTTGTTAATGGACTGCTGTGGAGCCACAAGGCTACTTTTTTCTACTGAGTTATAAAATACAAATAAATATAATTCTTCTATAGAAAATAAGACCCTTTAATTAGGCATGTGCATGAGTACTCAAATACTCCATCTTTTGCTTTTCCATTCACAACCTATTTCCAGTGAGGCATGAGAATGCGTCTGACCTTTTAATGTTTTACAGACCCCACTGGTTCATGACTTTGCCTCTAAATACTGTAACCTCAAACTCTCCTGGACTTCCAGCAGAAGACTCGTTTTGAAGTGATAAAACAGCATGCTAGTGTTTCCACCACCACAAACCTTGCAATGTATGTTCTTTTGCTGTGAGTCAGTCTTTATAAGCCCAAACAACTTCCAACAAACCAACCAACCACTGCTGCTTACAGCGTTCAAATATCAAAATGATCAAAATCATATCAAACTGTTGTCTACTGCTACTGCTACTGCTACAACCAGCACTCCACACTCTATCACTCACACTCCAAAACAGGGAGTGTTTGCCTCAGAAAGCTTTGAAAGTAAACTTGGGTAAACTTAGCTCGTCCTACACGAGACAACTAACTTTGAACACTTTTGGTAATGTACAGTGACAACAAGAGAAAAAACAGCAAGCGTGAAAGAAAATGGTAAAACCTGAACTGTCTCGTATAACACTAAAATTTCGACATAACTCATGGTGGGCACATCATCTCTGTGGATGGCAGCCGAGTGGCTCCCGCAAGCGTTTCGTGGGTGGTGGTGGGGGTGGAAGTAAGGCGGCCCCGGGTGGGTGATGGAGTGCAGTGTCACCCATGGCTCGGGCGATTTACGGTGGAGCGCTGCTGACGAGCTCGCGGCAGTAAAGCGCGCACAGGGGCGTATTTCACAGCGAGCTGCCTTTTATGAAGAACACTTGGACGCCCCGGCAGGGCCGCCGCTCGTGACGGATGGAGAAAGACGCATGACAAGCTTCATCATTGTTTGTAAATCTTAACTGTTCCCGCTCACTAACCCCAGAGGCAATTTTCCAGAGACGGCGGTGGAAGGGGCCCGCTCAGAAAGGACAGCGTGGCACTCCTGAAGGTTATTTGGGCTCGTATTTGGCCAACTGATTACCCACCAGCACAAGGGGGAAATAAATACACAGCACACTGCGATGAAGCACAGGAGGCACAGCAGCTATATGGGCCACTCAGTGGCCTTCTCATAGAAAGACATATGTCTGTGAATGCATTACATCATTCTCTACATCTTACAGATCAAGGATCAAACTTTGCCTTCAATATTCAAGTGTGGTTTCTAGACTAATCAACATGAAATCAAGGTATATGTAGTTTAAATATCTACTAGGATGTACTTTTAGAATAATGATCACAGTTCTTGAAGAAACACAACCAAGTCAGCATCAGTAAGAATTAGGGAATGCTACACAATATTGAAAAAAATGCCACTGCAATATTTTTATTCTGTTATATAAAATGCAATATTTTTCAACAGACATCACTAGAATTGACCATAAGTCATTGATCCAGCATGTCATGAGAAATAATGCACTCCCTGTATCCACGACTGGAGTGAAATAAATGATATTGGGCAGTTGCTTCAGCTGCTGTTTTTGCATCAATCAGCAAAAAAGTGACATATCCTGCATATCCTGCCACCATGGTGCTGCTTTTAGCTTTTTTGCTGCTTTTTAGTATTTGTTTTCATTTTTGAACATGCTGTTGACTAAGCATGTGACACAACCACGTAGAACACTGGGACACCTGATAAAGAGTCTTATATTAAAAAAACCAATGATCTAAATGAACCAACATAGACAATTTTTACAAACAAAAATATGACAAATTTATCTAATGCAATTTTGGTTTGCTATAGGTTAGGGGTGGGCAATATGACGATATTTTATGGAAATCGTGATGCATTTGTTATCGTGATTCAAATATTGTGGATATTGTGGATCTGATCAGTGCTTAAAAACTGCACATTTCATTACAGAGAGTGTAATTAGTGCAGTTTAATTAGTTAAAGTGTAGAACATTTTGAATAATATTACTGCACTCAGTATGGGAGAGTGTCTTAATAGCAGTTTACTGCTTTTCATCCTGACATATATTTTGTCTGTATGTCAAAATATCATGATAAATGTTTTGGTTGTGGTTTCCCTGTTGCTGGTGCACCTTTTCCCCACCACATTTTCACCTTCCAGTCAAATTTCCTTTAATATGCTTAATATGCTTGATACAGTACTCCAAGAACAGCCACCTATGACCTTCTGTGGCTTATCCTCTTTGCGTAGAATGTAGGTGATCATCTTCTGGACAACTGACAGATCAGCAGTCTTCTCACTAATTGTGGTTGCGTGTGCTTAACTAGACTCAGTATTTATACTGTTTGAATATGAAATTAAACAAACTTGAAGTGATATATTCTAATGAGGAGAAACTGGATTTCTGGTTTTCTAGAGCTATAAGCTATAACATTTTAATAATAATAATAATATTTGACTTTAAATGTAATGAGTGTATTATCATAGTTTACCATTTTGTATTAAATTATAAACAAAAAAATATATATATATTCAAATTTTTGAGATGCACTGGTATAAACAAACCCTAATAATAAAATCAACTGAATTAAAAGTACTTCTTATGCTACATGACCATAACAAAAAACAGGTAAACCTTCCATTTAAACAGTGTTAAAACATAGATAAATCTACTATAGAAGTGATCTGAAGTTCTGAAGTCTCGAACGGTGTGGACTGGGACACAACAATGCTTGGAAACTGGCCCAGAGTTAAATGCGTCACCAGGCTTGGCTGCACTGGCTGTACTAATGACGATGACAGAAATTGTGAGATGCCAATGTGTCACCATGGAATAGGAGGTAACTCTCTGCAGATAACAGAGCTTTCTCCAGTCATACCAGTCTGACCATGCTTGCAAGGTCATGGCCATTGCTTCTCCCTCACAAGAGAATCATAACCTTCTCAACAAGACAGAAAATGCACAAAGACTGTAGTCTGACTGTTTAATATCAGGAGGAGTCCAGAAGGGGTTTATGTAAAATAAATAGTCCTGAATAACATAATGAACAGCAGACTGGAATGTCTCTAGTAAAGAGTAGGTAGTATCAGTGTTTTGGGACCACCCGGATAGGAGTGTTTTTGTATTGTAATGGAGCATGGGACCCCCTGGAGTGAGAGTGGAGGTGATGCACACCCTCATGTTCAGGCCACTGAAAAGCAGTATGTAAAATTCATTAAAAGCCAGAGCAGGTGAAGGGCTTTGGGATATGGGGGAATGGTGGGTCTGCTGAAACAACCAGAGCATGCAAAGTGTCACTTATGAAACGTCTGTCTACACGTTTTTATTCTGGCATGTTTAGAGACAACCATTACCAGGTCATTTTAATAACTGCAGTGTTTTAAACAGTTTTAGAAAACAATGTGCAGGCTTATTCAGGAGAATGCTCAGTGGATAACAGTTTCAGATTTTAACTTTAAAACAGTCTGACTCTATATGTGTGTGTACATGTGGTCCCTGCCTCTTTAAATCTGAAGGTCTAGGACAAATGGCCATAATAAAAGTTTTACTTTTGAATTTATGCATTTGTGAGAATTTTATGGCGCCCTTGACTTGCAGAGAGAACCTCCCTCAGATGTACTTGTGCACACTGTTGATAAACTCTGGATAAAACTTTATGGGCCTGTGAGTGGTGTGTGCATGTTTGTGTGTGTGTGGGTGTGTGAATGTGTGTGTGAGTGAATAGGAAGAAAAAGAGAGAGAGAGGGAAAGAGAGAGAGGAAGGGGCTGACCTGTACTTTTGGGCTCGGGAAAGGCGTTGTTCTCCTCCAGGGTTAAAATGGGGGGCACGCAGGCAGCTGTGCCCAAGCCCTGGCTGATGTAGGAGGCTGTAGAGTAGTAGTGCCTACGGTACTGCTGGGACATGTTGTGGCTGGACAGGCGGCTATCTCCATTGGGCATCTGCTTGGAAAAATGAAATGATTCACAAGCATTGGAATATGCTTGGAATATGTTTGGAGTTCAGATTCATGCAGATTCTGCTTCTGGTTGGACATGAAAATGCGTGAAACATGACAGCATAAAACAACAAATAGCTCAAATAACAATCTGATTTCTGCAACAGGCCAAGTTCTTGAACCAAAGACGGTCATGTCTCATCATGACGTTTAAAAAAAAAAAAAAAGGAAGATAAAGCCTATAGCCCTTACAAGTCTTGCTTGACTACTTGGGCTGGATTTTTTTTTTTTTTTTTTCAAAATAAACTGCAACACACACCTCTGGTAAGTTTTCTTCCATCTTGTGAGAACTTGCTTGTTATAAAACAAGCTGTCTACTCAGCACCACAAGGACTTTAGGGGATTTTCAATTTCACTTTTATGGAATTTGATTTCTGTCAGCCAGTAATATGTCACCATTTATTGTCCACCCCATCAATTTCAGACAGCTTTATAAACTGTTATTTAAGCTACGCTGGCCTCTTGTATTGCCTATGACAAATACAACAGAAATTGAACTGTATATTTCTGAACATGCTCCAGTGACACTTGCATGAAACTAAAACAAACAAAGAATGGAAAGCATCTAAAAATGTGCCAAAATTTACATTAAGATGAATGATGATGATGTTAAATTGTCCTTTTTCCACTGTTTAGCATTTATATTTCAGTTCACAGAATCATATACAAAACCAGTCTACATTCCCTGTGGTTTAACATAATATATTTAGGACCAACTCTCCTCTTCAGTATTAAGAAACTTAGTGTGGTGTAGCAGCATGGGTGCAGCGCTACTGTCAGTGTGAAAGCTCTGGTGTAGGCTCATTAATAAAGCCTGGCTGCGCTCCCTTACCTCCCTCAAGGGATCTTATCTGGCACCATCGGCTGTCTGGGCTCTATACGCCACCCTCATATTTTCATTTTCCACCTGCAGTGCAGTGCAGCCCCACTTGCTCGCAGTAGGAGAGTGTGAGAGATGGACACAGTCAGATAAAGTCTAACCTGAGAGCATCTACTCTTCTGTCATACTTGTGCCCCAAGGGAGGCCTAATGTGCGCCAACATAGCCCAACCTCAGTCACTCTAAGATAAGGAAAAACACTGCTTTCTAAAGGAGAAATGAAATATAGCAATGCAAGTGTTAATAAAACTGTAAAATATAACTGTATAAATGATAAGGCTGCACGATATTGGAAAAAACTGACATTGCAAAATATTGTGATTTTAAAAGATATAACAATTTTCACCAGATTTCAAGAGGTCAATGATACACCATGTCATGATATTAATAATGCACTCTGAGGGCTCCGTGGGGCTCATAGCTAGCACTATGATCTGAGGATCGTTAGTTTGAATCCAGGGTTCATGCTACTTGCCATCTGCAGCCAGAATCTGGGAGAGCAAAATTGGCCATACTCTCTTTGGGTGGGCAGATGGCGCTCCTAGCTATCGGAGCTGAAGACCCACCAATTTTCTCACACGTTGGCATCAATGATGCAATGGTGGCAGTTTAAAAAGAGGCCATGGCTGGCTTTACATGTATCAGAGGAAGCATGTGCTTGTCTTCACCCTCATAGTGTGAGGAACATGACATATGACAGGGGGAGAATCCTACTGGAGTTGGGTAATTACCACTTCTAATTAGGACAAAAATAAAAAATTATAATAACAATGCACTCTGCATTGAAGCCTTCTTCTTTCAGCTGCTCCCTTTAGGGGTCATCACAGTGGATTATCTGCCTCCATCTTGCCCTATCCCCTGCCTCCTCTACTGTTACACCAACCATCCTTCTAACCCGCCTTCCTCCTCTCCTCCTCAATGGTCTTCGATCTACACTAGTCCAATTACCACCAGCACCCTGCTGGTCAACAGCACCGGAGGCGGTCGTTGTTAACCCAGGCCTTGACCGATCCGGAATGGCATCTATATTTATGATCCACATTATAGTTTTGACACAAGTTTTACGCCGGATGCCCTTCCTGACGCAACTCTCACCATTTATCCGGGCTTGGGACCGGCACCAGAAGTACACAAAGTACACCCCTAATGGCTGGTTTGCCCTCTGTATTGAAGATTGGAGCAAAATTCAGTTATAACATAAGAATCAAGTAAAAGAATCAAGCTATAGCATAGTCAAACATGACAGTGCACATCCTGTGATATGACACATGTACACATGTAAAACAATATATTTTGTAACCAATAAATAATTAGAAAACTTGGAGAGTGTTAGTAAGCATGAGGAATCTCTGGATTCTAGCCTCGTCTACTAGCTAAGGATATTTTCTGAGTGAACAGCAAAGCACTCTTGTAAATCACTCTGGATAAGGGTGTCTGATAAATACCATAAATGTAAATGTATATGTGTTAATGTAATGATTATGTACACTGTTCAGTCATACCATTATGGACACCTCCTTGTTTCTACTATAGCAGCTCCATTTCCCATACCACAGAAAAGTAGTAAAGTCAAAGACAGACCCTCATCTGTCTCTTCAGTTTGTCATGGCCATCATTTTTCTGTCCTCACAGAACGCTACCCACAGGACACTTTTGGCTGGATGTTCTCTGGTTGGTGGACTATTTTCAGTCCAGCAGTGACACTGAGGGGTTTAAACACTTGTACCACCCCAACACACACACACACACACACACCACCATGATGTTAGAGTCATGCTGTGACCCACCACCCAAATAATACATCCTCAGTGGTAGTACTTTGGGGTCCTGACCATTAAAGAATGAGGTGGAAGGAGGCCAATAAAGTTTACAGAGAAACAGATGGAAATGCTCCGGTATGGTCAGTGAAGCTGATCAAATGGCCAATGATGCAAGCGATTCGTATATTTGAGTGAAAGAATGTTAATTTTGGAAAACAGTACAATTGAAAGGTGGCTCTAGTAACCTAACAGATGTTGCAGCTGGGCCTGTAGATCTGGCAATCCAGCAACAGGGTAGCTCAAGGTGTGAGGGTGAACATTAACCTGCTGAAAAATGCCAGTTTAAAGGCCTGCCACACATTGCTGTTAGCGTCCCTCGTATTAATAGGGGTGACCAACTGTTGTGCAATGGCTCCCCAGATCATCACACCAATAGCTGGGGCAGTGTGTCACTCAAAAGCACCAGAAGGCCTCAAACCTGACTGCTATTAGATGCCAATCAGAACCTGGATTTGTCACTTAAGATGATACAGTTCCAGTCCAGTTCCCAACACCTAAAAGCTTGGTCAGAATGGCCTATATGGCAGGCAATGACCACCAAACTACCATCCTGCTTGTCTCCGTCCAATTATTTGTCCCTTTTGAAAGTCAACTGGGTAAAAGTCTCAGAGAGTCTTTGTACAGGGCAAGGGGAAAGCACTTGTACGCCCTCTGGTGCCAAAACCCAGTGGCTAATCAGTCCACATCTGTACGCATTTATACAACTGCCTGAGACAACTGCATGCTTATCTGATATTTGTGTCTGTGCGTACTATTTTTATGTCAATCAGTATAAAAGTGAATATATAATTTCTACATTTTATATAGGGCTGGGCAATTTATCAAGATATCTATATTGGCGTATAAACAGAGCAAGACATGGGCTGAAACCATAAAGTTCATATCAAGTTTTAAAGTAATTAAATGACATTCGGTTTCAATCTTACAGAAACATTTTTTTTCTGCTCACTTGCACTACTTGCCTCCTGCTCTCAGCTCCTCCTCTACTCTGCTCTCCTCTGCCCCTGTTTGCACTTTCACACACGCACTATGGTGTGATAAGACTTTGTGTGTGAAGAAGAAATGAAGATAATTGACATTTTCATTAAAGGCATTTAGATGACGCTCTTGTTCAAAGCGACTTACAAGTTTACTCACATTAAGGAGGTCAAATTTCAATATATTTAAATATAGCAAAGACAGAAGTATTTCATGGGGTGTCCTAATTTCTTTAACCCTGTATTTTTCACATCATATCTTATATCATAAAAATCGGCATTCAGCTAAAATATAATGGGATATGATTTTACGTCCATATCGTCCAGCCCTTATTTTATACTTATGTAAGCATCGTGAAACAAAAGATGCCAACTTCCAAAACCAACCAAAATTAATCAACTACAACTACTGCTGTTTTTACGTCTTACCAACTACAGACTGAAAGACAGACACACAATGAAACACAACCATTTAGTCTAATCTTAATTCCAGAATCAAAAATCGAATAATCCCCTTATCACGTCTTGTCTGTTTGGCTTTGCTTGAAACAGAACACTCAGAAAAATACTTTGCAATCACTCATCTTGCAGATAGCTCCATTATGTATAATGAGATCTGAATACGAGTATGTCCTTCTGTGTATGGAAGTGTGCTGAAACACTATAGCAATATCATTAACCTTTGCTATTCAAAGTCCACAAAGCCAGTGTGACGCCGGCAGTGACCCTGATGCAAGATATTGCCGCCATGGCCCCCTACCACACAAACATACTGAAATATGGCCCCATCAATGGCCCATGTGTACATAACTCTTAGAGGTAAGTCCCTGGAGAAATATAGATTTAATTTATTTCACACTTCAGTAGCTCACATTTGATACAATTGAGACACTTTGTAACATAAATCAGAAAGGATATAGAGGGGTGTCTTCATATTAAAACCATATTATGTCATGGTGCTGAGGCTGGGTTATTTGTCTAGGGGGGTTTCTGGCTGATTAATAAGGATTAATAAAAGTGTTGCCTTAAGTTGATGGGATATCAGTGCTGAAGGGGCCATGACTTTGAGGATGCCCTCAATTTCATGCCGTCTGATTCAATGTGTTCAAATGGAGATCTTCAGCTGTATGCAATACAGTGGAAAACATGCCTTAACTGGGAGCGTGTGGGCAGTCAAACCTTCAGCGTTCAGACAGACATTCGTAAACGGGGCATTTCAGATTCAGGGCAGAGAGAAACTCTCTTTATTGCACAAGCATAAGTGTGTCTTTCAGCTTGACAAGGCAGTTTCTTTTAAGAAAACAAACCATGACGGATTTGCCAAAAGTCAATTTTTTTCCCCTACAGTCACCTCTTACCTACAGCTGATATTTGATCAGCCAAAGTCAAAACATAATAAAGAGAGAGAGAGAAAAAACCCTAAAACTTTTCAATGTTATCCCAAGGTTGATCTAGTTTTGATCAATTATTCTAAAAATGATAACACCATAAACTAGAGCTGGGCAATGTATCAATATTTATACAGACACAGGGATATAAACCGTTTTTAAAAATAACTTTCTGTTTCAATCTTGTGGAAACCTTTATTTTCTGCTCCTTTGCTCTGCTCCAGACCCTGTTCTCAGCACACACACACACACACACACACACACACACACACACACACGCACAAACACACACGCACAAACACACACGCACAAACACACACACACACACACACACACACACACACACACACACACACACAATCATGTTGAAAGACATTCAACACCTTCTGCAATAAGGTATTGACTCCAAATAAGATGAGCAAATGATAAACAGTTAAAGCAATTATATAGTATTTACATCAAAATACAGCTTAAAAAATGCTGATGCTCCACTGACTCATAAGGCATGTCTGTCATTCACACTCCGGTCCAGAATGCTGCACTTTGTAACTTTGCCGGAGATGCACAAGACCTCTTGCCAAAACCATGTAACACTGCTTAAGTCTTGCTACGGCAGCACATATACTAAAACTGGAACGATACAGAGAAGATTAGTATGGCCCCTGTGCAAGGATGACATGCAAAATCGTGAAGCGTCCAGTCTTTTTGGAGCAGCCGTGGCCTTGCTCCAAAAAGTTCCTTGTCCTCCCTTTTACTCAAGAAGTGACATAAATGAATATCCTGAATGCATCACAGGACAGCCTTCGAAAGGGTGAGCATGTGACCTCATTTAGAAAATGACAGCTCAGTGAAAACATGTTAAAAGTTCTGTTCCAACAGATTTAACCATTCAAACACTTTAATTTAATAAATTTCATTTTTTGCATCTTTTTACTATTTAAAAACCCACTGATCCTAATACATTTTAAAAAGCAGAAATAGTTTATTTTATAAGTTAAATTTTAATTTCAGAAAGGAATTTCAATATTGCTCAACATCTGAAAAATATGTGTAGTTTACTGTTTTGACATCCATATACTATACATATAAAAGTATTGGGACACCTGCTCTTTCACTGTATTACAAACAGTCAGTCCTGCTTTTGTTGGAGCAACTGTCTCCACTGCCCAGGGAAGGATTTTTACTAGACATTGGAGCACCAATGTAAGGATATTTATAATGATATCAAGATATAAACAGAGCAAGATATGAACTGAGGCAAAATCATTTATATGGAGCTTTACATTTTTTAAATAACGTTTAATTTTGCAGAAAATTCCCCCCTCGCTCTGCTCCGCTCCCTGCTGCCCCCTCTGCCCCTTTCACATGCACACCAAGAAGGAGCATTATATCTGTCATTATATCTGGCATAAAGACAACTTATAAAGAAGAAAAGAAGATCAAAATTGTCAATGTTTCAATATACGTAGTTAGAGATAAAGAATTTTTGGGCTTTTTTCACATTTTTCAAATCATATATCTCATTGAACTAAAATATATCGGGATATGATTTTTTGTTCATATCACCCAGTCCTATTTCAGAGAGTCATATTCTACTGGTAGCACATCTCAGGTACTAGACAGGCTAGCATTTGCACATATGTGTCAGCAAAGGGTGCAACTTAAAATAGTTGCAAGATCTCACACGAAAGCATGTCCACAAACATTTGGACACACACCCACACATGCCATTTGGTTAATGCTAAACCTTTCCTGTGATATCACACAACCAAGAAATCTTATATACTTGCTAAACTAATATTGAAGACAAATATTGAAGTGATATAATTTAATTTGTGGTGTCTTGGAATTCAACCTCTTAGCCATTTCTGACTTGACCAGAAAAACTACCGTTTTCGTCATTTTGGCCAACGTCCATTACAGTCAGTGTCAAGTACAGTGAAGCAGACAAATTCAGTGCTGTGATGACTGCATGGATAAGGGTTAGAGAACCCCCAGTGGCAGCATTAGTTGCAGTTCCGGCTGGGGGGAGCAGGGAAATGTAAACAGCATGTTAGAGGGGCAGGACTGCATGAAGGCTGTACACCTTCCATGCTGTGTTCGCTCACTGGCTCGGAACGGGGGGAAGCTCACCGTGGCCTGCCAACTTAAACAGCCAGCCGGGTCCACTGACAGGCTCCCCTATCAACACAGGCTCTAACCCAGCTAATCACCTCATTACTGCGTGGTCCTGCACTACAGGGTGAGCGGTGTGGGTGATTTGGGAGATGGTTGTACGATGGTGGTATTCTTCATGGTTGTTGGGTTAATATGGAATAATGCTTCCTGTTTGAGGGGGGTTGAAACAAGACGACACAGCAGCAGTGCTTCCTGGGAGGCCTATTGTTTGCCCGAAGTTCATTTTCTCTTAAATAAAATGAAATATAACAGCAGATGATTGTAAGAACTCACTTTTAAGTCAGATATGATGTAGGTACACCAATCAAAATGTAAATATACAATGTAATGTAAAATATAGCCAGCTGTGCTTCAAAAGCATTTGACAGTGTTTAAATATATACACTATGCGGACTAAATTATTAGGACCCCTGCTCATTCCGTGTGTCTTCCAAAATGTAGGGTAGTGAAAAAGAACTGACACTGTCCACTGAAGGATTTCTACTACATTTCTGAAGCACTGGTGTGAGGATTTAGAAGAGATTTAGTGGTATGATCACCCCTGCACCTCATCCCCAACTCCTCAACTCATTCCAAATGATGGAGCACCATCATTCCAGAGAACACAGATCCACTGCTCAATGCTAGAGAGTTTAGTCCCATCAGGCACCAACAGGTTCTTTGCAAGAGGATCTATTCTACTGGCAATATGTCTCTCCAGGGACTAGACAAGCTGTGCGTGCACTTTTGAACATCTGTGTCAGCAGTAAGTGCGACAGTGGTTGAAAGCATTGATTAGAATGGGTGTCCACAAACTTTTGGGTATATACAGTGAACGTGTTCATCCCCTTGTCATGATAATACTTTTCACTTTAACAATTGAGATTTAAGGAAGACTCTTAAGTAAAATACTGTCTAATGACAGTCGAACCTTTTGCAGCTGATTCTAATTTTGGGAATTTTAAGTCGTAGTTAATGGGCGGGTGTCCTAGCTTCTAGCTTTTTCTCACAAAAATGCATTTCTAATAATTGTGTTACAAATAATTTTTAAAAGACATTTTGTGTGTTTATTATATCAAACATATCCCACAATATTGTTCAAATAAAGATCAAATGTCTGTATGTTTAATTACACAAAAAAAGTTTAACATGATTATTCATGAGGTGCATTTAAAAAAAAAAATAGAATATCATTAAAAAGCTCATTTGTGATCACAATTACATTCAAGGTCAACTGTCCTTTTATATTCATTCCACATCAGGTGACATTTCAAGCCTTTTTTTGTTTCAATGTTGATCAGTTTGGCTTACAGCTCACGAAAACCACAAATCCAGAATCTCAAAATATTACACCATACAACATTACTTAACACACTATCACCTTGGCGCATGGGTGTCAAACTCTGGCCCGCGGGCCAAATTTGGCCCGTAGTGGAATTATATTTGGCCTGCGAGGCGTAACCAAATGACTACTAGATGACTATTATACAGCGCATTCACCGCTAATACTAAAAATCCCATAATGCCCTGCCGTTGTTTTGGCGCGTAAATCAGGACAGGACCCAGAAATGCCCTCTCCTCTGTCATCATAGCAACCTCATACAACAACTGTCAGCATCTTACCCCTTCCCAAAAATGCCGATAAGAAAGGCAGAAAACAGGAGCCTCATGGACAGGTGGGAGACAGAATATCTATATATATATATATATATATATATATATATATAAGGTTCATTTGTTCAATGTTGACCCGCAACTTTGTTCAAGTTTTAAATTTTGGCCCACGGTATATTTGAGTCTGACACCCCAGCCTAAAGGGTAAAAAAAAACCTTTTTGACAGTAGTCTATATGTTTAGATGCACTAGAACATACACCGTGATTCCTATTTTATATTATGATTCCTATCTGTCATGTTTTCTGTTTATTCAAATCAAACTCATCTGTTATTCCTTTCCAATTAACTCTGCACTTCTGCCTTGTGTGTCTCCAAGATTTGCTCATGACCTCGTACCCTTTATATTCATTCATTCTGTTATCAGTTCTATCCTGGTCAGGGTCACGGTGGTAACACCGAACAGGGCGCCAGTCTATTGCAGGGCACCATACACACCTAGTCACACATACCTAGGAGCAGTTTAGCATGACTAATTCATCTATTCATCTGTCTCTAAATTATGATGCGTACGAAACTGAGCAGTGTGTATGTAGTCACCTGGTATTGCTGATAATTGTAGAGGTTGCTGTAGTAGGCTGGGTAGCAGGTGGATGGGTAAAAGTTGTAGTAGGAGGTATCTACAACCAGGTCTGAGGAGCTCTCAAGAGGTCCCCTGCTGGAGGAGGTGGGACTCGGGGACAGTGCAGAACGACTCCCTGAAACAATAATTCTTATAATTACAGACTCATCTGCATCTCTTCAGAACACATTGCTCAGTAACTGTAAGACTTCACTACATGTTTACATTTCAATCTGAAATTTAAATTCACTGAAATACCTTTAAGATAAAGATAAACACTTGTCAGCTCTATTTTGGAGTTAATAAAACAAAGTCAACTATACTGCTTATGGCGCCATCTGCTGGGTGAATGCACAGATTTAAAACAAGGCTAGAGAGAAGGATATATATATATATATATATATATATATATAGCAAATATATATATATATATATATATATATATATATATATATATATATATATATATATATATATAGAGAGAGAGAGAGAGAGAGAGAGAGAGAGAGAGAGAGAGAGAGATATTGTATGGTATAAAAAATAACCATATTGTAATATGAAACCTGTTTAACCGGGTTATGATTAAAATGAATGGATCTTTCTGGTGTAAATGGTTTGGTTTCTGGAAGTATGACACTCTACAGAGTATAAACACTTTGCAATTAATGGTTACTATTTAAATCTACAGCAGTCCCTGTTTTTGGTGTCACAATCAAATACTGATACTTTATATTTTTAGTCAAATCTCCCGCCCTACACTGAAGTTATAAACAATGTCCTGAATGAGGTGCAATACAGCACAGATTTTATCATCATACAATCGTGTGAAAAAGTGAGGACACCCCATGAAACCCTGCGACTCAACATACAGTATTTAAAATAATGGATGTTTGATTTTCATTTTAAATATACTGAGTGATGGAGGTGACATAACATAAAACTGAAGAAATGCCTTTTAAAAATGATTTTTAAAATGTGATTAATAGAAATGCAATTCTACTGTAAGGTTAGGACACCCTATGCCCTAATGGCTAGTATTCCCTCCTTTGGATGAAATAATGTCAATTAGATGTTTCTTATAACTGGTTTTCTGTCAACTGAATTAAAGAGTCTCCCACTCCTCCGTGCAGAATACTTTCAGCTATGTGATTTTTCAGCATCAGTCTTTGTACAGACGGTCTTACATTTTCCTAAAGTCCTCTGATACAATAAAGATTTCATAGTGGCTTCTATGACTGAGAGCTCTACAGGCCCTGCTGCAAACCATGACACGTCCACCAACTTTGCTTTGTGCCAAACAAGTCTTCTGTTACTGTGCCCAAATATTTCCACGTTGGATTCATCTGTCAAAACACGTTGTTCCAGAAGTCCTGGTCTTTGTCTAAGTGTTCTCTAGTGTTCTTTTTTTCATTAAGGGTTTCCTCCTTCTTCTTGCACACTTCCTATGAAAATCAAACCTGTTTGGTCTCTTTCTGATGGTAGATGCTGCACTTTGATATCAACTGTGGCGAGAGCCACCTGTAGGTCCTGTGATGACATTTTAGGATTGTTACAGACTTCTTTATTAATGTTGTGGTCGGCAAATCTTTTAAATGTTCTCCACTTGTAAATTATTATCCCAACAGTGGAACGGCTGATTTCTAATAGTTATGAGATCCTTTTAAATCCCTTCCCAGACTCATCTGCCTCTACAACCTTCTTTCTGATGGACTCAGAGAGCTCTTTTCATCTCACCATATTGTTCCCACTCACTGCAACAATCCAGAAGAAATTGACTGGGCCAGAGTGGCCAGTGCTCTCTGACACCATGGGCGTGGTTGGTGTGCCACAAGAGATACCTCTACCAGCAAGCCATCACAGCATGTGGGAGATTGGGGTTTGTTTCTCTGTCTGTGTAACTATGCTGTGCTACACCAATGAGACTACTAACCCTACTCCACCCATCTCTGTAATATGAATAACCTTGTAAGTGGCTGGATAAGAGCATCAGCTAAATGCCATACTGACTGCCAGTCCCCTCAGGGAACAATTAATTGAAGATGGAGAATGAATTAGTCCATATGTTGTTAATGGACCTAATGAATATCATTGGTTTTGGTGGGTATAAGGACCATTTCTGATTCTGAAATATAACTTACAGCCAGACTGATGTTACAGTACCGTATTTTCTGGACTATAAGCCACTACTTTCTTTCCACGCTTTAAACCATGTGGCTCATAATGAGTTGCAGCTTTTTCTTCTTATATATGTTATTTTCCATGTATTTTTTAAAACTTTGCGGGGTGGCTTATAGTCCGGTAAATACGGTAGTAAGATCCAAGACAGGTCATATGGCACAGACATCTGAATTAAAGTGCAGATAATGAAAATTAATGTTTAATCTCACCCGTTTTATCGCTGCAGTTTAGGGGGATTTCCAAACATTCTTATGTGCAAGTGTTTCTCAAGACACAATCTACAGCAATCTCCCAGTAGTACGAACCACTACCATAGGCTAATACACATTTTGGATTTGTTTTTGTATTATTCATCATGGATGACTCGTTTTCGTGTGCTTACAGCTCATCTGTTTGTCTTTCCACCATCTTCTTTGTCATATCTGCTGTTTTCCCCCTGAATGCTCTCAGCAGATGACTAATGAGGGGTGTCTAGAGGTGCAGGCCATAGGCCAGTGAAGCAGCCTTGACCGGACTGACATTGCACTCCTAGCTCAGTCCTATCAGAGAAGCAGGAACAGCCTGTCTCTTTCCCACTGTTCTTGAACCGCCATCTCTGTCCAAAGAGTCCTCAAAAAGGATGGCCCAGCTTGGCACGACATAATCACAAATGCTCTAGATAGGCACGTTGCTGACAAAATGCTACACTACACCCCCACCACCCCCACCACCACCCACCCCTTCTAATAATAGTCCACCTTACTGGCTGTATTGTGTTCTGGGATGAATAAGTCCCTAGAATGAAGAGCTAACAGATGGGTACAGGCTGTTCATGGTCATGGTCCCATTTGTTCCCCTCCTCCCACCATTTCTCAAGAAACAAAAAGTTTAAAGGGTCACAACAGGCTGGTTATCTCCTGTCTTCACCCGTGGTCAGGTGACAACAATGATCAGAAAGGGTCAGTGCTTTCAGGCGAGAGACTGTATTACACTGTCCACTAAGTAAAAAACGTTTCTGAAAAACAATCTTTTGACAAACACTCTCCATCACAGAGATTTTTTCATGTTTTCTTCTTCTGTGAAAGGTCCAGCACTTAATACTGTAATGACATAAAATCCACAAAATGTAAATATTAAATCAAGACAAAATATAGTAGTGCACTTAAAGTGATCAAAAATGTTAGGATTTTGGTTCTTAGAGCCTTCAATCTGTTTAATTTTTGGAAGCTTTTTAAAGTTTTTTTCATTTTTTCTCACAATTGAATACCGGTTTTCTGTTTTCTGCCAGCAATGCCTTTCATTTATTGTACATTCAGTATTGTGAAAGTTACACATCCGTAATGTTTTTGTCTAACTGGGAAAGATGGGTACGAAACACTCTCTTATATCATTCTCTTCTAGCTGCAAACGAAAGCAGTCAGGAACCTTTTATTTATTGGAGCCATCCTCTCACTTTTCCCACCTGATTCTATGGTTTATCTGAAGAGCAAAGAACATATTTTTGCACTTAAATACATTCTGACATTTATATCTAAATCGGCATATAAACAGAGCAAGACATGAGTGGAGGTAATATCTTTTATATTGCGTTTTAAAGCTTTTTAATTACTCTCTTTTTCAATCTTGCTGAAAAGCTTTTTTCTGTTTCCTCACACTGCTCCACTCCCTCCTTTCAGCTCCTCTTCCTCCTCTATAGTGTGTATAAAGAAGAAATCAAGAACAAATCTAAGAATGTTTAAATATAATTATAGAGATAAAGGATTTCAATTTTGTCACAATGTATTTTTCACAATATATATCATATCGTATTTCTCCATTCAGCTTAAATATACTGGGATATGATTTTTTTGTCCATATCGCCCAGCCCTGCATTCAGTGTGCATTCTTTATTGACAGAGAAAAAAAATATCAGAATATTTCACTTATTTTTGTTCATTAATTAGCATCTAGTTTAGCTTTTGAAACAGGACTCTTACGTATAACTTGTGCTCTCAGAATATGTTTTGTAAATATGTAGTCGATGCTTCATATCCGAAAGTGCAGTGTGTCAGTGTACATTTTCAAGTACTGAGAAAACAGGATATCTGCCGTAGGTGTGCTCATCACTGGGATAGAACGGAAGCAATGACTGCCTTGGGAAGTATCTGAGGACCAGGTTAGGAAATGCTGACATTAAAAGCACATTAGCTCACCAAAAGTAGTCGGAGAAGTGGCAGAGCCAAGGGTGGAGGATGAAGGAGATCTAGTTCCTACTGGAAATACAAAATCAGTGGCCGGCTCATTTTTCACTATGACATCAGTACCAGACAGGTTCACTGGGGTGCAGATACCCATCTCCTCTTCTTGAGCCTGCTGACGACGCAGAGCCACCTGAGGAACACAGTGTATTAGAAAAGACATGATTTAGAACTCACTGAAGCTACTTCATTTAAGGAAATACACTAGCTGTATACATAATGCAATTTTCCTTGGGCTACAGGTTTTAAGGCAAAATCAGTATTACAGGAAAAGGTTGTTTTGATAGTGGCTTTCAGCTCTTCTGTACTCCAGAAGGCCAACTGGACCTAATCCAGTAGAGAATCTATGGGATATTATAAAGAGGAAGATAAGAAACACCTTACTTCTTATCTTCCTCTTTATAATATCCCATACATTCTCTACTGGATTAGGTCCAGTTGGGTTTCTGATCTTTCACAGTAATATCAGGTTCAGCAAACTTAGTAGATTTGAAACTGAGGGCAGGTGCTGAGTCCTGCTGGAAAAGAAAAATAAGCATCTCCATGAAGCTGATGAGCAGATGGAAGCATTAAATGCTCTGAAATCTCCTTGTAGATGCTGCTCTGACTCTGGACTTGATACTCCATCATACTAATCCATATGCATTTCAAAAACACTGAAACTGTCCCCTAAATGAAAAACATGTTTTAGGTTTCTGAAAAAAAACAAACAGATTTTCTTTTATGTTTTACTTAAAACTGTAAAAATGTAAAATTCATATAATGTACACATGATATAATAGAGCACTTAACGTGATCAAAAATGTAATAAAATATAGTAGCACAATAATGTGCTTTATAATGTAATACAGGGTCTAGACCGGTGGTTCTCAACTTCTTCCACCTCATGAGCCACCTATTTATAAACAGAAAGCAATAAGAACCTGAACAATAGCTTAAAAATACCATGTTATCACGCACACATCTGTCTGAAATATGCCTCATAAACATGAATGATGTGCTGCTAACACCAGACACTAATTCCAAAATGAGCTCTTCTTTAATTCAATCTAAAGCTGTCACTGTTATGTGCTATTATCGCACCATATGACTTTCTATATAAAGTTTAATATCCCACGGATATAGACACTGCGTTGACTCTGGACTTGATAAAACATAGTGGAACAACACCAGCAGATGACATGGCACCCTAGACCATCACAGACTGGGAAAGTTCAGATTGGACTTCAGATGCTTTGGATTATGTCCTTACACACTCTTCCTCCAGACCCCAGAACTTGAGTTGAGACCCTAGGATTCTTAATATCTAAATGAAATGCAAAATTTACTGCGGGCAACAGTAAACACTGTATTTATACTGTTAGTGGCTGCATTAAAACAAGGCTTGAAATATTCCACGTTATGTGTAATGATCATAGTTTACATGACAGTCTGACTTTTTGAATTATATTATAAAATTATAAATTATAAAAAATTACTTTTTAAAAAATGTAAAAATATGTTGAGATGTACTAGTATAAGTTCTGTTGAGAGCAGAGACTTCCAAAAGAATCCATATCAATTCAAGTTCAGAAAAGCTGATCAATTTTCATGTATTTCCACAAATAGAATAAGAGATAACAATAGAAATAAGCTGGTTTGT
Source organism: Acestrorhynchus altus (assembly GCA_034509495.1). NCBI lineage: Eukaryota > Metazoa > Chordata > Actinopteri > Characiformes > Acestrorhynchidae > Acestrorhynchus > Acestrorhynchus altus. The sequence continues at coordinate 8,179,127 of CM067522.1, read as the reverse complement.
CCTCCCTTAAAACAGCAGACACAATCTGAAGTTAGCAAATGAACGTCAGATCATGTTCCAGTATGTTTTTGCTAGCTGCCTAAATAATACCACCCCACTTCAAACACCAAAATCATAAAAACAGTTTAAACCAACCGCAATATAGACGTAGAACCTGGCATATTGTTCTAATGGTACAACACATCGTTATAAATCTGTTGATGTCAGGACATAAATTATGACCTAAAGTATGATGTTTGTGTTCATATAAATGCTGGCTCATTTTTTTCTGTTGAATCTGAAATGAGCCTCAGACCAAAGAGATGCAGTAGCTCCTGAAAAAACACCAACGTTAATAAAAGAGGGATAAATTCACCATCTTAATGTGAGGAAAAGGAATTTAAACTAGGACGGTCCGTTGGTTAATCGTCATTAATCATAATTTATCTTTTAATCAATCAACAAGCCTAATACGCACATAGCTAAATACACCAATCAGCTATAACATTGTGACCACCTCCTTGTTTCTACACTGTAACTCTGAATTTGAAACATTTTGGCCCAAAGAGGGCCAGTAGCTCCTGAAAAAAGAGTAAAATAAGAGGTCATTGATCTAAAATGACTCATTAAAATGTACATTAAAAATGGGCTTTTAACTAACTAACTATATCTGTGTCCTACAAATGACCACTTTTATTCACATTTTAGTCCAATTCTGTTTATCTGTATTGAGTTTTTCAGTTTTAGTTCTTTTTAAATCTTGTTTTAATTCAGGAAAATCAACTGGGTTTCTGATTTCAGAAGTAAACCAAGGCTTGACATGTTTCACTTTATATTTGAAGACGAAGTATTATTTGATTGATAATTTATCTAAAATTACTAAAATGTCTTACATTAAAAACAGTTTGTTAAATAAATAAATATATCTTTGTCCTTAAAATGACTACATTTATTCACATTTTTGTTAAATCCTATATTTTTATCCTTTCATTTATCATTTTCTGCTGTTCTGGAGAGACTATTTACTGTCTATTTACTGCTGCAGTTATTGTACAGAATAAACAGTATAACGTTATGTGGAATGAATAAAGATTATAAACATGATCATGTTTACAAACAGTGTAAAGAGTGTAAACAGTGTAAAGAGTATAAACAGTGTAAAGAGTGTAAAACAGTGTAAAGAGTATAAACAGTATAAACAGTGTAAAGAGTATAAACATAGTAAAGAGTATAAACAGTGTAAAGAGTGTAAACAGTGTAAAGAGTATAAACAGTGTAAAGAGTGTAAACAGTGTAAAGAGAATAAACAGTGTAAAGAGTATAAACAGTGTAAAGAGTGTAAACATAGTAAAGAGTGTAAACATAGTAAAGAGTATAAACAGTGTAAAGAGTGTAAACAGTGTAAAGAGTATAAACAGTGTAAAGAGTGTAAACAGTGTAAAGAGTATAAACATTGTTAAGAGTATAAACAGTGTAAAGAGTGTAAACAGTGTAAAGAGTATAAACATTGTTAAGAGTATAAACAGTGTAAAGAGTGTGAAGAGTGTGTTTAATATCAGTGTAAAGAGTGCAGAAGTGCTAACTGTCTGTAAACGTGTTAAGGGTGTGTAACTGTGAAGGAGTGATGTTGAGGGCGTGTTAAAAATATCTGTGATGGAGAGTGTTTTTCAAAAGTTTGTTTTTCAGAAACCCAAAATATATTATTTATTTAGTGGAAGTTAGTTCATTAGAGTGTTTAGGAGTGATGTTGAGGGTGTAAAGAGTGTTTAGGAGTGATGTTGAGGGTGTAAAGAGTGTTTAGGAGTGATGTTGAGGGTGTTAGAGGAGTGATGTTGGGGATGAGGGTAAGCTAACCTGAGCGGCCATCACTCTCTGTCGCTCTGCGATCAGTCGACACTTCTGACACTGACAGTCTCTCCAGTTACAGAAGCGCTTGTGGCCTTTCAGAGGAGACACGAAGCCGTGGTTCCTGCAGCGGGAGCACTTCGGCATGCGGGCCGGTCTCCTCTGTCCGCGGGGTGAGGGGGACATCCGAGCCGAGTCGTCCTCAGAGAGCGGCTTCTTCCCCGACTCCTCTTCACTCATCATGAAGTCAGACTGAGATCTGACCTTGACTGAAGACCACACACCTGAGAGCCGCCTCGTCTGTCCCCTCCTGTGTCTCCTCCTCTAACCCCCCTCCGTCCCCTCCCGTGTCTCCTCTGATACCTTCTGTCCCCTCCCGTGTCTCCTCTGATACCCTCGGTCTCCTCTGACCTCCCCTCTGTCCCCTCCCGTGTCTCCTCTGATACCCTCGGTCTCCCCCTGTGTCTCCTCTGACCTCCCCTCTGTCCCCTCCCGTGTCTCCTCTGATCCCCTCTGTCTCCTCTGACCTCCCCTCTGTCCCTCTGTCCCCTACTGTGGGAGTTCAGCTCAGGACAGGACAGGGGTGGACAAGTTGCTAAAGAAGGGCAGATTTGAGAAGGAAGCAGTGGGCTGGATATGCTGAGACACACAGAGGACTAGAGAATCAAACAGCTCTTTATTCTTTATCACTTTATTTCTGACCATGAGAACAAACAGGATTGTGTGTCCCCTAAACTTTCCACTAAGGGTTCTAACACACAGATGTACGGTACTGGCCTGTAGATATGTATTACCAGTAGAATAGGGCAACATGAACCTGACCAAGCTACTGAAGTTCTGGAGCAGTGGAACTGTGTGCGCTGGTGGTGATCGTCCATCATCCTTATGACTAACACCATTTTTCAGTGAATGCAATCAAACCCTCACAGCAATGCACCAGTACCTAGTAAAAAAATACCTTCTCTGGTGTGTAGAGACTGGAAAAGTAGGACAAACTCATCGAACAGTGAAAGAGAACATGTCCCAATACTTTTGTACATATAGTACACACTTAAAAATGAGGGTTCTCTGTAGAACCACAACCACTCAAAGAACCCCTTCCCTGATTAAAGGATTCTTGGCATGATGAAATGGTTCTTTAGGCTGTTGGGGAATGTGCTGTAGAGGGTTCTAATGTTATAATGTAGCGAGTAATATTAGTGGAACCCTTTTCTGAAATGTTCTGTACAGGACCCTCTACAGCTCATTCATTCTCCATTAATCTGAAGAACCCTTTCATGATGCAATGAACCCTTTAATCAAGGGTTTCTATGTGCTCGTGGTTCTATATAGAACCCTTTTCCTTACTGAAGAACCATTATTTTTAAGTGTGTGTATGGTCAAATATTTTTCAGCTGAGCAATCTTGAAAGTTTATTGGAATATTGTGTTTGTTTTTGAAATATTAAACAAAAAAAACAAAAGCAAAAATGAAATACATTATTAGTGGTGATTAAAGCTGCGTCCAAATATGCTTTTAAAACTGAGCTGATGGTCATTAATACTGAAACTGTTCCAGCATAAGCTACAGAACCCAGATAAGAGTCCGAGCTCTCGCTGTGCAGTTGTTCATCCAGTGTTGCACTTTCCTTTCTGGATCTGCTGGTTTTACTGGTACTGAACACACATGAACGTGCACACACAGCTTGTCCATCCCTGTAGAGACGTAGTGGCAATATGACAGTGCTCTATGGAGGAGATGAACATGGTCATCCCCGACTGCTTCCGTTTCCTAATGATTTTAGGTCCAGTTTGCTATTATTCATGACATCCAGACCCTGCGAGTGAACTGCAACAGGTGCTATTGTTTGAGTTCTGCCTGACATTTCAACAGTTTAATGCCACAAAAATAAGGAGATTCAGTGTTGGTTTCTTCCACGTCCATTATCTCCACTGAGTTGCAACAAAAAAAGGGCAAACCAATCAAGTCAGTTTTGTCTGTCTTTATTTTGGGAGCAGCAGCATTCAGGAGTAATGTGTTTAACTTTATTAATACTAGCTGTGACCCATCCGTTCTGGGAATTGAGGTATTGGAAACCAGGAAAATGGGCAAGAGTAAGAGTCCAAGACAGAACAGCGGGTCCTGTGGGGTGTTCCTGGTATGCAGTGGTCAGTACCTACCAGTGCTCCAAGGATGGACAACCAGTGAACCAGAAATGGGGTTAGAAAATGAGAGAGAGCACATCTTTCATTATTAATGTGACCATTATCCAACTTTCCCTCCCAGAAAATGAAACAATTACGTAAAGTACTGACAGGTACAGAATTACTCCTTACAGCATTCAGAGTGGATGGGAGGAACTAAACTGCAGGGAGAGAAGTGTGTACATGCTGTGTTAAAACATAGTGTAGGCTGGGGGGGGTTAACTGTAACACATGGTGGGGCGAGTTATAAGAGTCACCAAAAAGAGTATTAAAATATAGTTTGAGCCAAATAAGTATTCAAACATCAAGAGATGAAAATATTGGCATCAAAATAAATATGGTAAGTCAAAAAGAGGCTCCACAAATATGAGCAGTAACAAGATAAATCCATATTTTATTTACATGACAATACTACTATCATTTCTGACTATTCTCCCAAACATTTAGCATTTCTAAACCTTTCAGCTTATTTCTCTGCATTGAAACTAACCCCACCGTGTGGAGGCTGCACTGTAGCTGGCTAGCTCTTACTCTCAGAGTTGCTGTATTGCAGCGTCAATTTGTGTCTTTTAAACACAACTCAGTAGTTAGTCTTCAGAGTGAATCTCAAGGAGCTCTGAATTCACTGTCAATGTGAGCCAATGTCTCCCCTTTTGCTGCAGTAACACAGACCCCTTTGAAACGCTTTACTCCAGATGCTGGAACATTGCTGCCAGGCATTCAGCTACCACAGTATTAATGAGGTCAGGTTCTGATGCTAGATCACTAGTTCTGCGTCAAAAAATTACACTCTAGCTCATTTCAAAAGTACTGAATGGTGATTTCAGAAAAATGAGTTCCACTATTTCAGACGACTACGGTGGAGGGCTTTTATACACTTTAAGATGACATTTGGCTTGGGCACGATAGCCTTAGGCTTCAGAGAATCCTATTCAATAAACAATGCGTATCTATGGAGGTTTTATAAGGACACACTGCATAGAGTCAGTGATATAATAGATATAGACCTGAACACGACTCACTGTACTTGTTTGGTGACACGACAATTTCTTTGGCAAGAATTACATTTTTGTTTAAGTGGTTTTGCTTAGTTAACCTGATTCCAATTCAGATCATTAAACCTCATTATTCACTTTTTCCCAAGATAAAAAAATCTGCTACTGGATAATTTGTAATGTTTATATTGAAAATTAAGGAATGAAGTCAAAAACGTAATCAGAGATGCAGACTGATAAATGAAATGTAATATGAAGCGCAGTAGCAGTTAGATGATGAATCCAGTAGAGGGAGATAGAGCCTCAGTTCTGCACAAGTGTATTGTTTTCACTCTTCTGACCCGATTCAAATTTCATAGTTAGCTTCTGAACTGAACTGCACTGTATTTGAATGACTGAGCACAAACAAGGTCACTTTTAGTAAAGTTTATTAACTGGAAAGTTGGAATTTTGAAGACTGGATTTCTGAGAAAAGTACCACAAAGTCTATAATAGACATTTATTTACCAAATAAAGGGTACTCATATCTACCATATCAATGTGTTGTAAACATTTACATTTAATGAAAATACAATTATCTGTAATAAAAACTTAACTGATAAATATTTCACTTCTGTGTTCTGTTAGGAAGTAATAGTAAATATCCAAAATACTGTGATTAAATAAAAACGCCATGTATAAAAGTAAGGACCATATCCAATCTAGATATATACCGCTTAAAATAACATCAAAATTTGAAATCCAACCTTTCCTTCCTGTTGCATATGTCTACTCTGACTGATTTACACCCTCTGGGCTGCAAAAGCCAAGCATATACAGGGTTAAAATATTAAAATATAAAGCTTTATTTCAGGCAACGTTGGCCATGTTTTTGTGATTGATTTGTGATTAAAGGGGAAAAAAATGAATGAAAGAAAAAGCTTGAGAAGCTTGGACTCAATGGCAGAAAGAGAACATGGATATATATTATAAACTTCAGTATCTACATTAATTTGAAGTAAAGCCTGCTCCATTTAAAATTCCAGTTGACTTGGGTACACTGTTAACTGTTGCAGGTTTAATAAAATCACTTGCTGGTGATTTCAGGCACAAAAAAAAACAAACAATAAAACAAAAACAAAAACAAAAAACACCTATTCTGCACCTCGTCCTAACTGAACCAAATATCCTGAACCAGAAGAGACCATGAATGAGAGACTGAAGTCAGGGAAAAAGTGCTGAACACAAAAGGAGTCTTTTCGGAGTCCTTCACAGGAGTCTGGTGGATTGCAGAATAGAAACAATAGGCACAAATGAACCAAACGGAATAGCAGCAGTGAAAGGTTGTGGAAGGCACGCGGCTCCTCTAATCAAACATGCCTCGTCTGGTGGGACTGGGGGATGTCTTCCTGCCAAGACGAGGCGTTCCCTGTGGGAGGTGACAGATATATTGAAATAACATTGAGCTAAAGGCACAGTAACATTCATATGTTGGGAATCACTTGTTTTATTGGAACCTTTTAGATTTTATTTGCAATAATAACTTAAAATGTGAACAGAGATTTTATAAAATAGACACCAATGGGTTTTGTAGATGTTGTTTAACCCATAAGAGTCCAGTTCCCGTTTTGAATATTGATCAAAACAACAATCAGTTACTTCAGCACATGACTTAACAGTGAAAGATATATCACAACAATTTCACAACTTATAGTTCAAAATTTAGTTCTAGAAATGGGGCAGAACTGGCTAAATGTCACGTACAACATTTTAGTGATTGAATTGTTAAATGCAGACCTTGGCAATTAGAACTCAAGTACTAACCAAGCAAACTGGCATTCTGTAAACGAGGTCACATGTTCACACATTCACAACTGTCCTGTGATGCATCCAGGATAGTTAGTGTGTGTCAGTTTGGGACTTCATGAATTAAAGTGAAGGACAATGTGCTGTAAGGACTTTCCACATGCTTTAAACATCCTGTGACACGTCACCCTGGGCTCTTATGGGTCAATAGCTGATTCAGTTAGTGTTTTGGAATCAATAAGCATTTCTCTGCATTTCAAAGCCACATCAATCACTAAACACATGATTATAATAATTTCATACATGGATCTGCTATCAGATGGGTTTTATTTTGTGACTGCAAACTCTTAAATGCTTGTGTACATCAACACCACGCACTATGAAATCACATACTACATACTATACATCTGTAGCCATTTATCACAGTGAGTGTAAAAGCAGGGTGAAGGTGCTTACTGGTGACTGGGCTTTGGAGAAGTTGACATGGGCATACAGCAACACTGCAATGTCTTTGTGTCCAGCTTCCAGAGCAATAGACAAAGCAGTACTTTCATCCTACACACACAAATATATACACAATCAGTCAACAGCTACAAATAAACGAGACAGTTTAAAAAAATTACTTCCATCCATTTGGTGGGCATTTCAGGTCCAGCAAGTCAAAATCCCTGCCTGAAGTAGCCCAGGCCGTCAGAACAAAATCCTGGGATGGATTTTGACTTGCTGAAATGCCCACCTCTGTAACAAACACAAGCTAGCCAGAGTCAATTAGCACACCAACATGTCATTTTCTGCTCCAGTAACTCTCATCTACTGAGCTCCATAAATGTTCTCATGACTGTGGCATCACAACCATGATGAATCCAATAGTTGTTAGTCTCCATATGTGAACTGTCTTAACTTATTAACGGACGCCAAGCATAAGGACAAGGCAAATTTTCTTCACTCACGTTGTCACTCAGTGTGGCATCGCAGCCTGGCTGGGCAAGCAGCAGCTTGACAATCTCCACATGACCGTGCTCGCTGGCACACATGAGTGCCGTGGAGCCCTCATCGTCCTGGATGTTCACATCGGCGCCACAAACCAGCAGGGCCTTCACCATGTCCATCCGGCCGTGGCTGACTGCCAGCATCAGCCCCGTCTGGCCAGCCTGGTGGGCATAGAGAAAAGAGTTAGGTCGGGCAGGTAAACGTAAGTGTTTGGCTTGACCAGACATAGTGGAGATTCTACAAGCAGCTCTAAAGCTTTTACGTTCTGACCGAAACCCATCTTGAATATGAGAAAGATGATGAAATATGAATAGCCAGATTGAAATATGAATATGAAATGCCAGATTTATATAATATGGGTTGAATCTAAAGGCTGCAAAAGGTAAACTGCCATTTTATATTTGTTACACTGAAAGTGAAACATTTAAAGCCTTTTTCAACCTTATTAGTCTTATTAGTAATTTATTCAAACTCCAAGTGAGCTCGATATAAACATGATAAATTTACAAAAATTATATATTTCACCCCATAATAATCAGTAATTTTGAACTTCATCAAAACAACTGCAATTGCTAACAAAGTTGGGCTACTCTTACTTTTATACAATTTGTTTGTCCAAACATGCAGTTATCAACCCTCTAAATTGTATTTTATTCGCTACAAAATCATTAATAGGTGCAATGAGAGGCAAAGCCAACCGTGCAACAGTTGCAGCACTGGATTTAGAGTCAGTTTAACAGTAAACACCCTTCATGTTGAAATTTCAAATGTCAATCTGGGGTCACAGTGACCTGGCTGGCTTTTGAGTTGACGTCCCCTTTGCTGAACAGTTCCTCCACCACTCTCATGTCTTTGGGAGCCTCCACTGCGGCCAACGCGGCTAGCATGATGGGAGTGTAGCCTGCCTTGTTCTGCTGATTGACATTGCAGACATCTGTGACAAAAGAGAGGGAACCGGAAAGATCAGAGAGGGTCCAGAGCCCACTCTTTAAGTCAGTGGACCTGGAGGAAGGGGTTCTTTTGTTAGCCTTCAAGAAGGGGAGACATTACATGCAAGCTATTGAGACAGCACAACTCTGGGATGAGGAAGAAGAGTAGGAGTAAAGCAGTGTTTTATTGACTGGCTGTGGGGCCAGGCTTGAAGAATGAGCGCGCACAATGGGGACAATGGGGGCCCTCTTTCAGAACACAGGGTGTCAGAGTGGGGCAACACAAAGCTGAGCTGACAATGGGCTTTTCTCTGAGAGACGTGCTGGCACCTCATCATGCACAGCATCACAGGCTGTTCACAGAAGCAGTAGATGCAAAGTGCTGAAGTAATAACCCTTTTTGTCCAACAAGCTAAGTAATCCAGTTCCATAAAGCATAAATGTGTGCTGTAAAGGAATTGACCAAACCCATACTATTACACACAGTAAATGAAAGGGTTAAAATATCAATTGGAAATCACTGGATTAACAGCATTAACAGCATTTATTCTAAGACGGTACGGAATTTGAGTAATAAATGGGTCTCCAAACCTAGTGAAAATTTAAGTAGTCACTGACTATGTAGGGAGCTCTTTAAGTGGACAGCAGTTTAAATGGTCAGCATCCTAATCAAACCTTACAGAACAGATAATTAGTTACTCTTTATGTTTTCACATGCAGCACAATCTGTGAAAATAAAGTCACCTGCATCCAACAGTTTCTTGACAATGTGGAAGTTAGAATGGGAGACACTGTAATGGAGGGCGGTGTTGCCATTGCCATCAGCCATATTAACTACGTGCTGCAGCAGAGTCGGTGATATGTTGCGGAAGGCGTTTAGGTAATCCTCCACCATGGCTGCCACTGCTGTCTTCTGACTGGACACACGGAACCACTCATGTTGCACTGTGTTCATGCACATCCTCTGTGTTGAAACATACAGGGGAAAAAGTCTGCAGGTCAGTGTTTTTATACCAGCAGAATATACAACATCTCTGAGATCAGTACTCTATATTCAAAGATAATTTGTTAATGACGTGAGTATCCCTGGAGTGAGGTCTACAGTGTAAACGTTCAAATATCATCCCTTCAGTACCTTTAGTTAGGAAAGATAATTCGTATCGTCATATTCCTTTACGTTATTTTACTATTTAGAAAAAACAGTTAAGTGCACTTCTCTCTCGTGGCTTCCGTGGTAACTTTGAACCACAAGGACCTTTGTAGGTACTTTGTAGCTACCTTGGGGAACAGAATATACCCTTTTACAAACCCCTTTGTGCCTGACTGTACTCTAAAAACTATGCACCACTCAAATGTTTTCTTAGAACTATACATTCCATTTTTACTGCCCTAAATTTGAGCCCCTGAACCCACTCCAATTAATCTTTTGCCCCCAGTTGTTTTAATCTCTCTTTTTTTTTCTTTATCCCTCAGTGTTCTCACCTTTGGATTTGAAATGACTGAAAAACAAGTATTTCACAGATATTCCTGCTTTTAACATCACACTTCAGATTTGAAAACTTGTGACTTATGACAAAATTTGATGACCTCATGGTTTAATTTAAGATAAAGCAATGTGGCATCTGTTTCAATACCTGTGGGGAGGATGATGTTTGAAAATATGTGCTTCATATTAGTAATTTTTAGGAAGGTATGGGCCATGTAATCCTGCATGTGCTTTCGAAAGTGGGGATAAACAACTCTGATTTGGTTTATTCATCTGATTGTTTATGAATTTAATGACTTATATACTTAGACCCTCATCATAAACATAGTTTTGAACTATATTAAATGTGATATTTGTCCCTTCCTGATAAAAAAAAATATTGTTCACAAAAATAAATAAATAAATAAATAAAAAATCTGAATGCAACAACAAAGGACTTCTTTTTACAGTTAAACCATCCTAACTTGTGGTCGAAAGCATCATAATTAGTCTTAATGAAGACCACTTAAGTTTATAAATCAGCTCCTGCTTGGACATAACATCAGTCAGCCATGGCTTTGGGTTCAGGTTGGACTCCGTAACCCTGCCAGCACACAGCTGGATGTGGCTCAAAACTTCAGCTTTCAAGTCAGCCCTGCCCGCTGTTGCTGCAGCATTCTTTTACACCGTGTTAGCCACAAAGGAGCCAACACCCCCTTCCTGCCTCGGGCGCAGTAAAACAGGGCACATAGAACCATCCAAAACTCTAATTTGATTTGAAGTCCTCATTTGTTCACCAAGCCTGCTGATAGTGGTGAATAAAGCTGGTGTGTTTAGAAAGAAGAACATTCTGTAGAGCAGTGCAGATATTTAAGAGAAAAACAGCCAACTGTGGAAGAGGAGCAGAGAGATGGGATTACTGCAGATCAGGGGGGTGGTAATCTGTTCTATGAAAACACTGAAAATGTATGCTCACCACATCTTTGCTAGATGAAGCCTTGGGGTCATTCAGGTGGGCTTTCACAACGTTGCAAGCATAAAGCATCTTTTCACTTAACTCGTACCTGAAACATAAAAACCATCATTAATCATTAAGACTTACAAATTCTATATTTCAATTTCAGTCCTGTGCACCTTTACCTTGGTGGTAGAGACCCAAAATACCTGGTTCTAATTTTCCGATGCTAGATTAAATCATAGATAAGAGTTGGTAAACTGGGATGCTGATGCTGCTGTCTGAGTCCTTCATGTGATCACCGGTCTGGTGGTTGTAAGTCAATGTTTCAGGTTGCTCCCATGTTTACGTTACCTTCTGGTTCTGTCCTTTCAGTTAGTCAGATCTGCTGGAGTCACTCAGCCCACTCTTATAATGTTTACATTCTAAATTTAAACACTACACTAATTACATCTCTAACTTTTCTGAATCAGTGATGAGCCACCAGCCCAGGTTGATGAAACCTTGAACTCCTCTGCCCCATCTGAGAAGGACCCGGGCTCCCCTGCCACAACTTCACATTGGCTGCTTACCTTCCGGCTACTGGATCTGGCCTAGTTTCCCATCCTGACCTGGTCTAGTTGCCCACCTAGTTGCCCATCACCAACTATGTAGAACTTTACACAGATCCTAATTAGCTGCTACTGTTACTATTATGTCCAACTAACATCGCTTCAGTACCAGAGTATTATCAGATAACTAAGAACCAAGGTCCAAGGCAATAATTAAACAGACCAGATTTGGATCAAGCAGGAAAATTGATCTACCAGAGCATGGTAGATCACCAGGAGCACAAATGGAATTCCAGACTTTGATTTTCTAGGAAGCCATCGATTCCAAGACTGGTTTTTGCTCCAAAAGGACTGATTCAAGCAGTATATGCACTGCACAAAGCAGGCCATTCAGAGCTAAATTCCTGTGAATTCAGAACTTCCTGAAGGCTGTTCTGTCTTCTGCCTCTATCAAGATGGTCTCATTCCTAGTAAGACCTTTCTTCACCTCTTGCTTCCAGGCACACCTGTCTGAGGCCAGTGACTGCCAGGAATTTGTGTTGATGAAGTCTGCCTTTGGGTTATGCTTGCAGCATACCTAGAGTCATCTTCTTTTCCTCTATTCAGATGCTAGCTCTCCAACCAGGACCAGGATTGGGACATCTGCTTTACATTATGTAGACTTCTATGAACTCACACACTTACAAAAAAAAAACTTCTACTGTAAGGCTGTTTAGGGAATCAAACCAAAAGTGGTTTGTCTATGGCACTGCTCTAAAGAACACATTTGCCAGACTAAATTTCTTGAGTGAACAAGGAATTTGCTTCCAGTTGCACAGTAGCTCACAATATTTTACTTGTGTGGTCACACAGACATTCCCAAATTCACACCATCAAACAGACATCCATTACTGTAAGATGCGCACACACACACACACACACACACACACACACACACACACACACACACACACACACACACACACACACACACACACACACACACACACAAACACAAACACACTCACACACAAACACACTCACACACAGACACTCACACACAGACACTCACACACAGACACTCACACACAGACACTCACACACAGACACTCACACACAGACACTCACACACACACTTCACCTACTAGTGTACCTCTCTCTTGTCTCCTGCTTGTCCTGGCCCAATTCTTCCATATCTCTCTCCACATCCACTGCTCCCTCACTACTGAAGTCCTCTGTCCTCTTCTCTTTCCCACTTCCCACTCTCTCCTTCTCTTCCTCTTCTTCAGAACCCGAAGAGCTGCTCTCCTCTGAGCTGGAGTCATCACTTGATGTTGTCTCATACCTGGAGGAAAAGCAGTTAATATGAGAAGTGAATGTCACAGATTACAGTAAAACAAGATCCTCAAGGTCCTCAAGACCCACTGAATCAGGTTCACTCCTACTGTGTGCTGACAACTTATAACTGGATCACCCAGGATGCACGTTAATAAACAGGTGGCTTGTTTCATAGGTCAGGATCATCGTATGTGATCGGGAAAGAGTCCTAAAGGGGTTGGGAAATTGGGGGGAACAATAAAATGATTATTACAGCATTCTATTCCATAACTATTCCAGATTGGTGGAGCTGTCCTGCCCCAAGTAGAGCAGTTTAAGTATCTTGGGGTCTTGTTCACGAGTGGGGGTGAGATAGAGCGTGAGATTGATAGGCGGATCAGTGCTGCTTAGACAGCTGCCCCCGTGACCCGGCCCTGGATAAGCAGAGGAAGATGGATGGATGGATGCAACATTCTATTACATGGTTTACCTTCAACTCTGTGAATTAAAATCTCCACTACAGCCGCAAAGAAACCTGCCTATAGCACTGTGGTCTTTCAGCAGTGTCAACCCTAGCCATCAGTTACAGTAAGCAATTGTTATAAAATACTTTGGTTACCCTTTAAGGCCTTGAATGGCCTTGCACCTATTTATTTGTCTGCTCCCCTACATCTCTATGACCCTTTGCACAATCTAAGGTTCTGATTCTGTTTATCAGCCTGTCCTAAGTTCAGGATTGCAGGTCTTTTAGTGTTGCTGCCCCCACACTCTGGAACTCCTTATCATCTTCTATTTGCTCTTCTCCCTCTATTTTGACTTACAAAGCCCAGTTAAAAAATGAAAACTGAAGTTAATTTCAGAACACTTCCATTCCTTCAGATGTATTTATTTTATTTAACGCCTTTTCTCCTGACAACTAAAACAAGTAGTTAAAGACTCCTCTTGTGTGTTACTACATTACCACAAGCTTAGTCTGATCAGAACTAAAAGTCCAGGGTTAGGCAACTGTGGTCTTAGAAAGCCACACTTCTCCTGCTCAAGCACACCTGATTCAACTCACCTGTTGACTGCCTAGTTGAGTAGGTCTGATCAAACAGGAAAATCAGCAAACTGTGCAGAAGGCAGCACTCCAAGACCAGGGTTGCCCATCCCTGTACAAGCCTATTAATTGCAGGTGATGTAGGTGCAACCAACCAAGAACATAATTCACTCCAGGATAATTAAGTAATTTTCTTGTATTCCCAACTTCCCCGCCCGATTACACCTCTCCCGCTATCACATATCACTAGGAGTGCAAAAGACAAACACATGCCTCCTCAGCCACTGCCTCTTTTCAAGCTGCTGCCACTGCATCATTACTCGGCAGCCAACGTGCTTGGAGGAAACCACCAGGTCCCCTCACCATCTCAGATACAACAGCTAATAGACGCCTGTGCAGGCCAGCATCACACTGGGTGTGATGTGGGGAGAGTGGCATCTACCCCCCAGAGAGAGCACCAGCTGTTCTCTCAGACTCCAGCTGCTGATTGCAAGCAGAACTGACCCAGAATTTGAAACTGCAATGTTTGGATCATAGTGCATTAGACATTGACATTTAAGACCTTACCCTCCATTGACACCAACAAACTGCAGGTTCTTTTTGGTGCCATTGGTTCCCTGGCGGCCATCTTTCTTTTTCATGATGGATTTGAGGGTGCTCTGACCACCTACAAAACAAACAAAAAAGAAAACAGGGACTAAAACTAGTGTTCACAGATAACATCATGTTCTATTATCATCTTTACCATCTTGAATATCAGCAATATTTAATTGTGCATATATTTAATTTGTATACATAATGTGTAAATAACGTAAATAATATTATTCAGAAGGTTTATCTGAAACTTGTTTGTCTTGTAGAGAAACATATCACCTCAAATTTCTCTATCTTTAACTGTGATCCACAACTACCACCATTCTTCTAAACTGCAATAATGTTTTCGATAACAGATGACAGCATGTTGATATTGATAAATCTTTTTGAGAGAACCTTTTAATTTCAGATTTCTGGTTTCTATCCCCACCACTGTGAACAATTCTGATTCGATATGTTTCTCTAGAACTGTGCATTTTACATAGCAACCCACTAAAGCCACTTTCACATTAAAACTAAACTATATAAATGTACCAACAATCATGTCCAGACATCATCTGGAGTCACCCTTTCACATACAGCTGACACATTCTCCCGTGTTCAATGTTTCATGTGGATTAGATTTATGCGGGATGCATGGCATGACCCCCTGTAAATTTTCTGGACAATTTCCATTTGCAATACAGCTGATATACAGTGGTATGCAAAGGTTTATGCACACTTGGTCAATAGGTCTGTTACTGTGAACAGTTAAGCCATATGAAGATTAAATAAGATAACTCGGATAACTTTAACCGAGATCTCAGGCCTTTATTAGCCTATTAAGAGTTATGGCTTGTTCACAGTCATGGTTAGAAAAGGTCAGGAAATGGACATTTCAAAGCTTTGTAAATACCCAGACTCCTCCATCATTGACTCAAAAAAACAGCAGCCATGGATTCTTCTACGCAGCTGCATACTACTCAAAAATGGAGAGCCACAAAGCAGGAGAAGTGCTTTTCAGGTTGCCAACTGTAAATTAATATATTAATACAATTTTAAAATGAATGAGAAGAAAAAGAAGCAGAAGCTTTTTACAACGAAGACAACACATCCTCACAAAGCAGCTTTACAGAAATCTGGGTCCAAGCCTCAACTGAACAAGCCAGCAAGTGACTGTGACAATTAAAACTCCCTGGTTTTGGTTGGACAATAACTACTGATATGCAACATGAACCACATTTCTCCTAAGCCACAAGGTGGAGCACACTGTTAAACTGCACAAGAAACACACCAATAATCTGATACCAGCATCTGATAGGAACCAGCTGTCAACACTTGACAATCTTGCTTGGCATGCAAAGTGAGCCATACACATTTTACTGGCATTGCAAGGAAATGAGCAAGTTTCCTCAACATTTCCACTGGCCAATAACCACTAATCAAGACCATGAGCTGCACTTTGCCACTTTCGCTCCCTTATTTGACACTGTGCTTTGGGAACCTTGCATTCTTCACATGAAAAACAACTGAATCATTTGAATCAGTCAAATGGTATGACAGGCCAAACAGTAAACACAGGATTCCCACAATTCACATCTGTTGACAGAGGAATTATCGAACAATGTTCTGTGACAATAATACTTTACAATAACAATAGATTAAAAGCAAAAATTAAAAAGTATCATTCTGCCAGGCACAGGAAACATGTCCCAAACCCAAAGCTATCCCAAACATTTTAACTACAGGCTCTGTGCTGCCAAATACCAAAGAGGACCTCCGCCTCTCTCCACAGAGCACGAAAAAAGAACAGTTCCGTGAACTGCCAGAACATGCCTTACACATGTAGGCTCAGCCTGCCTCTCTCGTACTCTAGCTGCAGACGTATATGGCAAAAGCATTCATTACCCATGTTTCCTTTATTATGACAGGTGAGAACAGAGCTCTGTGGCCTGCAGTGCTAATCTGTTCCCAAAACACACACACACAGATAAAAGAACAGATATTGAAATCATTTACTTTTGCCGTTGATCTATAAAGAGAGTAACACTGTGGTGTCCTGATTTATGGATAGCCACACACACACACACACACACACACACACACACACACACACACACACACACACACACACACACACACACACACAATAGCTGCACCATATTTTGATGAAAGACAGCCAGCCTTAGCACAGTCTAAACAACAGCACTGTGGATATCACAAGGGACAGATTGTTTCCATTTTTCATTTCTAAGTGTTTTGTTCTGTTTTGAAGCACAATCTAGGATTGTGTTTTTATGACATCTCTACAACTGTCCTGTATATAGAGCACTGTGTGTCATAGATTTTGCAGGGATGCCCCCCTTCTATATTTTTTATTTTGCACCCAATCCAATCCGGTTACATTTTCTTTTGTTTTTATTGAACCCAAATCAGCCGCACTGGGAAATCTGGAAGTGCCAACTACCCAGCCCTGTTAGGACTCTCTCCCTATCACATACTATGCTCCGCACACTAGGAGGGTGAAGACAAGCACGTGCCTCCTCAGATACCTGTGCAGTGACCATCTTTTCAAACTGTCTCCACTGCATAATTGCTAGGCAGCCAACGCGCCGGGTTCCCAGCTCTGATACAATGGCTAACAGGCACGTGTGCTCACCAGCACTGCATTGGGTGTGATGTGGGGAGAGAGAGGTGGGTCTCACGGACTCCGGCTGCTGATGGAGATCCTTGAATAGTACTGCTAGTGCAATAAACCACTTAGACACTCAGAGCCCAGAGCCAATTACTTTAATACCCAGTATCGGCTGATATTAACCCATTCCAAACTTTTCACCGAAAATCTAAATTTAGGTTAAACACACGGCCAAATAATACACTTTATTTATGTGCAAACACTTTATTTATCACATAAAATGTGATACTGTTCTGTCTTGTGTTCAATAATTCAGGGAATGGTCCAGTCCATCCACGATCCATCAGAGAGATGCAGATAAGATGACGGAGAGAGTAAATACACAATGCACGACTCAGAAATAGTAAAAAAAAATTTGTAGTGCTGTGCAACCAATCAAAGCAAAGCTACAAGTGAAAGTTTTACCATGCAGAGCACTGGACATCTGCTGGTCCATTCTGCTCTTCTGTGCAGCCGCACTCTGCTCATGGGTCATGGGGTCCTCGAAACACACTTTCTCTGTGCGAGTGGCTTCAGTCCTCACACTGACTGACTGGGAGCTCACAACTTGTGTATCTAATCAGAGGAGAGAAGAGTAAATATGGCCTGAAGTAAGTTGACATGACAACAAAGAAAAAGGTCAGTCTAGAACAAACGATGACATACAATTATGCTGTATATGCCCTGGTCCTGGAGGCACCCCTACTCCTACCATGAACATTTAGGGCTTCCCAGCTCCCACCAACTCAGTTTCCACTAATCAGCTCATTAACAAGCCCTGTAGAGTTGCATGGGGTGTGTAATATCTAAAAAGTGCAGTGCAGGGGTGCCTCTAGGACCAGGGTTGGGAAACACTGGTCTACACTACAGTATATCAACACAAAAAGAACAAAGTGCTAAGTGAATCATTACAGATATGTTATCATAGTGACAAAACACAAATATGACTGTCTGGTTTTCAGAAATGATATTCTTAGAATGACACTCCAGCACTTGTGAAAATGATCTGTATGTGTCTTTCTTGGAATTACACAAACTCTCTTGTTTGAGCTGTTTCTTTGAGTGATCAACAGAAAACAATGCATCGACATGACTACCGTAACTGTAGGCATCATGATTACATTACATCATAGCTACTTTCCTCCAGGTGTCCGAAACGTGATTTTGAGGACACCATAATCTCCCACACTTCACAGGTAATTTACATTTATGGCATTAAGCTGATGTTCTTAGTCAGAGCAACTTACAAGATTGTTCTAATGTTAGGAGTCTTGCCCAAGGACTCTAATTGGTGCAGCACAGCATAGGGAATTGAACCCCAGTCGCCCTAACAGTGTGGCGGCTCAAAGATGGGGTTATCTATTGAGCCTCATTACTAAACACTGAATGGAGCTGATGACGTTTGCTCATATTACTGCTATAAGAGTGACAGTAACTGGATGCTGGGATGATCAGATGTTTTCCTGTAATGTTAGTTCATTATGTTTGTAAGCAACATAATCAAGGATTATTCCATGAACAGCACAGAGCTACTAACTTTAATTCAGAATTCAGTTTGTGTGTGGGCAGAGCCTAAACACAGCTCAGACATGCACGTGTTTATGTGACTGGTGCTGTTGCACATTACTGGTGAAGTGTCTGAATTCATCTGTGTTTCTATCACTACTTAGTAAACTAAATCGTCTATCCCTACAGAGCACAATACTAACGAGGGAATAGGGATCCATTTCAGCAACAGCCTTGGTGTAACCAAGTTTTTTCACACTCATTGATTTCTTTTAAAGACAGCAATCAGCAAATGTGAAACAAGATGCATTATGGAACAAAACATTTTTTAAAGATTGTATCCGTAAAATATCCATGGTGTTCAACGAGTGGTCAACAGACCTCCTCCTGAACATCTCCCTTTCTACAGATTCCAATGTCATCTAACACAACTTCATCAGGTAATCAAGCACTTCCGCAGTCAGTGATTAGATGGATAAAGAGGGATTGGAACAGAACATAATTGACACAAGGACATAAACACAATTGTCAAGGCAAACATTCTGCAAACTCAACGTGAGTACATAGGAGCAGTTGAAACACATACTACTTCATAGACTGTAATCGTCAAATCAAATTGGTTTTCCAGGACAGCTGACTAGAAAAAAAGAATGACGGACGTACAACTTCGCTGTTGCTCTAGTGCCACTTGTGAAACTTGTGCTTGGGTTACGTTATGAAATGAATTGTGACACATTTAAAAACATTTTTAAGTCTGCAGAACTTGAAATGTCTGCATTTGCATCCTTGCGTGAAGTATGTTTTAGGCTTTAGTTACTGATTTGAGTAACTAGTAAATGAATTTTACCAATAAAAATAATTTTGTTCATCTTTTATCACAAAGGATTCTTTACCATATGCTTCAGTCCCACCACATTTTAGCTGCCATCATTTTATTCGGTGTTAATGTGTAAGCATTTGATTTCTGGCCATGCTTCAATGTAATCTGAGATGTTTGCATATGATCTTTTCTCTTCAGTCAGAGTAGCTAAAGCAAACATTTCTCAGAGAACGTGTCTGATGTGAAGAACACCTGACCAGATTTTTTCACTTTTCCTGGGCCAAAAAAATCAGCAGCAAAGACGGGAACACTTAAGTCTTGGCAGCAAGTTTGAACAGCCATCTACCACAAGTATTTTGCTTCACGTTTAAAATATTTTCATAGTGAAGTAGAAAGTGGTGGCTTATTTATAGCTTTAGGACATTGTTTATTGGGGCCAGAGGGACGGCAATTCTAAAGAAAAGGCTAACTGTGGGGCTAGTGAGGGCCACAAAGGTTGACTGACCCTCAATTACAGCACTTAACCCACCTCACAAGGAGTCAAATTAGATTACCCCATAGTAGACAATGACACACTGTGTCATACTGGGGCATCTGTTAAACAGAGTGGTGAAGTAGACAGCAGTACTTCTAACTGTCCATGAAAAATCTCATTCTGGGATTAATGAATGTTTACTCAGACTTATTATATGATCTGAGAAGAATGTAGGCTTTGTTCTTCCATTAACTAGTATCAGTGATCAGCCTGAGCTCAGAACATCATAGAACACTCCAAATATCTCAACCTACATAAGAGAGTCCTCACAAACGATCGCAATTGGTTAATTATCAGGGAAAAAAAAAACTTCTCCATGAGCTGGCCTTATCTCCCCACAATGCTACTGTCTGTTACATAACAGTGAAGAGCTGTGAATCAGCATTAGCAGGAACAACAACTAACCATTTAGTGCAAGCTACTGCCTCTCAAAGAGATGAGCTCATCGTTGGTTTATAGCCAAAGCCCCCAAGCATTTTTCGGGGTCAGAGATAACTTTGGCCTGTCAGATCCCATCAAGCCTCAGTAAACACACAGGCAGAGAGTGAACCCCCACGTTCAGCTTGTGTTCCACCACACACTCAACAGGAACTGGGGTCCAGGGTGTAAAAATAGCTCATGGAGCACAGCCATGCACCAGGCGAACAGATTTAAACAGTGCTCTTTATTTATGCATGTATGTGTGTGTGTGAATGACACTCCTACAAGGGTAAAAACCAGACACGCCAGTCGATATCTGCATGCTAAACATACACATGCATATACACACACAAGGGTACACATTCCAGAAGTTCTTTGTAGCTCACATATTAAAGACCTCACTTATGAAAAACATAATGAAAGACAAATGTGACTTTTATACAATCTTTCTTTAAAAACGAAGAAATGCAGTTCTTAGAATTGATCGTTTTTTTCTGTACAAATATAGAGCTCGTTTTTATCTATTTATCTTTTTTTACAGTTTATTTTAAACGCATCTCATTGTTTGATTTTGTTATTTTAACAGAGATTTCTCTGCAGCTTACAAACATAAATTGACAGCGATTCCCCATTCAAGAGCAAATAATGTTATTTATGTTGCAACCTGAGTTGGTAGAAAGTACAAGAAAGGTCTCAATGTGCTGCTGTATTTCTTCTTGTCTTGTGGGGAACGGCAGTCCCAAAATTCTCCTCAGTTTTGTCACTGTCAATTGCCACCCAGAAGGTAGGGCTAGGTGACACCAACTCATCCCAATATATTTTAGCGATATATGATACAATATTGATGTGATAAATATGTGAAAAACAGAACATCCAGTGCTGTCCTTCTTCTGACCTTTTTACTATATTTAAACACATTGTAAGGAGAGCACAAATGTGGGTGCAGGAGTGCAGAGTAGAGGAGGAGCTGAGGGCAGGTGGCGGAGCAGAGTGAGGGAGCAAGAGGAAGGTTTTCACAGAGACATAATGTTACCTATAAACTTTAAAACTCAATATATAATTGAAATCACCTCAACCCATATCTTGCTCTGTTTATATAAACATTAATATACTGATATAAATACTGATATGGAGCCCAGCCTTAGTGCCTCCAATAGAAGATATTAATCTGGGAACTGTGTTGATAAGCTACAAATGCCCGTATTTTGGGTAAATGTAGCTTTTGTTCACACCTGTGATTGCTTTTGATATGTGAATTTATTAAAAACAATGAATAAAAAGAATTAAATGATCAGTGATCATGAATCTGCAGAGTGAAAAGTAACCCCAAGTCCCATGTATGAAACGAGCTTCAAGTCCAAACAATCAAAATATGTAACGAACAGCTGTGTTCTATTACAGAACATGGCTCACCTTTTCTGACATTGCCGGAGTCTGTTTGTAGTTTCCGGAGGTCCAAGGCATGGAGGTCCTCGATGCTGCCATACTTCATCACAGAGTTAATGGATGACAAGGTGGTCACTAACTCACTGTTGATGGTGCTGAAATGTGACTGTTGAGGTGGGCCAAAGGCATCTGCTAGTTCACTATAGTTCTCAGCCAGCAGCATCTGTTGCTCCTGTAAGAGCTTCTGTACTCGTTCTATGTAGTGGTCCAAGCTAACCCCACCTCCACCCTTGGCCTGCAGCTGCAGACTCTCTGGCGCTACCATTTGTCCCATCGTCGTACTCTTTTCACTTGCTTGGTTAACGGATTGAGAGGGGCCACATGCTATGTTCCGTGTCCTGAGACCCACCAAAAAGTTCTCATGTACACTAGCATTCCCAACCCCACTCTCTTTGGTTTTGGATGAGGCCATCTTCTCAGTAGGGTCTTCTGATGCTGTGGTACCCACTGCAATAGAGCGGGTCTTTACTGTGGACTGGATGTCTTTTACGAGACCTTCGCCAACAGCAACTGTGCGAGTCTCTAATGGTACCGTGCTGGTTTGCTTGTCTTTCAAGTTTGATTGAGTGTTGGTGCAGGAATCAATGAGAATGACACTCTCAGTGTTGGTAAACTTACCTACAGAAGTCTTCACCTCTGTGTTTGTATGCTGAGAGTGCAATGTGGGCAAAACCATCACAGCTGAGTCCATTTTGCTTACAACATCTGTTGCTGTGCCCTGGGACAACAGCTCCTTAATAGGACTAACACACACATCCACTGAGCAGTCTCCACATCCAATGGACCTGTACTCCTTTGCTTGTTCAGTTTTGCAAAGTCCTAAACTTTCCACAGTCAACTCGGTGTTGACTCCCACTTCACACATACCTAATTCCACTCCAACCTTCTGGTGGCACAATATAACCTGTTTTCCGACACATTGATCTTGCACTTCCACACGTTCTCGCACAACCCACCTCTCCATTGGCAAATCTGGACCCACAGCAACACACCTCAAATCTGGTCTACAAGAGATGCCTACAGTGTGTGTTTGCAAGACGTGGCCTGTGCTGATGTCACTAAACTCAGCATGGTTGCCAACCCCCTGACTCTGTGTGGAGACCTTGGCCTCCACTGAAGTGCTGTACATCTCAGGCCTTGCCATTGAACCTTTATCTGCTTTCTTCCTTGAGCCAGCCACCTGAAGCTCCAGCTTGAGCTTGCCCATTTCCATCTCATGGGTGGTCTCCTTTAGCTGCACCTCTAGTCTGTAAATTTTTTCCTTTAGGGCTTCGATGGTCTGGTGCTGTAACTCTATTTCAGCCTCAGCCTCAGTGCTCATGCCCAGCATGGCCTCAGTCACCCCAACTCCAGTGCTCCTCGTCTTGTTCTCAGTGCCTATACAGACGTCCTTGTTCTGTCCAGGTGACCTCCGATAGATCACCACATCATTCATGTTCTCATCTGCACCAACCCCAATGGACTTGCTTTCTCGACTCCACTGCCTTTGCAAGGCATTTTGGTTTGTGCTGTTCTGCATTTGGTTTAAGCCACGCTGTGGTTCCTCATTGCTATCAAGGATTTTCTTCTCTAAAGCCTGCACCTCTGCCGTCAGTTGACGG
This sequence comes from Acestrorhynchus altus, assembly GCA_034509495.1. NCBI lineage: Eukaryota > Metazoa > Chordata > Actinopteri > Characiformes > Acestrorhynchidae > Acestrorhynchus > Acestrorhynchus altus. The sequence goes on along the minus strand of CM067522.1, from coordinate 8,155,540 downwards.
AACTCCTGTAGCCTTTGGGAACTCTGTTCCACATTCTCTGATTCATCAATGTGTAACTCCGAACCTGACTGAAGCTGGGCCACTGGCTCATACTGGTCAGCGCTGCCTACACTGTACGAACGCTTCCGAAAGCCCCCAGGTTGGCCCTGCCCAGCAAGTTTTGGATTCTTCAACTGTGACACCAGCTGCCTCTTTTCTTCCTGCAAAACAGAGATTTTGACCTGAAGGATTGGGATGGTCTTCACCTGCTCTTCAAGCTCTTTGAGTCGTTTGAGAGCTACCATCATCTGGTCTCGGATGTTCTGTAGGTGCAAGGGGCTAATATTGGTGACCGGTGTTGTCATGCCCGAGCTGAGTGGGCTGTGGCGTATGGAGCTCCCCATGGAGGAGGTTAAATAGAGGTTGTATTCACCATTAGCCAGATGTCCATTATGCTGCAGACTGTTTGAACTGGGTGAGATCTGGCTTGGCCCAAATGAACCACCATAAGATGACAGAGAGCTGCTGGAGCCCATTCCCCCAAAGCTGGCCAGGCGTCTCCGGGGTGGCTCGCTCACTGGTGGCTGCATGAGCAGTCGCTCCTGTTCTAGCCGCCTCCGTGTCTCCATGAGTGTTTTCTCTACCTGGAGGTTATGGCGAGGCAGGCGGGGTGAGGGTGGCGGCAGCAGCTGCTGCTTGGCCTCGAGAACGTTCACAAAGGCTTGGGGGGGCTCATGGACTTGGGCAATATGGTCCAGGGAGGCTAGCTGGTTCCGAGTTGTAAAGTACACCGGCGACTGCTTGCTTTCATCACTATTGGAGGAGGACAAGGAGTCTGTAGAAGTCCACTCAGGCTGACCACCACTCTGAGGAGGAGGCACACATCTGGCCAATTTAGGTTTCCTTTGAATGTTCAGCTTCTTGATGGTGTTTCCTCTTTCGATGTCGTTCACATACTTGAGGAAGTCTAGGTCTAGCTGATAACCATATGGGGTTTCCAAATAATAGGGGGCCACAGAGTCCTTGTCCTCTTCATCTTTTTCTGTAGAGACAGAGAGAGAAAGAAAGGGGAGAAAAATCAATGCTTCATAAAAAATCAACCATAAAATTTTGTACGTACATTAATAAGACAAAGCCTTATTTTTTTTTTTTTCTTTCTTCAAAGACTTAAAACTGGAGCAAATGCTAACCTAATAGTAAACCAAATGATTATTTTCATGCTGCTTTTCATGCTTTAAAGAAACAGATGAATAACCAGTCTCAAAAGTGACTAATAACCTTTATTTGACCAAATGAGAGAACTGCCGACACGCACACAAACAAATGACGTGAGTAATTGTGTCTGCGGCGACAGACCACCAATCTTCTCAAGTGCTTACAAATGTGCTGAAAGTTTCATCAGTGCCTGGAAGACTGCCAGCATCAGTCAAGAGTCAAGATTATGAGGAAACAATCCCATCACAGCAATGTCATCAAGAAATAGAAGTGTCTGTTTTTGGTCCAGTTTTACTTTCCCAACAAATGGCCTTGGGATCGTTTTAAGTAATCGAGATTGATGCAGCCACAGATGTAGGACGATGTTTTCTAACAGACGTAGGACGATGTTTTCTTGGCAAGTCTACAGTGAGCAGGAGGTGGGGTTGGGAAAACATTGCAAACTAAATTTTTCTCTGCTCTAAAATCCAGGTTCAATAATTCTGACAACTTGAAACACTTTTAAGGAGTAAGGAACGGCTCTACAAAGAGGAGAAAAATGGAAAAATAATGTTCCTTCAGCAGTAAGCCAAAAAGTATCCATCAACAACGCTTATATCACATTCCAAATTCCACACTAGAGAGAGAGAATTCCAGCCATGAGTTATAGATCAGCCCTCCAGGAGCTGAGCAACTTTCCAGACCATTTAAAGATCATCCACAGAGCATTAAGAAATATTTGCCAAACATCAAGGGAAGCTCTCAGTGTGAGCTGCTTAAAAGAACACAAAAATGTCTGAAAAGTTTACCTCTGGGTTCTGAAGTCTTCAGGAAAGCTCCCTACCACACTTTCAAACTGAGAAAGAATTCGAGGAAGCCAAGTCTTCTGGTTATCTAATCCTTGCTGGAGCTCCACTTACCGTGTGTGAAACAGCAGTTCTTTCGCAGACCCTCACTCTCTTGCAGGCTTTAACAGACGGTAATAACCAAAACAAGCTGCAGGCAAGCTCCCTCACACAGCGAGTACTTTCTCAACCTTCACTCCATAAGGGGAAAAATTCCACTATTGGTGTAAACTTAGCCAGACTCAGCTCAGTTTGCCATAGGCTGCCACCTCCACCAATCAGAATCCACTTTCACCGTTTCTTCTCCCTCTGCTTCTCTTGAAAGCTTTCCTGAAAATGCTTCACAACTCCTCAAACAGGGAAACCCTTGCTCAAGACATTTTCACAGCCTTGCTTTTTCTGTCACACTAATATGTGCAGATTATTTGGACATTAATTAAGTAATTAAATATCGAAATTAGTTCAGAGCCGTATTCATACGTCAACAGTGATCGATTGTACGCACTGTCAAATGGAGTCTATACACAGTCAAGTGATTCATTTGTTATGCTTTAATGGCACAACCAACTGTCCAGGAGTATAATCGTCCCTGTGTGAGAAGCCCATTCAAACTCTGAAAGGAAAAGAAGTCATTTTAAAGAACACGTACAGCAACAACCGTTAGCTTGTAACAACAAAGACTACAGTTACAAGTCAGACAGAAGTCACAGAGAGTGACATGGGGCAGTCTGGTACCAGCAAGAAGAATCCCCGGGCAGCTGAGCTCTGACCTCACTGTGTGCAAAGCCGAGAGGTCGTAAACCTGCGACACACAGGGAGCTCCCACAGAGGGAACCAATGAAAGGAGTCGGCGAGACAAGAATAAATCCACCATCGCCCTGTCCGCTCTAGAATTACACAAACCAGTACCTGCAGAAACCTCTCATGTCTTTTCTTTGGGATGAGGACATTAAATAAGTTACAATAACCAGTTACAGCAAAGAGGTGTGAGGTTAAATATTAACTATGGGTTGCCACAAATATACAAAAAAGGAACACACAAAAAAAAGACAAAGCAACTGGTGGTTGAATATCTGATTGTTGTTTTATATCCTCACTTGTTTGTTCTTGGTTTGTGGCTCAAGGCACAGTCCTTTTGACAAGGCAAGCGACTGTTCTACCCTTTAGAACAAGACAGGCTGAGCTACAACTCATCAGTCACCAAGAGCTGATCTCACAGATTGCTTCAACTAGAGTAACACACCAGACAGAGCAGCATGATTGTAATCATTGAGAGGTTTGTAAACAAAGTCAGTTTCTATCTGCAAACATGTTCTGTATTTTATCATCAATAAATGTAAGGGAGTGGCAACCAGGGGTCAATTCATAATGCTCAATTTTGGCAATCAGATTTCATTCATTTACATGCACATACACACAGATTTTTATCAGAAATCAATGTGTTTACAGGCACTTATAAAACACTGGGTTTACAGGAGGCAATCAGATTTCTACCCATCAACCAGCCAATGATCTCAAACAAGAATGTAAACATGTTAGGAGGAAGGAGGAGTCACTGCTGGTTTGCCCCACAGGTGCAAGCTGCATGCTTATCTACTAAGCAGGTGCAGCTCAAAAGGAATCCAAGGAGAAATCTGAGAGAACCTACATAGAAAACACATGCACTAAGAAATCTGATTACTGAGCTAAAACCTTTCTCTCTTGATCAGATTTCTTATTCAGATTTCTAGACCTTATTACAATCTAAGAAATGCTGTTTACATGACCACTTGAATCAAATAACTGCAGAAATCGGATTCTTTTCTGACATTATTGAAATCATGCAAACACACTCATTGTTTTCATATTCATTTAAAAAGTTAAGGGTTCCAGAGTGGCCCAGCTATCCAAGTGCTGCTCCCCATTATCAGTTCCACAGACATCTGTGACTAAACAGATGATGTAACAGAACTGACAGTGTTCTTACTTTCTAATCTTCGAAGGTTGGTTTACTTAAAATAAATATTGCTAACTGTACATAATTGCTAGCTAACTAACATTTTTAAGTTAATGTAAAGTTTTAAGATACCGTTTCGTTCACACTGTTGGAGAAAGCGCACAGTAGGATTGACCCTTCCAGCTGGTTGCATTGCAATAATAGGAGTCCTAGGTTTTACATGGGAATAGGATATGATGCAAATTGCTGTGAAAATTGGGGAATGGAAAAGTAATTCCATAGGAATCTAGAAACCACCTTGTGGTCCAGACTGTCTTCTTTCAGTTACAAACTTATTTGGTGGGTGACTATAACATGTAATCAAACTGGGGGAACTAAATTATCTGTATCTGTCTCTGGTAGATATCACAACAGCAGCAGTGAAACCATGTTTATACAAGAACACAGCTTTGGTAAGAGAGTGACATGATTGTATTTTCATTCAGCCTTTGTTAACAAGCAGGAGTTTGTGACTTGTCTTGGCTGGGCCTTGCCAGTGCCTTCACAATAGAGCAAATGCAACATTAGTGGAGAGTAAACAGCTCAAAATAGACTTGTACAGACAGCCTTACTCTTTGGCACTGTGGGCTGCCAGGCTTTTCTTTGCACAGCACAGAGAGAGGAGCAGACAGAGACCAAGTGGAGCCCAGGGTACTAACAATAAGAGATGACACTGTCAGCTGAGTGTTATATATGGCGCTGATTTTTTATGTCTGAATCCAGGGATTGTCTGGCCAGTCTTTACCTCCTTTACCCAAAATATACTCAAACTACTATTCTGTTCTAAAGTTTACATTGGAGCTGCTTCTACCCAGAAGCTAGTGCTGTGCAAAGTGCATGATAACATCACCAACACTTCACTGAACTTATGTTCATCTCAAATATCTCGGTTATGTGGTTTCTGGTGCTGTATGGTGCATTGCTTTCTAGAACAATGGACAAAAGTACAGACAAACTACTGATATTTTAGCACATATCACAAACCATGAATACGTCTACATCGGCACAGTTTGAAGCAATGATTTATGATTCCATAAATTATTGAAAGCACGTCAGATTTCTTATGTGGAAAGTCTTTTTTTAGCACTGCTAGGTACATCTTATTAACGCAGTACTGTTTCCAGGGTGTTTGAATGCACAACATACTGCATAATGTGTTATCATCTGTTATCACTAACAATGTTAACCTGGGACAGTGCCATCAATGATGTCAATGATGACATTTTCTGAATGTTTAACTGTTTGTGGTCAATTTCCTGCATAAATGCATTGCAGCAATGGTCAATGCAGTTTGCACAATAGTAAAAGGCAGCTATGATCTTCTGTTACATTAGCTACATTTGCCTTGTAGCTACAGTGCAACGCCTATGAACCAAACACTGAACATACGTCAACTGACTAGGGATTAAAAGAGGACTTGTGTAAAACTGTGTCACCAATTCTCCAATCAGTTCCACCATTTCCTTGGTCTCTGCTTCAGTTAAAAATAACAAGCCCTTATCAGATAAATAGCTGCCCAAAATGTATGCACTGTAATCAGTCATTCAGACAAGCTGCTCTTCCATAAAGACTAAAAACCTTTGTTGTATTCTAATCAGGTATAGTACATGCAGGACGTAAGAGACATTGTTCTGTTTCTCTTGTCTGTGACCATACAGCACAGCAGTTTCCAGAAGTTGGTGGTGAACCAAAAACCATTTCTCTTACTAAACCACGCTTTTCAGACTCGCAGTTACTAAACAGAATCTGCTGTTCATGTTTAGGTCACCTTGAGTAGTGCAAGTGTTTGCAATGAAAATAAAACACTCACAAGAATGTTTGGCCGTCATAGTCCTCAAATGCACAATGTGGGGAAAAATACAAACATCACAAGGCAGATGATTTTAATGGCAGATGCCTTTTGAGCTCTCTTGAACTTGGTATCTCAGTGTACCCTCATAGTACTAGTCAACCATCACATCACGGTCACGCAAAAACCTCCTACTACTACTACTACAAAAAAAAAAAAAGTTAAATGAGGGGCAAAGTAATAAATATGGTATTCAAAGGCATTTTGGAGCATTCTATTACTCCATTCATTGTGCAATTTTACAACAATTATACAACAAAAATATAAAATAGGAATGCAATGCAGCTACCATAATTTTTCAGTCAAATGGTGAAAACACTATTTTACATCAAACAATGAGATTTTTGATGACACCTTCAAATCGGAGTGATTTGTAAATGCAGCAAACACAGCTGCGTGACAGCATTTTAAAGTGTCAGAGAAAGATCCAAGAATGGCAGTTTGCAGACACTGTTCTGCTGAATTGTCAAGAGCTGACATAACAGCAAAGGGTTTCAGCACTTTACGACTAGTTTAGACCAAGATAAAATACATTTAGGCTACTTAATTGATGCAACAAGCAAACAGACACTAGTACTTTGATTTTGGCAGATCTGTGTTTTGATGTAGCTCTTTAGTTGATTTTGATTTGGTGCAACTGTGCTGACCCGGTCATCAGGACACTGCATGTTTTCTGTTGATGCAACCATCTGTGCACTGAATGAAGAGAAAAGGTAGGATGGTCTTGCTTCTCCCCTATTACACAGTGCGTAATGTGTCACACTAACTAATGTGGTCATCTGTTAGCTGATGTGGCAGAACTCTCAGTTATTCTTCTCTTCTAAGCAGGTTCTGCTGTCAAACAAAGCTGAGTTAGCAGTAGTTCACAAGTATGCAGTGATGCTTCATTAGGAAGGAAACACGGGAACCAGTGAAGAACTGTGTGCAAGTCTTCATTCTGTTAGCACTGACACTATTGTGTGATAGGAGTGAGACACTCTTAGTGGGTAGAAATTGGCTGCAATAACTACATTTGCGAGAAAACTGAGAATTTCTTTTTATATTTTGTATCCAAAACACACTGAATTTCAACATCTAATTCAAAGATCCACAAAAACTGGCCCCAAGTACAACTGTACTAACTGTGTGAATCAGTGTTGAATTACAAAGTCATAATACCTAGCTTTACTTTAACACAGTCTTAGATTCTTGTGACACAAAACACATGCATTCATAATTGAAACACCTTTGATGGGTGCAACTGATGCATGACAGCGTGAGAAAAAATGGTATTGGGTTACAGTGGAAAAACAAACCCAAAGCCTTAAATGCTTTTGGACCTTTTCAATATCATGTCACACCTGAAGCAGGTAAAATACCAAGAACCAGACAAGCAAGTTTAACTGTGAAAGAAAGGTCAAAGACCTATGTGGGAACATGTTCACTCACACAGTTAATGAAATTAGAGAAACAGATTCACAAGTCAGAAGCGATCATACAGTGATGTGGGGTATAAGGACCGTTGTTGATGGAAGAAAATTACATTTTCTAGACTAGCCTACATTTCCAGGTTCCAAATTTCAAGCATTTTGTCCAAATTGCCATATTTAAAAATAAAAGTGTGATCATGTTCCTCCAAACTATGAGACATTTTCCAAAAGCTTAACACAGCACAGCACGACCACAGAACCTCATTTCTCTTGCGTATGACCCTACCCAGAACAGAAGGCCATTCACAATCCGTCTGCTGCTATTCACCCACCTCTGAATCCACACAGCAAAGAATATAATACTCCATTTAGTGTCAGGAGCTAGACAAACAGAGCTGCAGCTGAGTACCACTGAGGACCTAATCACAAAGTTTCACACGCGTGTGCACACACCAACACAAGGGCTCTTTTTTCCCCCCCTCCTCACACTGGCCTGGTATTTCCTGAACTGGCCCAGGGAAACCACGTCAGCCAGCAGCAGTTTAATTACCCCTGGGATCCACGTCAGCCTGAGACCTAACAAACAAGCGTGGAGCAGCGCACAACAACACCAATATGGCCAGGGGGCTCTTAGAATAGGCCAGGAATGTAGGAAACGGCATGAAAGGCAATACACAGCCAGAGGATGTGCAGATTCCTACATCCAAAGCCAAATGTGAGGTCATTTGTTGAGACTATTTGCTTCACAATATACTTGTGCGCAACTTCCAACTGATTGCAATTGCAGCAGAACAATGAATTGAAATAATAAAGCACACCCTGCAATAAACAATGTGGGAAAAGGAGGACACCTGATGAAAACATACATCTCTTTTTTTAATATACTTAAACATAATGTGCATAAAGAGTCTGATTTCAATAAGTCGTGTCAAGGGGCGGAGTAGAGCGAGGGAGCAGAGAAAAAGGGTTTCTGCAACACTGAAACAGAACTTTGTTTAAGAACAATTTGTTATGTTGCAGCCTTATTAAAGCCCTCAAAATTCTACACACTATACCCCACAATGACAAAGTGAGAAATATTTGCAAATTTATTTTAAACAAAAACGCAAAAATATAACGTGCATAAGTATTGACAGTCTTTGCCATGACACTCAAAATTGAGTTCAGGTGCATTTTGTTTCCACTGATCATCCTTCAGATCTTTCTACAGCTTGGTTGGACACCTGTGGTAAATTTAGATGATTGCACATGATTTGGAAAGGCATACACCTGTTCATATGAAGTCCCATAATAGACAGTGCATGTCAGAGCACAAACCAAGCCAGGAAGTGTAAGGAATTGTCTGCAGTCTTCCGAGACAGGATTGTATTGAGACACAGATCTGCCGCATTGACGGTACCAATGAGCACAAAAAATAGTTGCACCCAGGAGGAAGTGCTGGATTGGATTGGAAAGAAGATTGTCAGGAACAACAGAAGATAAAGGTTGTCAGGAACAATAAATTATTTAAAATGTAGACTTATATGGAATATTTATTGAGATAAATATACAGAAGTACTGTCTCTCAGTTTGGGAATAATGCAACAAGCCAGACATCTTGGAATAGATGATTCCAAATGGTATCCTGTTATAATCCATCCCATGCAGCTTCAATATTCTCTCTCAGCCCTGCAGATTTTGCGGTAAGGTAAAGTGCTGATAGTGTGTCCAATAATATCCCACACATTTTCAATTTGGGACAGGTCTGTCGATGTAACTGGCCATGTGGTAAAAGCTCTTGAGATGGCAGCAGTGTGTGGATGAGTGTCGTACCACTGGAATAGTAGTATTCAGAAAAGGTAGGACCACTGGTTGCAGGACCTCACTAATATAACGTTGGAGTGTAATGCCTTTAATGCAGGTGATGTGGCACTGTATGAAACTGCACCCAACACCATGACACCAGGCCTTCAGGACGATGATCTTGGCACCTAGTGGCACCTGATCACCACAGTGACTCCACACACAGCGGGACTCATCACTGAAGATGACCTGCTGCTATTCTGAGTCTCTCCCTGACAGTCTGGCACCACTTCACTGCAGTACTGAATTGCAATCGGTTGAGTCCTTCTGGCTACAGATGTTTTAGATGATGAGTGTAGTTTAACAAATGTTTGATTTTATGTTTACTTTTCCTGGCACATTATTTGCATTCAAATTTGCTCATGGCCCTCAGAAACACTAAATATTGTGATACTTAAAAATACCCTCAAATAGTGTGATTTTTGCCACACTGCTCACCCTCACCACACCAAATCCAGGAATCACAGCACTCCTGCCAATATTAACAATAGCAGAACGAGGTCTGTACAAAAGCACGGATGTGAAAGCCCACTAAAACATGTCACTCAGCGGTAGGAGTGAGTCATTGTCGTGTTCCTCTCTGGGTGGACCTGATGGACCATAAAAGAGCAACTAAAATGCTTACAGCTTTTGGCAGTAAAAGTCTACAATGTTCTGCATGTGAGATGGCTGGAAAGGATTGAGAGACGAAAGCAAACAGTGGTGGTTTAGAATAATGGCCAGATCTTACTTTATTTATTTTCATTTCAATGTGAGCTTCAGGGTGAATGACCTCTGGAAGAATAGCAGTGACATTATGGACATTAAACAGCAGGAGACAGTTAAAAGCAACCAATCAGTTACACAATAATGGATGTGTTATTATAAATGATAAATAACTGGACTGATTGCTTTACTGCTTTACTAAGCAATAACACTATGCGCATTAAACATTATAGCAATATGATGTACTTTTACCTTCAAGTAAGAGCTTCAAAATCATTGTGATGCTCCAGTGAGAATAGTGGCTTTTTTGCAGTCATCGTGGATTTGGCATGCTGCTATCTGCACTACAAAACTCCACAGATGCAGGCAGGAAAATACTTGCAAAAAATGCTGGGCAACCAGATTCATATGTGTGTAAAATCCAGTAATATGACACCAATATCATATTAAAGCCTCAGTGCACATGCTTTATTCATATTCAAAACCAATTCTACATCATGTTATGGTGTTGCTAGATGACTGGTGGTTGCTATGGTATCCCAGGTCATTGCTAGGTGGTTGCTAGATGTTTGCATTGGTGCTGATAGGTGCTTGTTACGGTTTTACACAGTTATCATGGTGTTACTACTTGAATGCTGCTACTGTTGATATGGGGTTGCTAAGTGATTGCTTTTGTATCCCAGGTAATTACTCAAGTGTTGCTAAGTGGATGCTAGATGAGAGGTACAGTATGGCAAGATTGCACTGGCATTCCAGGTGGAAGCCATGACGTTCCTCAATGGTTGTTAGGGTGTCTTCTGTGATGGATTATCGCTGTGACATCTCAGGTTTTGTCAGTGTATTTATCTGATAAAAAAAAAAAACTATAGAAGCCAGAAATGCAGAATAATAACTACAAAAAAAAACTGAAAAAAAAAAAGATCTGCAAGAGGGACTTTTATAAGATACACAGTGTTGTGCAACTACACTCTAAATGATGGTTTGAGTTGGTCTAAAAGCTTTAATACGCAGTCGAACAACTCTCCCCAAAAAGGAGAACACAAACAGCCAGTGGAGCTCACAGTAACAAAACCAAGTGCCCCTTCCCCAGCAAAAGGCTTCCATTAGTTATAGATCAATGAGGCCTCAATCTGCCCAGAGGCACCGCTTGGCAACCTTCTTCCAATACAAGTTCCCTGGCCTTAGCTAGCTGTAGAGTTTGTGCCATGTGGAGAACAGCCAAGGCTAAAATCCCCTTTCGTCCGTCACTGACCTAAACTGGATTGTGCAAACATCACAGAAGAGCCAAAATGTTCAAGGACTGTTCATGCTTGTAGTGTGGCCTTTTCTTTATTGTAGTAGATGCAGAGAAGTAATGAGTGCTATGTGACCGGCATGTGAAGTAGCAGACCTTGTAAGAGTTATCACCAGTTTTGTCCACGTCAATAATTTTAGGCAAAAGCAGTGCTTGTTAAAAGCTTACACACAACAGGGCATCGTGTTTACAGATAAAAATGGAAGAACTCCCTTACCACTAGTGCTCCAATGAAGAGGACTAGAGCCAAGCTGACAGAAATGTGCTGGTTTCCTCGCTCACACATGATTACATAAACAGGATACACTCATGAATCAATGACATAACATGGACAATGATTAGCCTGTATTGCTTTGACCACAATAATTTACTTTTCTGGATTACAGGAACACCGCAATCCATCAAAACACTCATCTGGAAATGTGATTTGTCAAGATGTTCAAAGGATGGAACAGATGACTTATTTCATATACTTGCTTCTTACACTATACATAATAAAATGTTTCAAAGGGTTCTTTGAGCGAGGTCGATGAAGAACCACTTCCGGGTTCATAAAAGACCATGCATGAAATATAGAAATGAGCGTGAAGAATTAAAAAAATAAATGAGTAAATAACCTTAGATTTAATGGAAAAACCAATTAGAATCAAGCAGGACAGCAAATCTGGCACGACAACAAGTCAAACCACCCGTGGTCATCTTTGTGGCCTCCAAAAGTAGAAATTAAATAGTAATTTTAGGGCAAAAGACAAGAGAGAAAGTCAAACTATCTAATCAGATCTAATCCTTTCGGGGGAAGGGTGGGACAAAGTCAAACTCAGAGGAAGAACCAATCAGAATGGGTTTTTTATAGGGGAGGGGCAGGACAACAGAGTCAGAGAGGACATGCAGGATCACAATAATAAAGTTTCATTTTTAAATTATTCACAAAAACACACAATCAACTACCTAATCAAACCCATATAAACATAGCTTTCTTCATTTTGAGAGGAGTGGGTAAGTTAACAGTGTGGGCACAGGACCTGGCAGAGCCATCACTGCATATTTCACATCTTACTGAGAAAAGTCCAGCTCAGACTTACAGCTTCAAGACCTACTTAAGCTCATACTGAATAACTTAGCCTGAAAACACAGATTCATGTTTCAACACTGAGCAGATGCATTTAGAATCATTCTGACCTGATCAGCAGCACTGATTATTCTGTATTATTACAGAAACAATCTGTAATTTTACATTATCACCTGTATATCTCATTTCTAAAAAATAGAGTAAATGAGAGAATTACTAAATTAAACTAAATCAAGCATCCTATTGTTCAAGTAAATGAAGTATAATGTGCCTTTATTAAACTTGATTGTTATCAACAAACAGAGGCATGAAAGATTTTAAAGTGTGCGTTCTCTTCACCATGAGTGAACATTTATCTAACTCACGTACGGGCTCTTTGATTCAGCGTTCCAGTCATTCAAGACTTCTATTGCCAAGAAATGGAGCAAAAATTGTGAACTGGAACAAAGAAAGCATCAAACGATGGCTTTGATTGCTGTCCAAAAGCTCCAGCATCATACAAAACACTGTTTCCTCTGGCTTGTGAAACTGATATACAGCTTACTGAACTTCAGGAGGCTGAGGTAACCAACACTTCTAGAGACAGAAATCCCTAGTGGCAAACTTCACAGAACAACTTCCTTTCTGCAAGGAGGACAGGAAAGGTCAAAGCTGTCATAACATCAGACAATATTATTAGTGATGTGCAACAATCACTTAAGGTTTGGAGGTATTTCTTTGTTGATATTCAGAGAAGTTAAATAGCAAATTGCTGTTTATAGTATCAGTTGCTAACAGCTATTTGCTTTTACAGCCATTAAAACAACTTTACTGGTATTAAGATTAGATTTTAGCTAAACAATGATTTGACCACTGAAAAGCTTGCATGCTGGGGAGTGCTGAGATCACAACAAGGAGATAAAATGTGATAAATGGACAGATTTAACCAGTGTACTAGTTAATGTGTTTAGTCCTTGAACCCTTGGGATTTTCTCTTAATCTCAAGACAATAAAAAAAGGGCAGGTACATTTGGCTATGTTTTAAAAGTTGGTATCCACTACGTCATGCCAGAGATTTGAAATAAAAATCTGGTCTTAATTATCAAACACTTCCATTTTCAGAGGCAATTATAATGATCATATAAGGTCAGCTTATGAATGAAATTGACCTCAATGTTCTTTCTGTCTATCAAATTTGAATTTCGACTGACTGGTTCAGTGTGGATTTGATGCTGGTTCATAAGTCTCAACTGTAAATCATTATTGACACTTTCTAACATCAAGTGTTCAGATCATATTTCGGTTTTCAAAAAAGGGGACACACAGGCACCCACTGTAGTTGGGATGTTGTGGCTGAGGGGTTTTAACGTTCAAACAGCAGTAAATAAGATTTCTGTTTTTCAGTTGAAAGCAGTCGTATTCCTGAGTGGGGAGGAAACAAGATCATCTAATACCTGGTGTCAATGTGCTGGCACAACCATCCATTAGACCAGAGCGGTCTGCTATGTTTTTGGGGTTTTTCTGGACACATCACATTTTTCTGCACTTACATCATGTGCACTGCCTCTGAAAGAGGATCAAGCACCTTCCTGATCTAAGCAGTACAACACAATCTACTAGGAACATAAAGATATCAGAACATAAAACTCTTTATCTGCTTTTTTGCCCAGTGTCAAATCAAACAAGAGTAGAATTACAACTGAAGAAAGCTGGCAAGCCAAAGGAGAGCACTACACTACCCATCCTAACACAAGGATAAACACTGGTTTGGCTTCTGAGGGGTGGAGAGAGCTCTGTGACCTGCAAGGATTTCAAAGCATTGCAGAGTTGACTTCTTTCTTGCTGAACAGGTAGATATTACAGAATGTTTTTTTATTCCACAAAAAAATGTACATTCTTAGTGAAGATTTAATGCTTAAGAACCCCATTTTGTGCTGTATGGACACAGCTCTGCCCTCACCAGGTAAAACAAGTACAAATGAGCTTTAGGTTTTACTGGTTACGAAATAAAGTCGTCAGTATCTCAACTGAATGTCTCACACTCTTTAAGAAACATCTGTGAATCTAATTTGCAAAATATGTCGGGACTAACAGCTAAAGAGGTCAAGACAACATGGTTATTTAATAAAATAAAACGCAGTTGTGTGTAAACCAGCATAATGTAGTTCTGAATATAAGGCACAGTTTAAGAGAACAGCATTACCTGTAGTGTTGCCATTAAGCTGCATGGTTTGGGCCATGGCTGCAGCCGGTCACTCTCAACCCCACACGGTCACTGAATGGGGTCATGCAAATGCCATGCATCAAACTCAGCTTACCATGCAACCTGTCAAACAGGGAAAAACACCAAAATGAAAACATGCAAGACAGTTTAATTGAAACCCAAATGCAAGGTCAAAACACAAAAGCTTAGAGTGGTCACACACAGTAAACTTGGCATGCTGGTGTTTATTGTTTGTTGTCACTCCTCATATCATTTGTATGATTTCAAAACACTGCATAGTTTACATTTGACTACAGCAGAAAATGCTCGGACATCTAATCTAGGTCACACGTAATGCTGCCAAGGCATACATGCAAGTTCGGTGTAAACAGGAATGCTGGTCATGTGTCAGCATTGTTCTTGAGGTTGTGCCTTTTTACTCATTGCAGTAGCTATTTGAACATTGTTTTCAGCTGTTCTCCCAATCATAAGATAGAATTGCCTTCTTACAAAGCCCTCCTACTCTGGAATAACCTTCCAGATGATGTTTGGAACACAGACACAGTCACAATCTTCAGGTCTTGGCTGAAAAGACATGTGTTCAGTGTAGCATTTGATAATTAACGTTTCCCTTTAGATAAAGGCTGCTGATCCAGGGGTTCATGGACATTGGGAATTAAGGTAAACTGGGATATTAGTGCTGTTGACCCTCAAACTCTCCTGCCACCCTACTGGAAGGCAGGTGGGCAGCTAGTCCAAGGCAGGGTGGGAAATTTACATGGATACTCCTCATCTGTTATTGCTACCATTATGTCCACCAGCAAACTATCATCATTACTCCAGTACACCTGAGGGTTACAGCAGACATGTGGTAGCCCAGTGTCCCCTTATTAATTATGTATAAGTAGTTTGGCCAGAGGAGGCCAAACTGTGAGCCCCCAGTGAGCCTGGTTTCTCCTCAAGTTTCTTCCTGCAGATCTCAGGGAGTTTCTCTGGGACAGTGATGCCCTTTGGCTTGCTTACATGGGCAGAAAATATATAAATATATATATTTATATCTCTGTAAAGTTGGTTTGTGACAACAGATGTAAAAAGTGCTATACAAATAAATTTGATATGCAATTGCATCACGTTAAATAAGAAAAAAAGCCTTCAAGGACACAATCATTTAAAGAACTACTTTTGTGAATGAGAGAGTAAGTGATGAAGGTTCTGTTCTCAGTAAAAATGTTTCTCCTAAACCTTCAGGTCCAAGCAAATAACCTTTACAGAGCATATTTGTCATCACTGTGCTTGTCACTATCAAAACAATTGTTCTTTTCACAGAAATCACCCAAGAAATGACATTTTGGAAGTCCTTCAGTATAATACATAACATGGATTCAATCAAAAAAGATCAAAGCTCCTCTGGTGGTCTACTAATGACCTTTGAAATACTGAACATGAAACGTTTCACTGCCACACATTCAAACAGTTCTGTTCAGCACTTTTCCAACACTGTGTTTACTTACACAGAGACACAGTGTCGTACTTATTGGAAGGCTGGGTCAATTTGAGGCTTACTTCTGAGCACAGTAGAGTCCTTTATTTACCACTTTACCACAAGTGCTAGGCCTGGGCACTGAAACAGGGCTCCATTTTAACCTGGCACCTGAGATTAGCTGAAAATACATGAGGGTGTAACTCTGAACGCAATAAGGTTAAATACATACACAGAATGTGGGTTAATGGGCTTTTCACTGTGTCAGCTCTATTGCTGTTTTGTCCTTGATGTGAAAAACAAAGCAAGAAAGAGGCAGGCTTGGATTCTGCCAATCAGAATGCTGTTTGGTAACCTTTGACCGTCTCGTGCTGATCACATGACGCTGATCAAGCACCAAAGTCCATGGATGCAGAGTAAATGGTAGGGTGGCTGATACTGAAGACACTGGTGGTGCAGTGAAGGTCTTTAAAGCGAAGCAGAGATGAGCAAGACATGTGCAGGCCAGACAGAGGCTGAGCGCACAGCATGATCTGCCTCATAAATTCCTGAAAGGAGAACAGCAGTAGGAAGGAGGAGATCATAAGACCATGTTCTCAGAAGAACACAGAAAAAGTCTGCTGGTGCTCAAAACAAAGGCTTGGTCAAAAGTGTAATTTACAGTTTTTCTTCTTAAACCAGATGAAATTTGCTTGTTCAGATAAGTGATGGTTGGTTATAGTCAGCAGTTCAAACACAAAGCTGTGAAATAATCTGTCGTTAAGAAAACAAATCTACTGACCTGTTTATCAGGTGGATTTAAAGTATTAGATCAGAAATAATTACACCAAGCTTTAAATCAACCAAAGTCAATCAAGCCAAACAAAATGATAGGGTTAGAATAAGAGAATATTCCAATAACTGTTTTAACTCTTCAGTGATAACATCACACAAAGCCAAAACAGGGCTCCCTACTGGAAAATGGAGATTGAATCCTGGTGATGCCATGGCCATGTGTTGAGTCCCAGAAAGGACACACAGCCTTGCTCTCTTTGGGTGGATGATCTCCCTCCACCACTGTTTACTGATATAACAGAACCTGAAGTCAGTTTCCTCATCCAAGCATGTTCAATGATGCCGTGTTAGTGGCAGTTGTGGCAGCTTGCTTATTAAGAGTAAGAGATGACAAATCCCTTGGTGGTGCCTTGAAAGTTTGTGAACCCTTCAGTAAAGTCTATACATCTGTGTATGTATGACCTAAAACGTCACCAGATTTTCACATTTCACATTTTCAAGTGCTAAAAGTAGATAACCAAGCCATCAAACAAGACAAAAACATTATACTTGGTTATTCATTTGTAACAACGTTTGTGGGCAGATGAGAACAATATATTTAGAAAGAAATGCTCCATTCCAGCATAATGAACATTGCATCTGTGAAACCCTGTGGTGGGGGTCCTGTTTTGCTGCATCTAGGCCAGGACAACTTGCCCTCATTGATGGAACAATGAATTTTGAATTATACCAGCAAATTCAAATTTACAAAAGGAAAATCTTAGGAGATCATGTGGTTAATTTCAAGCGAATGCGGGTTATGAACCATGACAACGACCCCAGACAAACAAGTCATTCTAACAAAGAATGATTAAAGAAGTTGTTAATGCTTTGGAATGGCCAAGCCAAGGTTCTGACCATAATTCAATAAAAATGTTGTGGATGGACTTGAAGCAGTTCATGGGAGGAAACTACTCATCATAACAGAGTTGAAACTGTTTATTCCTAAAACTGTTCCAGGTGATATGCAGGACTAATCAATAGTTACCGTTTAGTTGCAGTTATTGCATGAGGGAGTCACACCAGATAGTGGAAGGTATTAAGTATTCATACTTTTGAATACTTCATTCATAGATATGCAAGATAGGCTCCGTTTTCTCAATAAATAAATGACCAAATGTCTCATTTGGAACCAAAACCAAGTATATGGATTCAAGTATAAGGAATGCAGTGTATTCCAAACCAATGGTTGTAATAAACCACTCAACAAACAAACATTCAATGTTACCGTAAATTCCAACTGCTTCACTATTCCAACCAACAATCACATAGACCTCTGTGTCATTAGGGCCTGTAGTGTCCTTCAAAGCACATGAATTGTGCTATAGCTCATCTGCTTGGGGAATGCTGAGGAATACCCTCTCAACACCACCCAACAACCACCACACCCCAAAACCAAGCACACACAATCACAGGGTTCCTCATAAACACACATCATTCAGACATTACCACAATAAACATGTCCAAACAGCTGTACAAAACTAACCATAAGTCTCCAGGGTTTCACACTCCATGACTCAACAGTGTTGATCCACCTAGAGAAAGGAGGGATTGAATTGCTTTTAAAAGCAACTTATTTTCATTCATTTCATTAACTTTCCTTTAACTCCTTTAAGCATTTATTGACAATAAAAACCCTTGCAAATAATCTACTCCATTCTGAAGATCTTGGAAAGCTAGATTCAGCAATTGCGTGTAGGATATTAACAGTAAAATAGCTTAGCTTAAAACACTTTTATAAACTTTATAACTAAGAATAATATTAAAAAGCTACAGCAAAAGTAACAACCAATGAAGTCCATACTGAAATGAAACTGGTGGATGGTGAGCAAAATTAGAATTTAAAGCTTTTCAGAACAGAGTTTCCAAAAAAGCAACTTCTATCCTTGAACTGGAGCAGTAGGTTATGTCGTGGTATTTTAAACTCAATAAAGATGACTGTGTATTGAATTACAACAGTAATTCTGGTGCATCAAAGCTGCCAAGTTTATTCTGAGCAGGCTGGCTTTCAGGACATTTAGTCTGGACACAGATTAAGCCTAGAATCATTTACACTGTGTGTCAACAGAAATTCTACACTTTTAATCTGCAGCACAGGACTAGTCTAAATCTGAAAAGGCTGGTTTTACTGACTGTTTCTGTGCACCACTGCTTTGACTACAGTTCTCTTATTATAATCAAAAAACAAATGGACAGTAAGATTGTACTGATCTTATTAAAGACTGTAATGGTCTACATCACTTTTACATTAGAAACACAGTGCAAAGTTCTCCTACCGTTCTCCTTCATCCTAAAATTCCTCCAATATGTCTTCAGGTACGCACTGGACTGCTCTGACCAAAGCCCCGCTCTAGACCACCTAGTGCAATACCCTATGTGTTACATCCAAGATTAGACAAGTTACTCAGATGACAGTGAAACGATCTAGGTCCTATATCAGGAAACAACACTTCCAGACTGGACCCTTAACAAGGCCTCCAGGTAGGAGAGCCAACTGGCCAGATCAGTCCAAACACAGACAATAAATCTATTCAAATCTAATAAATGCTGCTTTTAGTTACAGAAACTTAATCTGCACAAAAATCTCTGAACAGTGTAAAAGCCCTCACAAACACAAAGTGACAGCCTGAACTCTGCTCATAAAAGAATAACGGTGGTGAAATTCACACTTGACGTGAAGAAAGTTCATTCAGGTTTAAGACCAGTTTAAGCTGTTTCCTTCAGTTACAGCAGGGTGAGGGTACGGCCTCACAGACGAGAACACACTGACCATAATTCATCAGCCTGGACACGTGGGGCATGGATTGTCTGGGTCACATGACATTGGGCCTGTCACGGAACTCTGGTTATGGCAAGAAGACAGGTGTTCTTACAGTGAAACATGGCACAAGGCAAGGCCAATCTTCAACCATCATCTTTCTTTGAAACTAACAAACAAACAAAGCTTCTGGACTGAAATTATATCATGCAAATTACTAACAGTGTAGATTAAATCAATTAGCACAACCTAACATTGAGCATGTCTCCCATTGTGAGGTCCTGCCCACAAAACCACGGAAGGCATCCTGTGGTATCTGGCACCAAGATATTGCAAGGTGGGACCTACCTGAGCATCACTGAGCCTTGAGGGCCCATGACACTGATGCCAGTTCATGGTTGCCATTTCACAGGAAGATTCCAGCCAAACAGCATAAAGTTTCATAAGTTTCCTTGCACAAATGCAGGGGTTCTTAACCTGGGGGTCGTGTACTTATAGGGGGGTCGCGAATGTGACACTAATTAAGACGTTTTGTCAGCTAAATGTGCGATGAATCAGATTTAAGCGCTAAACTTTTTCACACTGTATCATTCTCAGTCTTGATGGAGTGTCTCGCATGAAGGACATGGCTTGGCAAACCACTGTTTCTTAAAATAGAGCATTTTTAGAAGGATTTTTCACTGAATCAAACTGACTCACTCGCCGTTCTGCTTGACTCTTCCATCTGAATCCTGATTGAGGTTCATGCACATTGTGGCTCAGCACGTCTTCCAGGCTGGATTAAAATGGAGCAATTTTTAGAAGGTCGAATTGGAAGTGGGGAAGCAAAACGCCCGCGTCCACGAACATCAGAACAGAAAAAACAAAGAAAGTGAGAAAATATGATGAAAAGGACTTGGAATATTATTGATACCGTTTTTTTCCAGGGGTAGGGGGGGTCGCAAAATTTACTGTAGCCCAAAAGGGGTTGTACAGTGAAAAACACCAGTGCAGTTTTTGTATGATGGCTATGGGCCTCCTCCAAACCTGCTACCATGACATTTACATGGAAGTTACAGGCCTCGTCCTACCATAACATTAGCACTGTTTTTAAGTAGGGTCTCCTGTCCCAACTGAGGTCACAGCACATTAAACAAAATGCTATCCTGAGACTTTTTTCCTGAGAAACATTTCACTGGGGTTGATCTTTAAATTCAACTACACTGTTATTCTAAAATAAATATGGACCTAACTCTCTCTCTCTGTGTGTGTGTGTGTGTGTGTGTGTGTGTGTGTGTGTGTGTGTATATATATATATATATATATATATATATATATGAGTAAATAATTGAAACCCCACCAAATAAAGCTCTGTAAAAGTCAGAAACAGAAATGGTGAACGTGGCAGTACTTGGATGAGCTATCATGAATACCTAGAGAGAAGGGATTGTGCTAATGGGGTCAACTACATTCCACATCTGCAAAGAACCGAGAGCAAGCTGGCATGATGAAGTAGTCATCTGACAACTCCACCTTGACGTCCAACACACAAGCTAAATAACACAAAAATATGTAAAGTACTCTTCTCAGATAAGTAGAGAAGAGCCATAAAATATTAGGGATAACAGTGTACTGCTTCAGAAAACTAAGACATGTGCACACAAAACACTACGGTCCTGCACATATCAAGGCCAAGTCCTCTTACCGAGGCATTAAGGGTCTTCGTGTGCAAATATTTACACATATCTGAGATATTTCCACTCTCTTCTTACCTGTCACAGCCTGCTCATCACTCTCAGTGACCAAACACTTGAGTGTTCCTGAGGGATGCAGAATATACACTCCTACATTCCAAAAAAAACACACCCCCTCCACAATTTGCATTGCCTAAAAACAGTTCAGAGATAGTTCTACTCTGCTGCTCAAAACAACAACCTTTTCTTTGTTTCATACTGCATACAGATGATGTTTAGAAATGAAAATCTAACTTTTACCTCATTCAAAAATTAAGGTTTGAAATGCAACTGGACACTCAAAAGTACTTCACAATCTTGATGATTCACCATGAAGGTTTATTATCTACTACCACATCAGTCCACATAACATAATATATTATCACTGTCAAGGAAAATCTTTGTATCTCCATTTTTGTCATTTTCTATTTTAAAATCGGTAGCAGTTCTTATATGAAGTAAAAATTCCTAATGAATGGACCAACAGAAATGCTCCAAAATGACTAGGAATAAAATCTTTCTATGCTGACCTCCACTGAAAGTTAAGAAGAAAAGATGTCGGGACAGTCACAATACACAGATGACCATTCCACAGTATCAACTTCTCTGGTTAATATTTATATACAGACAGGCGTTTAAGTAAAATTAACCAAAATAAAAATATTGGAACATATTTAAAACATATTCATTGCTTATAGACCTCAGATTCAAAGAAATCCAGTGAATAATCAGATCTAAACATCACAATACTAATGTTTTTTGAAATCAATATTTGACAATTTTACCAATCCACCAGTCTTTCATGTTTTGGCATGCTCTCCACCAGTCTTTCAAATTGCTATTGGGCGATTTTATGCCATCATATGTGCAGAAATTCAAGTAGCTTGGCTTTGTTTGATGGAACGACTGGAATGAAACAGCTGCAGAAGTTGAAGTGGAGAAAAACTGATTTAAGAAAAACATACTTTTAATTTTTTTCCAGAGCTGTATATTGAAATTCAAGACCGAATACAATTAGGCATTAACATAATTCAGTTTGAAATAAGCTTTTTCAAGCCTAATCCAACTAAGAACTCAGAATAAACTACAGTAACTGGCCAACAAAATTATATTCAAAGGCTAAATGTTATTTTTTCTCAACCCTATAATACAATTATAGGTAATCTAGATCAGTGTTTCCCAATCCTCTGTCTGGAGGCCCACCTGCCCTACACTTTTGAGCTTCAACACACTCCTTGCTACAATAAAGGGTTTGTTAAGCTCTAGAACTCTAGAAACAGGGTTGGGAAACTCTGATCTAGATGACAATACACATAATTGCTGATGCACAACCATATCTCACGTACAGGGTGCTGAAAATAGTACATAAAATGCATCTCTGCCACTGGAATCAACTAGAACTCTATTTTACAAGAGAAGATGAAACCAAGTTTCCAAAAAGTGCATACAAGTCTTTTTGGAACATGCTTTTCATGTCAGTCTTCAAAGGACATAGGCCTCTCAGGCCTCATAATTGTACTTCAGTCTGTCAAGACATCAACCTCTGAGCACTTGAGCTAAATGAACTATGAACCATGACCAACCATTTCAACCATGTTCAAGCTGACAAAGAGACAGAGACTGCTGGGAGTAATGTGAAACCCCAGGTTCAGGGGGTGGAGAGGTGCTTAAACAGAGGTCCACAGCTCCAAAACATGCAGCCATCCCAGTTCTTCAGTGCTTTGACACGGACTGCAGGTGTGTCTATTGTTGACACGCAGCGTGGAGGCTCCAGGCACTCTAGGCAAATGACACAAATCCCAAAAGCCTGGAGGACCAGTCTGCAGGATCAAAGCCATCATGAGAGAAGCATTTTAGGAAGACTGAATGTAAATAAGCTTACATGACCAATAAGTTCCACCACAGCTAAGACTGAAACGCCAATGAAGCCAAAAGGAACTTTTCAGCAGAGCCATCTAATCTGCTAAAGCTGCAACATCTAAAGTAAAAGTTAATGAGATGTGGTTGAAGTGTGTGATAATTTAAGCATGAGGGTGGGCAACATGGCCAACAACATCTGAAGACATTAAGACAGTATATAGTCAGAGAAGTTAAGTAAAATAGCACAGTTTGTAGGATTTATTTTTAAAAGGTCCTACAAGGCAGGGATGGACAATTAAACCAAAAGTAATTGAAACCAACCTTCAGAACCTCTTAGCGACATAATCTTGCCTATGACGGTTATGTTAATTTATCCATACAGGGTCAAATTCATCCTACATCCTGTGCTTCTTACACACCATAATATGCAACAAAAGAACGCAGAATGAAATTTAGTGTTGTGTAATTTAGACACTTCACAAACACTTAACACTTTGTTGCTAGCAACAATAGGCCAACAAGGACACACACACACACAACACGTAAGGAACATGGAGCACAACTGAAAACACAGAGCCAATCCAACAACTTGTAATTTTAGAGGCAAATTTTTCAATTAATCACGATACCAATTTGAGGTCATATCGCTCAGCACTAATACAAGGTCCTATCTACAAGAGTTTACTTGTGTTTTGAAAAACAATACTAACCAGACAAGGAAGTGTTTATGCTTTCAGATGGTTCTTTGAGATGTTATGGCTCTATATAGAATTAGAACCAATAAAGAAACATTTGTATAAAAGCAATTATTTTTCATTCTTTATTTTTTTATATTAATACGTGTGGCAAATCTAATTACAGGGCCAATTACAGTTTGCAATGAAACATGCCATTGTTCAGTGTTTCATCAGTACTCTGAACTGAGAATAGTAGACAGAAAAAATCAGTGTAAAATATTTTAAGATATTAAATATAAGAAACTGCTGTTTGGAATTGTAGCTCCACTGCAAATGAAACTTCTCATGCTGGATGTTTTGATTTGTAAACTATCCTTGAGATAAATTTGTGTGTATTTGCTTTTTTCCCTTGATTTTTCATGCTGTTCAACTCAAAAACTTGCAAACTCCCTACTTTAAAATGGGTTCCTTTCCTAGCCCACGTGGTTGATCTCTGCAGTGGTAAAAACTGCTAGATGTTTATATATAAACACCACATTATCCTAGCCATCAGCAGCGATCCAGGTTGCTTACAAAAACAAAGCAGGAGAAGACTGCTTCACCATAAGCAGCTACTTAGCCATGAAAAGAGGCAGCTGGACATCATTAAGCCACGTCTGAAGGAGTAGGGTCTTAAAGCATGGCAGGGAGGGGGCTGCACACCTGTGCTTGAACATTTGCTGCTGTTTGGCGGTCGAGGTGGCTGCTTGACCTGGGCCAAAGCTCCACAGCCCAGCAGCGCTGCAACAGGGAGGCTTTTATTACCACAGCAACCATGTGGAGTCCCACCCCCACCAACACCCCTTCCAAATCCAGTTTCAGAACTTCAAAGGGAAATAATTATCCCGACAAGCAAAAGGGAAAACGGTGAGGTGCCAGAATCAAAGGAGAGTTTTTCCTCTCTGTGGTTTTTCTGCTTTTCTCTTCCTGTCCTTATACTGAACCACCTTCTCAGTATGGAAGCTGTGGAAGGATTTTAATCTCAGAAAGGCCAAAAATGAAAGCAGTATAAGTGTCTTAAACTCTGTGCAGGACTAGGCAGGTCTGTTTTGGCACTAGGTATCAGGAGTAGAAAAAGCACTGGAGAAAAGTTGGAGATGACTTTCATTTCATTCCATTTTGTTCCGACAGCTGTTGCAACTAATCGAGGCGGCTCACAGAGCACCAAACTGTGTAATTTTCTAAGTAACATGGATAATGCACCAAAATAATAATATACATTATGAGTTTCTGTTTGTTTTATCCCCGTCTTCCCAATTTGGAAGGGCCAATAAACCAACCCAGTAAGGACTCTCCCCCTATCATACTATGCTCCTGACACTAGGAGGGTGAAGACAAATGCATGCTTCTTCTGATTACCACCTGTTTTCAAACTGCTGTCATTGTACTGGGTCCCCAGCTCCGTTACAACAGCCAACAGACACCTGTGCCGACCAGCATCATGTTAGGTGTGATAAGGGGAGAGAGCGCCATCTACCCACTCAGAGCATGGCCAATTTTCCTCACTCAGACTCCGGCTGCCGATAGCAAGCCGCATGAACTGGGATTTGAACCTGTGATCCTCAAATCATAGTGCTAGCACATTACACTACTTTCACTAGACAAAAATATTTTAAAAGTTCTGTCGAATCCAGAAAGATTTTTAAAGTCAGGGCCTGAAAAAATGCAGATGCTGGATAAAAAACAACAACCTTAAACTGAATAAGAGATGAGTATTTACCCAAAAGACACTGAATCCTCCGTCACTTCACCTCACACCCCAATTTATAGATCTATCTTTGAGATCACTTTCTGGTTGATGTTGAAAGAAATAGGTTGCTAGTTACAACCAGGTAAACATGCACACGCCCCAGAAGAGGACAGGTCTTCACAATCATCAGGGCAACATGGAATATCAGGATGCTGGATGATGACTACCCCACCTCATCCCAAACTCATCCCTGTAGTATTGAATGGAGCACCAACATTCCAGAGAGCACAGCTCCACTGCTCAATGCTGGGGGCTTTATAACCCTTTAGCTCATGGCATTAGACATGTTGCCAAAGGTTTCATGCTCCAGAGTGTCCCATTTTGTTGACTACAATTTTCTACAGGGATGAGACCAGCTGTGTGGGTGCATTTGCACATCTGTGTCAACAATGGGTACAACTTAAAGTACCTGAATGCATTTATTAGAAGGGGTTTCGACAAATATTTGGACTTGTAGTGTATATCTGAAAGCATATTCATAAATATTTCATCTCATAGAGGCATTCAACTGTTCAGACATTTGGTTCTCATCATCTCAATGTGAAAACGTCTGACTTCTGTTTCTGAAGAACAGTGCACTTCACATCAAACAAATCTGAGAAACTACATCTTGGACACACAATTGTGCAAAAACAACAAATTAACTAATGCGGAAATGGATGGAAATCAATATAATTATCAAGCTGACATTCTCACATCACCCACCCCTACATTACAGTACCTGACTCCTCTGACAAAAATGCTTCCAGAGTCTCCAAATCCTGCGACATTCAAGTATCGGACAGCTCACTCCTTCTCCTGTGAATGCTTTCTAATCCTAAAATTGACTGTGCACTCACAGCAGTATTAGGCCTTCATACTGAAGAGGTTATGCCTCTGCAGAAAACAAAGTAGACCCATCCCCAATGTAGGGCACCTAAATATACACATTCATTTGAGCCTAGGAGAGAAAATGACTCAATCATGACCACAGCAGTGCAAAACAGAATCACAAGTACTGTAACGCCTATTTTTGTGATCATCACTGCCGTGCTCAGACACTATAGCCATAAACAGCTCCCTTCAGGGAGGTCTTTAAATACATCTAAGTAGAGGCAAAGGGTTGGCTTATCAGTCAAGTGGGCATCACTTGTACATTCTGAGGGGACTGTTCCTCACTGTTCGGGACATTCAAAGTATAGTAATGCAGAGTTTAACTTACGTTTTTAGATGAAGAGACTGAAGAAGCATTAAACATGAAGATGTGGTGTTGATCCCAGAGAAATGTTATTAGCAAGATAGAAAATAATGGATAAAATCACCAAACATATGAAGTCTAAATTTAAACGGCCTTTTATGGGATGGACTCTTTCTCTGTTTGCTACCAAGATAAGACAAGACATTTTTAGTCTCTTACCAAATCAGCTGTACCTTGTTTGGTTTAAGGTTTATTTATTTTTTAATTTGAGGTTCCCTTGTAGTTCACCTAGAGACGTACAAAACACTACAGTTATCTTTTGAAAGGTAGGGTTGGGTTTATGATTTTGTTGGTGTGGAGCTGCAGTTAAGGTTCAGTTTTAGGTTAGGTTAAATTAATAACTTTATTGTTGGTAAATTAAATCAGAGTTAACTAAGCACATATTCAAAATTACAAATCTCTAGTTACTAAACACCAGGCGTCACCAGACACCACAATGTTTTTTGGGTTTTTTTCCACATTTCTGGACAACAGTCAATCATGAACATAGAGCTTTTTTTTTTTATATGATTTCTCGTCAACTGACACAACGGGAGCATCAATGTCAAAGTTTCCCTTTCGTAGATTCAGGTTTGGAGCTGAAACTTTGAACTGTCAAAGCAGAATATTAAACCACAGTACTCAGCATTTAGTGCTTTTATTAAGTAACAGTAATTCTGTCCACATAGTATTAAATAATGAACACTTTTCAACTTGTATGTCCTCTTCGTGGTTTAGTTGGTTTTTCTCTTAAGATTAGCGTATAGCAAGGGATCACCAACCCTGCTCCCGGAGAGCAACCTTCTTAGAGGTTTCATCTCCAACCTGAATCTAACATCCCATTGCAGCCAAACAAGAACTTCTGGAGGCAGTAATTAGTTGGACCAGGTGGAGTGGCTAAGGGTTGAATCTGAAATCTGTCTTCAACAGTGATGCTCCTGTTTTATCAGTTGACAAGAAATCATATTTAAAAAAATAAAGCTACATTCCTAACTGACTGTTGTCAGGAAATATAAAAAAAAATAGAAAAACAATTTAGGTATTAAACTTTATTCCGAAGTTAAAATAAGAACATTGTTCTCTTCTTTCTCTTTATTTCATTGATATATAAAGCAGCCATAATGGGCCAATACTCACTACATGGACACAATACATATATATTTATAAAATGAGACTTTTTCTTTTAGCACAATAAATACTATTTTCGTTTTATTCAAAATATGCTGCACTAGATTCAATTAAATCACATATGATGACACATACAGTTGTTCTTTAAGGACAATAGGATCTGAAAAGCATGCTGTGCCATTAGAAATGTCCTACACTACCAGTTAAAGCAGCAATCTTTGCAAAGTGCAGCCACATTCCTGAACATACAGAACTGAATGTGTGGAGAGGACATACTGCAGCTTCTAGGTCTACTCCAACTGAGAGACTAAAACCTAAAAACTAAACTAAAAGACCAAGAAAAGCAACAGGTTTCTAATCGCAATAAGCAGTAAGACCATTTAATTTGTCTGGCGGCAGCAGGAACATCCAGGGCCTGAAGGCTGAGGATTAGAATGCCGGTTTGGAATGCTCATCAGATTCCAAAACCCACTTTAATTAAGAAACAAGCTTTATCTATCCACGCAGGCCTCAGACCATGATCTGTGTCACACAGGCGTGCACACACACTTCTGTAGACCGTAGACCTCCACAACTCCACAACAAGAATGGCAACCTTAAAATTACCTCGCCAGAAAAGCATAGTGATAGTCTATTTCTGCAAAATTACAAGCTTCACTAACGAGAAAGGGCCACAAAATACTTTGTTTTTAATTACCCACAGCTACTCTTTAGAGAAATTGTTGTGATTTTGTCAGATGGGCTGACTTTTATGAGCTAGGAAAGGACAACAAACAAAATATGAGGGCAAAAATCCTTTTCGCTGGACTTCAAAGGCAACTCAAAGAAAAGAAACTATCCTTCTACGCAAAGGAATGCAGAGAAGCTTTAGCTGATAGAGCCTTTTCTCTGTGAAAGATATGACTGGCACCTTCCCCATTTACTCCCAACCTTCTTCCAGGGTGAAAAGACAGGGTCAAAAAGCCTATTCAGCTTCCATTCTGCCTTAGCTGCCTTAACAGCTTGTTTGCTCTGTAGGGAGGTTAAAAATACAGGAGCATAATAACATGTCCAGTGGATGTTCTCAGAGTTCATGTAAATGGGGTAAAGCATGCTTGTGATAAAAGTTTGATTTGAGCCGTTTGCTTTTCCAAGTCTTGTGTATCTTATTCTCAGACAACACTGCCACCTACAGGCAGCTACTCATCAAAACTACAGTGAATGGGACCCAGTGAAGCCACCTGTCTATTCAGAAAACGGACCTGTTGTACAGGAGAATAAGATGAGGTCAAATATACTCTAACACACACACACACACACACACACACACACACACACACACACACACACACACACACACACACACACACTAGTGTTTGTTAATCTGACAGTTTTTAACATCTTAACATTCTAAGTCTCATAATGAAAGGATGGGTAGAAATTCCCCAAAATTAGAAATAAATGTACAAATGTTTTTGAATTAAAAATGAACAAGAATTCTTCCTTTTCCTTTAAAGTCAACATTTTCAAGAATTATGTGACAGTATCTATATAGATGATAGGGGGGGAGTTGACTTAACATTCATGTGAAGTTCATGTAAAGAGTTTATTCCAAGTCATTTTTGAGCATTTCTATTGATCCATTCATTAATCATTCATTCATTGGTCCATCATGAATCTGACATTTTGACAACTGTAAACAGATTTTACCATTTTGACAGTTTAACAGACAATTCAAATTGTCTAAAAAACTAACAACGAGACAAGATATCCACTTATCCACAAGTGTTTCATGATTAAAAAGGTTCTGCTTGGTTTGCTTTCGCTCTGCATGTTTTGCTTTTTACATATAGTTATATTTAAACCTCCCGGTTATCAATTACTCTCAATTACTAATAAAATAATGACATCCCTACATAAATCCACACTCCAAAGATGTGATAAAGCATACCTAGCATAAATACGTATTCATTAGGTTAGCATTAACCAAAGGCAAAAATGTAAACCCTGAAAAATGAGATCAACATTACCTCATGACCCTTCAGCACCCATGAAGGCTTAAATGGATTCTCCCATGTCTACAGATGAGCAGAAGATGGCAAAGATTCCTAAAAAACAGGCTTAAAATGTGTTCAAAAGCTTCCAGCTTTACTACAGACAGCATGCAGTCAGATTGCAGTCTAGGCTGACAGTGCCTACAGCCTCTGTCCAAACTCTCAGCGTCATTCAACAATGCCCCTGCCCCCCTTCACTAAACGCCGTGTTCCCCAGGGACAATTGGAGGGAGGTGGATGCATCTCCGTCATAGACACACTCTCTTCTCCCACACACCCACATCCCCTAACGAGGTATCCCAGTACATTTACACCAATAAGTGAACTATATGCATCTTACTCTCTTTAATTCATTGCTTTCTCTGTCCTTTTTGTACCCCAACCCCCTTCTCTCTCTTTGTTATCTGCTCCCCTCTGTCTGACTGCACACTTGACCAAGGACAGGCTGGAGCCAGTTATTTACTTAGCTCTCCAGCAGAGCCAGGCAGACCAAGGCGCCCAGAACTGTTCCTTCATCAAGTGCAGCAGCCAAAATAGACCTAAATACAGCATGAAGATGAAAGTCTCCTAAACTCGATCACATATAGACACCTGGAAAAAAAGTACCACCAAAGATCAAGACAAACAGCAAACAATATACAGTGGAGCTCTATTAATAACATTAAGTGTGTTGTACTAGTTCCAAGCAAAAGCATCAAAGGTGTCTGAAGGACTATATTATGTAATAAGAAAAACTACAGCATCATGGTCATGGCTTCAGAAGCTTAAACAAGACCATACTGTGTTCTCACTCATTAAATATATCTTTATCCTCAGTTGTTTGTGAACCTCTACTGAAACCCATTCAGGACACAACAGCTTAAATCTTTGCTCAGTGCCAAGAAATTCCACAGACTTTAATGGGCCATGTGACCTTCAGAAGATGTACGTTTAACTCTGAGCCTCAAGCTCTGCTGCTGCTTCTTCTCCTTCTTCAAAAAGCAGCTCAAAAAGAAAGAAACGTGTGGTTGAAATGACATGACCAGGGTGAACTTTTTCACCTCAGAGTTCAAACATTTGTAGTCGCTGACCTGTCAGCAAATGTGATTGACTGGTGAAGTGTCTGGTTACTGCAACCCAAAATCAAGTGGAGATGGGTGGATGGGTCTTTAAAAGTCAACTGAAAAGGCCAATTGAATTAGAGACAACAGCTCCCTTTAACAAGCTGTCAACCAGCCATGTTGAAGACCAACTGATTATCTTGGGGTGACAACATCTAATATCGGAGTGGCAAAGCAGAGAGAGAGAGAGACCACCAAGGTGTGAAGATGGCCTATAAGCATTCATGAAAGAAGTAACCATGATGGAAACGTCAAGCTTGGGAAGATTTAAAGATCATCTCTGAACAGGGCAACTAAATAGTTTTGTGGAGACACTCATAAGGTCCTTATTGGTGATCGACACATCCAAATCCTGTTTAAGAGCCCAGCCTACAGTGGAATGAAATTCCAACCAAACACACTTCATCAGTCTTAATTAGAAGCGAGTTCAAAAGGAAGTGGGCTTTGTTCGGCCACTCCACGCGAGCTGGCCAGGCATTAAATGGTGCTAATGAGAGAGGGAACATTCTGGAGGGATTAGGCTGGGAAAAGTATAGAATAGGCAAACAAAGTTAGACCCAAGGCCCCTGGAGCAGTACTTAACTCCATGACAGGTCAGCATATACACATTCACAAAGGAAAGAGTGCCTTAATTCTACAGCCACAATTGGACCTTGACAATTGATTGCTGACCTTGAGCAGCTTGATAATGACAAGCTGTGGTGAGGCTAGGCTTCGCTGTCCTACAATTTATGGGTTTCCAAACATTAGGTATGAGGGAACTTGAGTTTGTCTTGGGAAAGAATGTGAAAACCAGTCATCACCTATGCTCAAGCAAAGGCCAGTAATTGGAAAGTCTTCAAAGAGTCAAGTGCATCTCAAAGGCCTATTTCAAACAGCCCTCATAAAAAGTGAAAGAAAGAACACTAAACAAAATGCTGAAGAAGAATCAAGAAGTTTTGTCCAAATGTACCCTTGCAGCTGTAAAAAAACAACAACAAGAAATAAGAACAGGCCTAACCCACACTGGACATCTGTAGAAGACACACATTAGCATTTTACGTAATCGCCATGACACAGGATCACTTCAGGCCTAATTTTGCATAGTACTGAATCAGCTCATTGCTGTGTGACTGGTCCCATTGTTTTCCTCCTGAATCCATATTCCAGACCCACAACTACTGTTTATGCACCTCCATCTGCTGGACACGAAACAGACCAGCTGTTCATTCCACTCTCCAGGCCTCTCCATTGGGCTCAGAGCACAGCTACCTCCCCCCAACAGTCATCCTTTACATGGCTAGCCTTTTGTCTTCAGCCATGGAGGTAGCCCAGAGGGACATAATGAGGTGACATCATGGTCAGGGATGATTAAATACCTTATTTGCTATTCAGACTCATATCAGGCATGGCGATTGACGGGGGCAGGGCAATTCCATTTAGGACCAACCGACAAGAGAAGAGAACGTATTCCCATGGCTAATTGATAGTCATGTTATCTGAGCCTAAAAGCAAACCAGAGTGAGGGGTTAAGAGTTGGACCTAAAAAAAGTCATTATGCAGTTATCTTGATGCTTCCAATTGCTGAGAATGGCCTGGTGTGAACACATGCTAACTGTTGGAGTTACATAATGACAATTCAGAGTAGGAACAAGCTGTGTGGTTTGACATTGCATTATATACTGTTGTGTGTTTAAAAATAGATTAGACTGTATTTATAGACTTTTTAAACACATTTTTTTAATTTTATTTCATGCCAATATATCACTTCAAAACTGATTATATTTTCCACAAAAAGTATTATTTTTGTGTCCACTTAAACACCACACTGTATTCTACTGTTCAATATGAGCCTCTGAAAAGGTGGATGCTTTGGTGTTGCTAGGTGGTTGCAAAAGTTGTGCTATGGGGTTACTTTGGCGTTGCTTCTTGTTTGGGGTTTTCTAGTTTTTGCATCCCTTTCAGTAAATTTATTGCAAGACAAAATATCCAATCATCCAATCAAAAAGCAGTATAAAGTACATACCCCACAATATGCCCAAACAATCTGGATGTTGTGTATATGTAAAAAAAAAATATTGAAAGAGAAAATATGTGAATGACTGATTGTTTTGGATGGATAAATAAAAATTAATCAAATATATCAAATCACCATCTGACAACAGCAAAGCCCACTTCGGAGTCCAACTCTCACTTTCAGCATTCTCTCCTTCACCTCCACACAAACATCCTTCCGCTCTGGGAATCTGCTGAGGGAGACAGAACTAATCGCTTTTGGTGTTTCAACTTTGCGATTTGTCTCGCTGCAATGAGGAAAAGAGACCTCATGGTGTCCCTTCAGTGGTGGGCACTGAGAGAGGGGGCAAGCTTAATCCTGTTTAGGTAGAAACTCCCCCCATATGATGTCTAAGCCACCCAGCCCTGGGGATTCACTGGCCTCCCTGCTGCTCTGCACCACAACAGTAAAAACTGAGGAAGCCTCTGTTAAAACAACAGAAGCACAAGAAAGTGAAGGTGCTGAGATTATATTTGTTTTAAGAAGAAAGAGAAAACACATTTTTCAAACTTTGCCACATGAAGCCAATTTACTGCATTTTTCCACAATCAGGATTAATTAAGAATGAAAAAAGCAAACGTAGTCAAAAGAAGAGCTGTTCCACTGAAGGACAGCTTGCCAAAATGAATAAACAACTAACTGCCTCATAAAAAGGCTTATATTTATACAGGAACTACAGGTTGATGCTAATGGGATCTTGTGGACCTTGGGCAATATGGACCAAACTATATACTTTAGGACCCAATATACTTTAGTTGAATGGCAATATTCAAAAATGACAAAGATTATATGAATTTCTTCTTTATACAGACCTAGTCTTATGCCCCCTCCTATTCAGATTGGGGCCAGAGGGGAGCAGAGTAGAGGAGGAGCTCAGGGCTCAACAAAAATGATATCGGCTCAGGTCATATATTGCTGTGTTTATAGCCCTTTATAGATATAAAAATCACCCAGCCCTTAAGGAAATACACCTCTACAGTAACTAGAGAAGCTGTGTTTGCGTGCACGTTTGTGTGTGTGTGCGTATGTGTGTGTGTGTGTGTGTGTGTGTGTGCGCACGCGCATTTGCCCTGGGTGCAGCTATGACACAATACATTCATTAGAAAGTCTGTCCACAAACATTTGGACATATAGTTTGTAGAAGTTGGGAGAACAACAAAAATCAACACATTTCCATTTCAAATATTGGAAACTATTCAAACTGTTCTAAACAACAGCTGTCATTTTATCATTAAACTCGTGCTGTTGTCTTTCTATGTTCTCTAACATGGGTCAGAACAGAGGCCCATGAGCAAGACCCTTTATCCTTGCTTCTACTGGGGTGGCGTAGCGTGAATGACCCTAACAGTGGCAGCTTAACGGATGCAGGTATTGAACTCACAACCCTGTGATCAATAATCCAGTACTCTAACCCCCAAACCACAACAGCCTTTTAAACATCTGCCAATACAACTGCTTACTTACTGATGAGGCTTCTTCAAGGGATCTTCAGTAAAAGCAACAGTTCTATACAGACCCATAATGACTGATGGAACCATTGATGCTTGTTCTTTTCCAGGTAAAATGGTCAATCAAACACATGGGATGGCACAGAGTGGTTGACTGGTCTAAAGCACCAGTACTGTGATCTGGTTCATGCAGTTTGCCATCAGCAGCGATCTGAGAGAGCAAAAGTGCCCATGCTGTCTCTGAGTGGGTAGACGGGCTCTCTTCCCACATCACATCCAATGGTCTGTTAGCCGTTGTATTGGACACAGCACTTTCCTCTGAGCATGTTGGCCTCCCAGCAATGACGCAAAGAGAGCCCGTTTGAAGAGGTGGTGGTTGGCCCCACATGTATCTGAGGAAGCACTGTCTTCACATTCCTAGTGTTGAAATAACAGTATATGATAGGGGAGAGCTCCTAACAGGTTTGGGTAATTGGCCTTTCCAAATTGAGGAGGGTAAAACTGAGATAAAAAAATAGAGGATTCCACTATTGTCATGAGTCAAACAACTGTGATGGAGCTGAAGAAAATCCACATCCATCGGATTCAAAATATTTAGCTACAAATCCATCAAATTCAAATGCGAATGCGGTTTTTGGTAAACACGGGGCCAAGAACACCCGATAAGCCCCAATAAGCCCATTTGTGCATGTATTTTTGTATTTTTTCAACATGAATACATGATGCTTAAAACAGGCAATCAGCCACAGGTAGTCACAGACTCACGGTGTACCAACACTTCCTCCAGTGTTGTTTCAGCGGGTCTTGAACATGAACCTGAGGCTGGAACAACCTTGCCTTTTGGCGTCGATTGATCTGACTGCGAATCTGCTAACTCACTTCGCTCACCTTCGGCTCGGGATAACTGTGGAACAGGGCATGAGCGCTAATGAGTATTCAGTGCAGACGTTGAATATCTGCACTCTTTAGCTTTACCATAAGAAATAGTTGTTTTACACAACTTACACACCGCTTTACTATTGTCAAGAAAGTTCAGTTAAAAAAAACTACCACACGACACTCGTTTTCTTACCACATTCGGCCATTTTAGTTATTTATTTATGTAAAGCAGAAGTATAAAGTAAACAACATTCATTTGCAGTATCTAAAAGATGACCTGCAGGGTGGAAATCACTGTGTATGCAAAACCTTGAACCAGCTGTGTAAAATGAAGTTGGCATTAGTGGTATATATTGTATTTCTTCTTGTCAAAAGTCAATTGATCTGTTGTAAATGCCAGCAGCAATTTCAAATCCGCAATCGATGAAAATTGGCCCTTAAACATCCGTCGAATTTGAATTTGCTAAAAATCGTCGAAGTACGAATGTCATGAAATTCAAATTTCGTCACATTCAGTACTATGCAGAACCCTTGTTGTGTACCATGTGCATCATTACTATAAAAAATATTATGTAGAAAAAATGTTCAATTCAAACTGAGTAAATGAAAGATTGAAGCTTGTAGTAAAAATCTTGCATTGCTACATCTTAAAAACATGCCAAAATGCATTTATTGAGTATTATAATTTGTTTGATGGATAAATATTAAGTATGTAAGTTTGTTTTGGGTACAAATGCTCAGATGTGGTTTTACAAGCCTATTCATAACCATGTTACTTCAACTCTGATAGATTTTCCTAGAAGGGTTCATGGAAAGAAAAAAAAGATTGCTTTTATTTGGGCTACAGTCCTTAAAATAAAAGTCCTACAAGGACTCTGAGTGATGTTTCATAAAGATGAGGTGGCTGGAGAGGAGGAGCTGCTGCCCCCACAACCCCAACCGCAGATAAGCAGCAGATGAAAGATGGATGGATGGATGGATGGAGAAACATTCATAAACAGATGTGTGAAGATTCTTTTAAAGGTGTACACGCACCATTTTATCCTTGCTTCCATAATCTCTTAGACACTGTTTTAGCCTCAAATGTTTTCTTTTCTTTTTTTCAGTTTTTCTGTGGTGTTTTCTTTAAACCCACAGTGCTGGCCAGGGTTCATTATCTGTTACTTCAAAAACATCAAACGTTTTCAGTATCAGAGTGGCACATTCATGTTTTTGCAATACAGAATATTCACAAAGTTGTCTTTTAAATATATTCTACATATTTATATAATATAAAATTTGACAAATGGAAAATTGGGTACCAAAAAACAGTTTTTATGCCTCATACAGCATCTCCAATTCTCCTGAGGTTCAGTCAGGTGGGTGAGCAGGCCTGGGCCTGCAGCTACACTAAGCCTTGAGACGAGTGCTGTGACTGACAGTGTGTCAAAAGCATCCGGATATCCATTCACAAAAGCTAGAACTTTCACAATGCAGCTCTGTTTAAGGAGCTCTGTGGAACCACAAGAAGCCAGTCCAAATAAAAATGACACCCATCGGGTGTTTGCATGGAAAGAGATGAAGAATGTATGAGAAACTAAATCTAATTTCAACCAGCTTTGAATGTAAAAAGAAATGAAATTAATCCAAAACTGAAACTGGTTAAATAATAACAGAATAAATGAGAGAATATTCTCATTCTTCCCTGTAAAGCAGTTAAAGATTTTGAATAATGTGATTAACAGTACAATAGTCAATTGCAGTGAAAGCACGCCCTTTAGCCACACCCACCAAAAATGACCTCTCAGTCTCTATTTTAATTCTATTTTTTGCCTTAAGAAGCAAGAAGAGTTATGCTACATTTTTCTTGTTATGCTTTCATTTTTCTACATTTTCATTTATACCTGTTTTGCATCACAAACTTTCTCTCTATGCACTTCAGAATTCACCCTGTTACTTCGATCATCAACAAACAATATCCTGGATCAAGACCTGTGACACAGCTTAATTGGCAGTCATATATGCCCAAGCCATAGCACTACCTCCACCATGCTTGACAGATGATGTGGTAAGCTTTGGATCAGGAGGCTTTCCTTTCCTTCACCATTACCTTTTTTTCCATTATTCTGGAGTGAGTTTCATTTGTCTCTATATTTGATGAATACTATAATTTATTATTATTATTATTATTATTATTATTATTATTATTATTATTATTATTTGTTTGCAGACTTATCACCCAATCATGAAACTAACAGTGCGCACACACACACACACACACACACACACACACACACACACACACACACACACACACTTTCATAGCAAGTAAGTCATGGCCCAGTTCTCACCCACACTTACCACATTTCATCTGGCCAACGTTGGTAAGGACTTCGTCTGAAACTGGGTGGTGTCTGGCTACAGCTGGGTCAGTTTTGGCCCAAAATAGAAATGCTACACAAATATTTCACATGATGGTTTGCATGTGGGCCACATGTGGCCAAGAGTTCAACTGCCATAAAAAACCTTGACTGTGGCTGCTATTACCCAATACACTTGCCATTGTATGTGTATGTGCCAGTGTCTTAACTGGACCATATTTGGCTAAGCATCATCTGTTATCTAGACTTTAATCAATAGTAAGTCACAGTGTCCCCAAACAACAATGTGAAGCCACAACTTAAAGGGCCTGCACTGAAGATGTTGTGTACAAATGTATGGGGAAACATCTGGATCACTACTGACTTCTAGTCTACCGACTCAGCCTTAGCAGTAAAAAGGAAAAAAGCAGTAAAATCTGGATACAAATCACATCCTGGCTGATCAACTACATCCAAAATCAGTGGAAAACTACAGATTACATTTCTGGCTGTTTAAACAACATAACTGTATGTCTATGGTTTAAATGGCTTAGTCAAGGGCACAATGGTAGCAACCTTCAACTGGGTTCTGACCCCTGATCATTTGAGCTATAGCCAAGTTCTCAGTCTGCTGAGCAAGACATGACCTCAAAGACACACATGCTATGGTTGAACACATATGGCACGCTGGAGAGATGGAGCATGAGAAGGAACCGGAATGAACTGGATAAGTTGAGTAAGTACTTGAGGACAAACGGGTATGTGGGTGCAGAATGAGGAAAATCACCTGCTGTTGAGAGGCGTGTGCCCACAGCTTTCAGAAATCAAGCTCTGCCAAAGAACAGAGTGTGGACAGGGAACTCTTCATGGGCTGACAGCTTTTACCTACAGAAAAAAGAAAGAAAACAAAAAGTGAAGTTGGTAGGGGAATGGTTACAATTCACAGCAGGACTGAAATAAAGCCATGTTTGTTCTGAAGGAAGAGGGGGGGGGTTCTAATGAGGACAGGAATTTGACTTCAAATGTAAATTTCTTTTGAGGTTAGAGAAAAATACAAAAAGGCACATAAGTTTTTGTATGTAATTTGTGTTTCTTTGATTGTGCAGACTTTTGGCTTGAATTCCATGTGTATTAAAAGGTACTAAAATAATTTCATAGGCTGAAAAGCAATTGGACAAGGATTATTTTAAATGATTGGATGCAGGACTGTCTGAAACTTATGACAAAATGCTGAGCTTCCTCAAGTTCCTTTATTGCAACTACCTTCAGGTGCTGTTCAGTTGGGTTGAGGTCAAACTCTGCGTATTAATTCTATATTTTTGCCTCAAGAAGCAAGAAGAGTTATGCTATGTTTTTTGGGTCATTTATACCTGTTTTGCATCAGAAACCTTCTCTCTATGCACTTCAGAATTCACCCTGTTACTTCGATCATCAACAAACAATATCCTGGATCAAGACCTGTGACACAGCTTAATTGGCAGTCATATATGCCCAAGCCATAGGACTACCTCCACCATGCTTGACAGATGATGTGGTAAGCTTTGGATCAGGAGGCTTTCCTTTCCTTCACCATTACCTTTTTTTCCATTATTCTGGAGTGAGTTTCATTTGTCCAAACAATATTGCGGTCTAGCATTATTGAATACGTTAATTATGACATCATAGATGATAAGTTAGGAAACCAGGCTCTCTATTACTTGATGTGCATTGTGTCATCTTCCCTTGACTTTAAGTGAACAGGAAAAACACAACATATTCAATATTTATTTAGCAATCTATTTGCATCGCAACTGCAAACACGCTTAAGGAACAAAAGCTACAGTTAAAAGCAATGTTAGCCTCAGGCCTATACGCTCCAGGTCACAACTACAGCCAAAACAAACAAAGAATAGGCTAGGAGTAATACATACGTAAAGTATACAAGAGAAAGAAAACACACACAGGGAAACCAAACACTGTCAGGATGAGATATGAGCATAGAGCTGTCTGAAGAGTGACTGAAAATGTTGGAGTATATTATAGTCAGTCATGTTAAGGTGCAGCAGCATGCCTTTCACAGCTTAAATGTTAGACAGTGTAAATCCTGAACTTTCAGAAATGATTCACTTTCATTTTGCACATTTTATGTTGTTATCTTCTCTCAGACCATGAGAAACAACAAGACTGAATTTTCTGGACTGAATGCCAAGCATCATGTCTGATGGACACCAGGCACTGCTCACCATCTAGCCAATACCATTCCTACAGTGAAAGATGGTGGTGGCAGCATCATGCTGTAGGGATGTTTTTCTGCAGCAGGAACTAGAAGACTAGTTAGGGTTGCGGGAAACATGACTGCAGCAATGTACAGACATGTCCTTGATGATAACATGCTCCAGACCGCCCTGGACCTCAGACAGGGATGAATGTATATCTTCCAACAGGGCAACAACCATAAGCACACAGCCAAGATAACAAAGGAGTGCCTTCAGGACAATTCTGTGAATGTCCCAGATTTGAACATCTCTGAAGATATCTGTGAATACTTTCTGAACCCTAAACTATAGGTGTTTTGTAATGTATGCCTTTGGCCAAAAATATCAGTTGTAAAGGTCATCGTCTCATTTTCCATTTAGTCCCTGCTACTCTAGTCCCCTTGCAGTGGTCCAAAAGTCATGATGTGAATTTGAACCTGCGACCCCATTCTTGTGACCTGGCAAATCCTCAGACAGCCATATACTTCAATAATAAAGGTTCTGTCAAGCTCTAGGGTGCGTCACCGAGGACAGAGTGCCAATCATTATAATGACACACATTCACTTACACACCAGGGCAAATTAGAGAAGCCATTTCATCTTAGACCCATTCTTTGGAAGGAAACCAGTGTCCCCGGAGGAAACCCACAGAGACACTAGAACATGGAACTTCCACCCAGATAGGGCCTCGAACCCAAAACCCCAGTGCTGTGAGGCAAACATTTTAATGATCAAGCTACTGTGCCACCCACCAAAACTTTACGAATGTACACAAACCTACTCCTAATACTGCTGATAAAGGGCATCACAATACAGGATTCAAGATACTGCAATACCATCTCAAACCTGTTCAGGACGCTCTCTGTTCTGCACATTTTTCTGAATTCCCTGCAATTCTTTATCTGATTGGCTGAATCAGTGTTTTAGGCACAAGGAATTCACTAAATGTTCAGGGCATAGGTGTGTGAGGATCGGGTTTTGGAAATGCTGATGCAATTTTTTTTTATAAAATAAACAGTATATTAAAAAAAAAAAAATCACACACACATAAACTGGCAATAAGATCAACTTTTATTATCCCACTGGGGGAATTTTCATGGTTACAACAGAACACATAGTAAGCAGATCAGTAAACAAAAGTGTGTATTATACAAAATATAAGATATATTATAGAAATAAACAAGGTGTCTTAGCTGAAAAAAATAAAAATAAAAATATAAATAAAAATTTGCAGCACTTAGCAGATGCCAAACTTACAAGAGTGCTTTGCTGTTCACTCAGAAAATATCCTTACCTACTTAGAAGAGGCTAGAATAGCTTAGATGCTGCCAAAAACGAACGTCAGACTGGAGACCAACAAGATTCACTATGATTATAAACCTTTAAAGAGTTACACACTCTTGAAAGAGATGGTCTTCAGTCTGCGTTTAAAGACAGCGAGTGTCTCAGCTGTTCAGATCCCCAGGGGAAGTTCGTTCCACCATCTTGGAGGAGGAGCCTGTCACTGAAGGAGCTGCTGAGTGCTGCAACTGCCTCCTGTAGTGGGTGAGCGATGTTGTCCATTATGGATGTCAGCTTGGCCAACACCTTCCTCTCCACCACCTCTCCCACTGGGTCCAGAGCACAGCACAGGACAGGACTTGCTTGTCCAGTTTTTGCCTGACTACTACTGTAATGCCACCTCCCCAGCAGACAATGCCATAGAAGATGGCTGATGCCACCACAGAGTCATAAAAAGAGTGGAGAAGTCCATCAGATATCCCAAAGAACTGGAGCGTCCTCAGCAGGTGGAGTCTGCTCTGGGCGTGTGTTGTCAGACCAGTCCAGTTTGTTGTTAAGATGAACACCCAGG
This sequence comes from Acestrorhynchus altus, assembly GCA_034509495.1. Classification (NCBI taxonomy): domain Eukaryota; kingdom Metazoa; phylum Chordata; class Actinopteri; order Characiformes; family Acestrorhynchidae; genus Acestrorhynchus; species Acestrorhynchus altus. Next base: position 8,113,844 of record CM067522.1, on the reverse strand, counting down.
TCTTGACAATCTCAATGTCCCTTCCCTGGATGTTGAATGGAGTGGTTAAGGACTTAGTCCTCTGGAAAGCCTACACAGGGCTAAGTTCTCCTCACCCACTCTAGTGAACATCCAGGGAAGGGACATTGAGATTCTCCCATAAGTAAAACAGCTCCATTTCCATGTCTTTATACAGTTTCAGATATTGTGTTTCCATGTTCTGTAGTAAAATATCTCCTGTGAGTCTAATTATTATTATTATTATTATTTTTTTTTACCTTCAGGAACGTTTCTCACAGCTGCTGGCTGGTAATGTCCATTAATGGCATGAAAACCATGACCTGGAACTGGACTGAGATTAAACTTGCTGATACCAATTCCTCAAAATATGTCTGGCCCCCGATTGCAATACATCACTAACAAACTGAAGAGAACTCAAAAGTGCTAACCAACAGCCGGGGTTTAAACACAACCGTAAACTGTACATTTAAAATTGATGCTTTAAATGATACACCAGATTAGAGCTTCAACTCTTGCAAAGACCTCGACTCCTTATCTGGAAGCTTCAGTTCAGCTCAGTTCATCTTTGAGAGTTGTGATACAAGGATCACAAAACATGCATCATGATACCAAGTATAGGGATTTTAAGACAGTCTGAACATTTTGCAAGCAAGTGGTAGGTCAAGAAGGGATTACTCTGCGAAGGTGGAGTGAGAGAGACAAAAGAACTCAGATGAGTATGAACAATCAGGGTGACAGGGACCTAAGCCTTTCCACAGGTATTATTCTCCATTACATGCACTGCCAAGATCCTGACAGCAGAGCAGTGCTATGTAAAGTGATGTGACGTTGTAAGAATGGGTGCAGGTTCATGAACCGTCTTTGCATTTAAACTTTAGGGATGCTTCAATTTGACCAGAAAGACTGAGATTAGAGTTGATCTATACACATTTTAATGGGGAGGTATATTTGTTACAGCTCTAGACTAGCCTCAGTACATTCTATTTAATGAAGAGACATAGTAGAGCAATGAAGAGCAGTAGAAATGACAGACAGTCTGCAGCTTACAGTAATGAGGACGATTTTCAGACACGAAAAAGCACTTTAAATAGCTCTGTCCCAAAGCCCACATTTGGCAGTGTCCCATTCCTCAATCTGGAGGATGAACACTCTCAAAGGAGTGTTCACAAGTGGCCACATTGCATCTTTATTGCACCCTCCCAGCCACACTGGTATAGACTGTGATAGATGGTATACCCTTAGTCTATCATCAAGAAGGTGTTGTTCTCCATTTATGTTACGACAACCACACCACCCAATTAATTAATTAGTCACTGAACTAATTAATGTCTGGGAAAATACTTACTTACCCATTCATATAGCAATGACCTAGAAACACCTTAGCAACCAACACCTATAATTATAGAAACCATGTAGCAACACCACAGAAACCATCTAGCAACACCTCAGCAACCAACATCGATACCTGAACAACATCTATACAACTATACCAGTGTTTCTCAAACCTGGTCAAAGCACACCCTTGCCCTGCACATTTTAGTGCATTTCCTGCATTAACCCAGTCCTTACACCTCTGCAGGGACTATTAGCTGGTTAGTTGAATCAGGTGTGTTGGGAGCAAGGAATCCACTGAAAGGTTTTCAGTCAATTAAAAGTACAAAAGTATTCACCTTGAAATGTACTTAAGTATCTAAAGTAAAAGCATCATGATTTACTATGGCTCCAATATCCTTTAATAATTTTTGTAAAAATACTCTTGATTAATTGACTCATTTTAGGTAAGAAAGTCATTCTTGGTAAACCAATATTTCAGTACAAAGTCAGTAATTAGTCTGACATTGAAACATTAAAGTGTTATAAAGCATAAAACATTAAAAGCAAACTTTGTCCATTAGCTAAAACTGAATTTGAAATTACATTTTGCAAACAATTTTGGTTTGATAATTATCCAACAGGTATTTTAGGTTTAAAATAAACTAGTACACTAGTTTATTTTAAACATAATAGTTCAAGAAGTGTCATATCACGTGACTCCTGTATGTCAAAAAAGTCCCCTGAATAGGTGAGGGGTGCTGTGGCAAGTTTAGATTTGCTTCCAGTTTTTCCTTTTGAAATCCCGCCGGCACTCGACACTACTGACGCTGACTGGATAAGTATGTCTAGCCCAACCAACTTTTAACAAAGAGGGCACTGTAACCTGATCGATGTGATTACGTGCTTCTTTCCTTTTGAAATGTAAATTTTTTATGCACACATGAGACAAAATAACAACAGATTTCTCATGATGTAGTGGAGTAAAAAGTAAGATATTTGACTTTGAAATACAGTAAAGTTAATGTCCACCAAAATAAAAAATACTCCAGTAAAGTAAAGAAACACAAAAAAACTACTTAAGTACAGTAACAAACTACATTTACTTAGTTACTGTCCACCACTGCCTATATCACAACAACACTGGTGAGCTGTAATCATACTCTCTAATTTTATTAATGACTCCTAATTTTACATACACTCAGCCACCTAGAAAGCCTTTCCAAAACTAAATCTGTGATGCTGTTAAAAAGAAAAGGTGTGGCTAAAGCGAAAGTCTGAGAAGGTAACAGATGTTAGGCCAAAAACGAATAGCATCCCTAGAGGAAGTACCACAGAAACAGGCTAGAAGCTAAACCTTAGTTACAAAAATAATAACAATGTTTCCATTACACTGTCACAATGATGTAAACTAAATATTAAAATCAGCTGGTTTCACAGACATCCTGCTACAAAAGGAGACTTAGGTTGCAAAGAAGCTTGTAAAACAGAGTAATTTTCACCAAACCCAAATTTACCCATATTCTAACTGAACCTGTGATATACGATATGATTTATAATGTAAAACATTAGGACACCCCTTAAATGATTTGTCTTCTTTACTGTAAACATAGTGTGTATAAAGAAGAATCGAAGGTCAAATTGTAATAAGTCATCTTCATGCCAGAGGTCCGTCTTATGCCCCTCCATGTTGTTTATGTGAGAACGCGAGTGGGGGACGGAGGAGAGCAGAGGACGAGTCGAGTGCAGGGTGTGAAGCAGAACCAGAGAGCAAAAAAGGTTTCAGCAAATCTGAAACAGAACATTATTTAAACCTTAATTCTCAACGCATATAACTCAAGCAATATCGCCATATCTCCTTCAGTTTATATCACAATGTAGATATAAATATTCATATATCATCCAGCCCTAATGTTTACACATCAAAAACTATTACAATCCTCAATAAATGCATTGTATGCCACCATTAAGCACCTTTTTCTGTATTTACTGTATGATTTTAATGTTGTTATTAACCTAATTGCAGACCATCAAATTCCTTTCGAAGAAACAAAGAATTTGTCATAATTACAAAACCTATATTGCTCAAAACCATTGCCATTATGAAGTATCCATGTATTTTTGCTTTACACATTCCGTCAACAGAGAATAAAAAAACATAACCAGCCCACACTACCAATCAGTTCCTCAATGCAGACACAGATTAATCACCTTGACTGTCCTTCCTGGACCACACTGATATCAGCTCATATCTCAACCTATAAGACCAGTTTAACTCGAGTGATAATTTACATAGAGCTGTTTTCCATATCGTGGGCTCCATCAATAATGAAAACAAATGTGGACTAAACTTTCAACACAGTCATTTTGCATTTGTGTTTCCTGCCAGTGGCAGAAGGGGTCAGGGGGTCATGAGGGTATGATATTATTGGTGTGTCCTCATGCAGATAATGCCCTGCATTGTGTAGGGAGCAGGGGACAGCACTGGAGGAACTCCTCTCTGCAGGAAGCATGGAGTTGTAATAACAGAGCTACTGGGGGCAGACAGACACTGGGACTGTGACCTGGAAGTCACTGTTCCCACACATCAAAGTGAGAAACACACATCTGATCCACCCCTTAATTACATTACAGCATTGAACAAGCAACAGGAAAAATCTGACCCAAGACATGATGGTTAAGTGTTTGAGGGTGACTCAAATGTATGTGGAGATGCGTTACAAGGACTTAAAATGTAAGACGTGATAAAGTGATCAAATCTAATGTAAATATACAACTTCAGTGAGCTTAAGCTCATTTGTCTTATGTAATTAAATCACAAGTTCACCTAAAATACACTTATATGGACAAACGTACTGGGACACCTGCTCATTCTTTTCTTTTGAATAGACACAATAAATATCATGCATCTCATGTTTTTAAATATCCAGATATTTAAAAACGTGTGATTGAATACTTTTACCACACCGACCAGTCCCAATTAGGCCTATAAAGTATGTTGGTTAATAAAAAAAAATGTTTTTAATCAAATATGAATGACAATATCTTAACCAAGGCTTTGGTATAAATAAAATAAAAAAATAAAATAAAACTTCTTTGGTTTAAAGACTTATATTTTACCAATAAAAGACCCCTTTAAACATTTTCAGTATCCAAGTGAACAGCTGCAGGTTCCTCCTTAAGAGGGAATCTTATTGTCTAATATTTATTTCAGTTCATTTCAGTTGCATATAGCAATATTGCAGCTTTACAGAATGAAAGGTCCAGGTCCCTGATGAAGAAAATGCTCCCTAAGAGCACGAGGAAGAAAAATTGAAAAGAGGAAACCATCCTTCTCATTAAGCTAAATTAGCCTGCCCTCAGAAGAATGAGAAGTCAGACACTCTTGTTGCTCCACACATAGACATGGCACCCTGAGTGGACTACTCCTATGGAACAGGGCTCAGCGTATGACCTTGACACCCGAGGAATGCCTGGGAATGAGTTGAGTAACAGCATGCGAGGCTTAACGAATCAATGAGCACTCATCAAATTAGGAGTCGCATTGTCCAGTGAGAGCACAAGGCTGAGTGGTTAGACCCCCTATTTACCACGGGAATGTTTGGGTTGGTGGAGCTGGACTGGGGGTGGCTTTTGGGTGTTCAGCAGAAAGAGCTGGGCCAAGGGAACTCATGCAGAGTGGAGGGGTGTGTAAGAAAAGAAAAGAAGGAACACTGCTTGAGAGCAAAAAGTAATTGGGTCTTGGTACTGGTGCAGGCTTCATTTAATGTGCCTTGCTGATCACCTCCTCAACAACCAACTACAATGTACAGAGAAGAAGGGTGTACTGTAATTAATGTAATTACTTAATGCAGGTTCTTTTAACCAGTATTTATTTGAGCTTGTACATGCTAAAGAGAAAAAAAAGCGTATTATATATATATATATATATATATATATATATATATATATATATATATATATATATATATATATATGGAACGTATTGTGTCAGAGTTTGACTTTTATTCTATTCTGTAACCTTATGTGGACTGCTGCTTCATGGCCGAGTCGCTTTGCTTCCTAAACACTTTCCTTCTACATATACCATGATCAACTGTGAGTGGTTTTGTTGAAAAGTGGAAGATATTTCACTTACTTGCAGAAATGGTGGCATCTTATTACAATACAACTCTGCAATTCAGCTTTATAGAATGAGCCATTCTTTCACCAGTGTTTTTAAAAGTGGACTGAATGTCTAGGTGCTTGATTTTATACACCTGTGTCAATGCGACAGAATAAAAGCACCAGAATTCAATGATTGAGTTCTGTCACAATACTTTTGCCCATATTATTGGTTGATTTAATAATGTCCCATCTCCTTGTTGAAGGACGGAAGGTAATAAGGCATTTAGAAGCAGGCAAAAGACACTGGATTTGGACCAATTGTGAGGATTGTTAGTTAATGAACAGCAGTAAAGCTCCACCCACTTGCAGTGAAGTCACAAGACGTTTGGAGTGGGTGGGTAATGAAATGAATACTTTTAAAGGGCACTGACCAAATTAGGTCAGATTTACATCAAATCAATCGGTGACAAATTATGGTAAAAGCATAACAATACACAAAATATAAGCATTCCCAACAAAAAAACTGCAAAACCTTGCAATCTTTGTGGTGGTAATACATTTAAGCTCCTACAGATCACAATGCAGAATGAAGGGGTTGTGACTGGGCTACGAATACTTGCAGGTTGTGTGACAGGATTCATAGATTGAAAAAAGGTGGCTCAGTGAATGTCGTGTCATGTTTGATGTGTGGAAACAGAAGTTAATAATTGGCTAAAAGGAGAGATTGTATTTAGGTGTCCCAAAGTCCACAGTGTGAAGAAAGTATCTGAATGTGCAGATGTATCAAATGCGGATTTGAAATCACCGCCGGCATATAAAACAGCACAGTTCATCCTGTCAGGACTGGACAGAGGGAAGCAGACACAGATATAAATAAAGCATTTTAATGGGACAGATGTGTTACACAGAGTCAAACAGTCCAAATCAATAACAGGCAGGAGAGACAATACCAGACTGGACAAACCAGAGACGGAAAAACGGCGAAAAACCGGCGAAAATCAAAAAGCGGCAGAATAAACACAGGACGAAACAAAAGTCAGGGTCAGAAAACGGAACCGGCTGAAACAGACAGACTGATAACAATAAACATGAGTAGCGCTGAGGCTGCGAGGCAAAGCTAGACACTGAACAGGTTGAAAGACTGGATTAAAGTCTCTCCGGACCAGGTGAGAACAATCAGAACTCCGGTGATCGGGAACATGAGTCACATGATCAGTCAGGTAACAAACTGAAGGATTCTGGGAATTGGAGTCCGGAGAGACTGACGGGTTCATGACACATACAGGTTGATTTCCAGCCTGCAGGTCATCTTTTAGAGACCACCAATATTCATCTGAATTTAATGGTGACTGTTGTTTACTTTATACTTCAGCTTTACATAAACAAATAATGAAAATGGCCGAATGTGGTCAGAAAACAAGTGTAAAACACAAAACAGTAGTAAACTCGAACAGTTCTACACTACTAGTTGAAATATGTCTTCTTTGTGTAAGAATGCATAATTAGTTAATAACATGAAAATAAATGATTGATAATTTTATGATTCAGTGTCATTTAAACAGCATGATGAATTGTTTACAGTTCACCGTGAGTCAACCGTGAGTCCATGACTACCTGTGGCTGATGGCCTGTTTAAGCATCATGTATTTGTGTTGAAAAAACACAAAAATATAAGCACAAATAGGCTTATCGGGGTTTATCGGGTGTTCTTGGCCCCATGTTTACCAAAACCGCATTCGCATTTGACGGATTTGTAGCTAAAGAATTTGAATTTGACGGATGTGGAATTTCCTCAGCTCCGTCACATCCCTACACAAACTTTTTGTCAAGTTTGTCAATTTGTGATTTTTAAGGTGGTAGTAACTTCAAGGTCCTACAGATTGCACAGCACAAGGATAAAAGTAAAAAAAATATATCATAAAATAAAGTAAATAAAGTTCAATCATTCGACTGGGTCTTAGATGATGAAAAATCTAATGACTTACTTAACAGAAGACAATTGTAGTCTAGACACTGCTGTGAAAAGCCTTGCGCTGCTTCAAGGAGTATTCCTTACCTACCATTTACATAGCAGGAACAAGGTAAGAGCAGAGATCTGAACACCACCTATAGATAATAACACACTCAAAAGAATTTTCACTGCAGCTCATCCAGGTGAGCATCTGCTGGCAAGTCATCGCCTAAAAGTCGTCAATACGATGTCTTCGGAAATGATGTAACACCACTAAGCAGAGGCTGAAAACCCTGTAGAACGAGCTTTCATCGCTCCAGCTGAAAAGGTCAATGCATGCTAATTTGAATAAACAAACTAGGGTGAATGAAGGAACATGTCCCCGAGCGCTGTTCTGAACAAAGGTGCAAAAAGGTGATCTTTCTTAGTAACCACAAATTAACTTGTCTGTTCTCTCTCAGAGCTGAAAAAGAGGGACACAGGTAACCAAGGAAAACCTGGCTTTATTTGTCAAAACAGAAACATCAGAGGCCCATTATGGGCTTTAGTAGAAAGCTAGGCTTCACTGTTCCTTTGCTGTGTAACTAAGCTTAGGACTAAAGTCTTGACAGAAAGGCCAACGGAGAGATCTAATTCACAATCAGTCAAATACACAGTGCAGGACATACAGTGCACAAGTATTCACAGTACTTCATTTCTTGCACATTTTGTTATGTTACAGCCTTATATCAAAATCGATAAAAATAACTTTCACTCAAAACTCTACACACACTACAGCACAATGTCAAAATTTGCAAATTTATTAAAAAAACAAACAAAATCTCAAACTAAATACAGGGGTTGGACAATGAAAAACCTGGTTTTAGACCACAGTAATTTATTAGTATGGTGTACTAGGGCCTCCTTTTGCAGCCAATACAGCATCAATTCGTCAATTTGGCCTCTTTTGAACTCTGTTCATCCATAAATAAAAGAAGTTTGGACCCACCAGGACTCTTCCTAGAGAGAGGAGAACCTTACAGAAGAACAACCACTTCTGCAGAACTCCACCAATCAGGCCTGTATTGGCCAGAAAGAAGCCACTCCTCAGTAAAAGGCACATGACAGCCTGTCTGGAGTTTGCCAAAAGGCACCAAAAGGACTCTCTGACTATGAGAAACAAAAAGAGTGAGAGCATTTTGGACTGAATGGCAAGCGTCACATCTAGAAGAAGCCAGACACAGCTCATCACCTGCCCAATACCACTCCTACAGTGCTGCCAGCACCATGCTGTGGAGATGTTTTTCTGGAGCAGGAACTGGGAGACTAGTCAGGGTTGAGCACAGGCTGCGAATATTATATGATTTTACTATATTATCATTATTTCATTTTATGTTATTCATTAATCTGACTTAAAATCACATTAAAGTTTCATTTAAACTTTGTACTACAGTTAATATTTTATAATTTTATATTATACATTATTCTGACTTAAATTTTGCTTTATTTCAGCTTGAGCTTCAACGATTATTTTAATTTTATTATTATCATTATAGTTGAAATTTCATTTTTATCATTTTATATTATCATTCTGACTTATGCTGAATTTATTTATTTTCCATATTATTTTAATCTTTAATCTTAATCTATTATTTTGTGCTTTCATTTTTATTAGTTTGACTTTTTATTTATATATCTGATTTATTTTATAACTGCTCATTCATTTTGTATTTGTTTTTCTACATCGTGACTTATGTTACTGTTATTTTCGTTTATCTGTTTCATTCCTTTTCAGCTACACTGTACATTCTACTTCAAAGATTTAATCAGATTTGATTGACCAATTGATAAAAAAGTACATTTTTCTATGTAGGCCTGGATAAACTACAGTATGGAATGGGTTTGCAGGGAAGGAATTTTCACTGCTATCAGGCTGTGCTGAGAGGGAAACAAGTCACTTGCTTCTTTCTCAGTTCTCCAAGTGCGCGACCTGTTTTAAGATTTTTGATCTTGCGGTCCACTGGAAATGACCAGGTTGAGACTATGATAGAAACAATCTAACCATGGCCAGTGCAGAACTTGATAGCAGCTACAATGTCAGCGTAATTGTCTGTAGTTATGGCTGTAGGTTTATTCTTGTTCAGTTGTCGGAGTTAGTAGCTGTGTTACTTTATGTGAAAAAGGTTGTTTCAACACATTTAGACAGCAACTGCCAGTCGGTGTGATAAAGTGAGCTGTCAATATGGTGTCATTCACTGAAGACCACGTTTCTGTTGCGAATGAGTAGCTGTCTGCCTCTGATACCACCACTTGTACCTCTTGCCATCTGTTGTATATGTCTGGAATCGCAGTTTGACAAAAATATTTCTTCATATTAGCAATCAAGTGTTTGGATCATAGCTATAAATTTTTCCCACCCTTATTCTGGACAAGCTTATGCATTTCATTCCCAACCAAGGACCAGATCTCATACTGGAGTTCCTTTCTTTCATTTGCACAAACAGCCGCATTCTTCACCAGGCGTTCTACTGAGCAATCGCTGACGTTAGCTAGGACCGGCAGCAAAACATTTTTTTAAATAAAATACCTAAAGTGTCCATCACCACAATATCACACCAGTAGTATCTAATGCCCAAACGTGTCTTCCAGCTGTGTTCAAAACGGTAAGTCAATCCCGGCCCAATGATGATTGCTAGTTCCGCCAACAAATTAGAAGCTTGGCCACAACATCTGGAGATTACAGGGCTGCATGTTAACAGTTTCAGACTGTTAGAGAAGAAGTGGGCTGTTAAACCTCAGAGGGTGGTATGAATCCACGTTGAATCCTTCAGTGCCTTCAACTCCTCAGCGTTTAATTGGAGACCATTTCTCAGACATCTGGAGGATCTACTATAATTCCGCTATTCCAAATTTTGCCACAAGCCTCTACTCATAGGAAAAAGAGTAATCACGACGCCTGGAAACAAATGGAAAAAAATAATCTACTTAATCTCAGTGTTCTGAGATCATTTAAAGGGCCCCATCATGGGAAACTAAATTTCCTACACTTGACTGAAATGAAGATGTTTAAAATGGTAAGTTATGAAACGTATCGTTCACTCCCCAGTACAAACCCAGAAAACAAGGCTGTTTCAATTCACACTGTCTCTGTGGTCACAAGAATTGTTTCATTTACATATCCCTGTCTGATGTCCCCATGTAGCCCTGCCCACTCACACTGCAGCTCTCGGGGAGTTTTAGTTTTGAACGGCACTCCTTTCTCTTGTATCTTTCTTATTTAAACATATAAACAGTGATATTCTAGACATCTGCAGCATATATTTTTCAGTGTTCCCTTATGAAGATTACTCCTGCGGGGTTCAAATTGCTGTGCTCAACTTCTAAATTTGGAAAATGGCAATGGTTAATAAAGAACACAGTGTTCTCTGGAATGATGGTTCTCCATCTAAATCTAGGATGAGGATGAACCCTGTTTAATACCATTTTGTCCACATAGTATATTCACTCACTCTCATTCACACACACACACACACACACACACACACACACACACACACACACACACACACACACACACACACACACAAAACTAACTAAATTTAGTTAACTAACGTCTCTGTAGTATTCCTATTAAGAGAAGACTGAACTGTTTTGCACCCAAACACTGGAATGCCCATAGGGACAGCCAGTCTCAGGCCAGCCATGCAGTTGACACTGCACTGACAGTACAGGGGTAATTTGACCAGGCCAGCTGGGTGTAGAAGGCACCACCAACTGAAACCTGAGAAGACTGGTGGCTACTGGGTTGAATTCTCCAGAAACGCAGTTTCCTATAGCACATGCAGTAACCTGCCTCTAAACTAGGGCAGTCACAATAACCAGGAACATGTATTTGTTAAAATATGGCATGTTAGCATGTGCTGGTCAAGTTAGACATACAGTGTATCACAAAAGTGAGTAGACCCCTCACATTTCTGCAGATATTTAAGTATATCTTTTCATGGGACAACACTGAAAAAATGACACTTTGACACAATGAACAGTAGTCTGTGTGCAGCTTATATAACAGTGTAAATTTATTCTTCCCTCAAAATAACTCAACATACAGCCATTAATGTCTAAACCAGCAGCTACAAAAGTGAGTCCACCCGTAAGAGACTACACCCGTAAATGTCCAAATTGAGCACTGCTTGTCATTTTCCCTCCAACATGTCATGAGTGTTTAGTGTTACCAGGTCTCAGGTGTGCATAGAGAGCAAGTGTGTTCAATTTTGTGGTCCCGCTCTCACACTCTCTCATGGCACCTCATGGCAAAGAACTCTGAGGATCCTACAAGACGAATTGTTGCACTACATGAAGATGGCCAAGGCTACAAGAAGATTGCCAACACCCTGAAACTGAGCTGCAGCACAGTGGCCAAGATCATCCAGCGTTTTAAAAGAGCAGGGTCCACTCAGAACAGACCTCGCACTGGTCGTCCAAAGAAGCTGAATGCACGTGCTCAGCATCACATCCAAATGCTGTCTCTGAAAGATAGACACAGGAGTGCTGCCAGCATTGCTGCAGAGACTGAAGAGGTGGGGGGTCAACATGTCAGTGCTCAAGACCATACGCCGCACACTACATCAAACTGGTCTGCATGGCTGTCACCCCAGAAGGAAGCCTCTTCTGAAGTCTGTACACAAGAAAGCCTGCAAACAGTTTGCTGAAGACATGTCAACAAAGGACATGGATTACTGGAAACTATGGTCTGATGAGACCAAGATTAATCTGTTTTGTTCAGATGGTCTCAAGCATGTGTCAGCGATCAGGTGAGGAGGACAAAGATAAGTGTTTCATGCCTACAGTCAAGCATGGTGGTGGAAATCCCATGGTCTGGGGCTACAGGAGCAGGTGTTGGGGAGTTACATTTCATTGAGGGACACATGAACTCCAATATGTACTGAAATAATGAAGCACAGCATTGGTCACAGGGCAGTGTTCCAGCATGATAATGACCCCAAACACACCTCTAAGACAACCACTGCTTTATTGAAGAGGCTGAGGGTAAAGGTGTTTCCAGACCTAAACCCAATAGAACATCTTTGGGACATCCTCAAGCGGAAGGTGGAGGAGCGCAAAGTCTCCAACATCCCCCTGCTCTATGACGTCATCATGGAGGAGTGGAAAAGCATTCCAGTGGCAACCTGTGAAGCTCTGGTAACTCCATGCCCAGGAGATTTCAGGCAGTTCTGGAAAATAATGGTGGCCACACAAAATAGTGACACTTCAGGAACTTTCACTAAGGGGTGTTCTCACTTTTGTAGCTGCTGGTTGAGACATTAATGGCTGTATGTTGAGTTATTTTGAGGGAAGAATAAATTAACAGTGTTATATAAGCTGCACACAGACTACTGTTCATTGTGTCAAAGTGTCATTTTTTTCAGTGTTGTCCCATGGAAAGATATACTTAAATATATGTACTCACTGTATGCTCCATCTGAATTAGATTTCAGAATTACAAGTTCCAAGTAGGAAATTTTTACTGGAAGCAGAACTGAGACTGACTGCTCAGTTGGGGTCAGTCTGTTAGTCTGGTGGACAAGTTCGAAGGACGGTGTTCACACTTACTCTAAACAAACCACACTAACGGAGCAATCACACCAGGGTTCATTTTAATCAAACCACATAAAAAAACAAGTATAAACACACCCTAACACACACTGCTGTGTGGAGAGGATGGGATACCCACACATAGTGAGGGTGGATGTACTCAAGTCTTTTTAAAGCTCACAAAACATTGTTCGGTAATAATCACATGCTGTAAACCAAGTAACTTGAGGCAAAGTCTGCTTTTATTTCACTCACAAAAGCAGCAGAAGAAACAATCATGCCTGTAGCTCTGCTCACCTGCAAACGCTGGCTGCATGGAACTGAACACACCCTTCGAAGCTTTAACTGAATAGCTTCTTCTCCATGTCATTTACAAGGATTTAGATGATCTGGATGCTTTGCTTTTTTGAGAAACATTACTTTTTGGACCTGCCTGTTCCTGCCCAAAATTTGAAGCTTGAAACGCACCAACTCACCCTCCAACTGCATTCCATTCCCTGGTGAACTGCTGGGGAGGGTTGTTCTTGACTGTTTTTTTCTCTCAGCTCCATTTATACCTTCATTAGGAGGCAACAATCATGGTATAAAAAGCACCACTTTTGAGGTTTCAACTCACAAGGTTCCCCGCTTGGTTTGGAATCTCTTGCTGAGTGCTTCATGTCTTCAGTGCACTCCCTCATGAAGAGCTATCAAAACACTCAATTATGGCAAGCCTCATCAAGCAAGGAGTTCCTCACGCTGCCCAGGGCCAATCTATTCAGGGCAGCGTTCAAAAGCAGCACTTTTCAACACTTTATTCGAAGCAGTTCTGGTGGCACAGGCCCAAATCCACAGTGCCTGCTGTGCATCATGCCGCAAGGGAACAGAGCAGATGTCTGAAAATAGAGTGGGCGTCATCCACTCCTTCACACAGTTGTGTTCTCAGATCTCATCAACAGGATGGATCCACCCCCATTTAGATTGTACCATTGCAATGCATTCTTCACCACTGATTCCTTCCATGGAATCAAAACCAACAGGAACACACACACACAAAAAAACATCAGTAGAGATGACCGGTAGCGATGTCAGTATCGGTACTAGGGGTGCAAGAACTTATTGACTTTACCAAATGAGTCTTCTGTGTTATAGCTCATTTGATTCTTTAAAGCATATTCTTTAAACTATATAGGTTTACACATCCATTAAAGCAAACAGAGAACCCATAATACACAATCCATACTATCCACGATATTGTCCAAATGTTTGTGGATACCTCCTTCCAATGAATGCATTCAGTTAAGATTTACTGTGTATAAAGACGAAATGATGAAATATGAACAAAAAGACAAAGAAATTTAGTGGGGTGTCCATTTTTATCATGTCATTTATTGTTTCGTATATCACAATTCAGCTAAAATATATCAGGAAAAGAGTTTTTAATCGGCCAGCCTTAATTGCTCTTTGCTGACTGTAAGCAAATGCTCACAGTAAGGCTCTAAAATCTAGTACAAAGATTTTTTTTTACAGTAGAGACGCCAACAAAAGCAGGATAAATTCTTAATACCCTTCATTAAAGAAGAAACATGAATGAGCTTGTGTCCCAACACTTTAATGTGTACTTCAAGGATTTTTTTTTTATATTTTATTGAGCTCTTTGTGAAAATGTAAAAAATAATATAATATGTGCATAACAATCTATAAATAGCACACATATAAAGAGAGCTGCAGATATGGCTGTACATCCTCAGAGAAATGCTGCAGAAGTGTACACAGGGTTATTAGCCCTCATTAAATGCACCATTGCCAAATGCAAGGGTTGATTTAGATGCTGTTAAATGGTTATAAACAAGCATTAATACATTATTCAAACCACAAACATGCCCTAATGCACAGAGCACAATGTAAAACTGGAGAACACACACCAGAGATCCACAGTAGTTTTGGTAAGCACTAAACTATCCTAAACAGTCAGAACATGATATCTATTTTACTCAGAACACCAAGCGTTTCCTTCACTGAATCAGAAGGTTTAACCCATCATTTCAAATATGAAAGGCATGCAATTAAGCTTGCAAAAATAGTAACTGAGGAAGAAAAGGATCAACATCTTAAAGAAAAAAAGGCCTCTGTGAGACACTGGACAAATTTGCCATGTGGGTATTCAGGGTAATCCCAGCAGCTGATAGAAGATAACAGAGAATCTTCACATTAAGACTTGCAGTGTTCAATCATGTGTCGTCTGGTGGAGCAAAGTAAAGACCACCTGCTCACGGCAAACATGCTGCACAAAACAACCTGAAAGCATTCATCCAGATATAATCACAGCTACAAAAGACTAACGATGGTGTGTTTTGAGGAGAAAGGGTGATGAAGGCTGCTGTAGTGTAGTGGGGAACAACACTGCCCTGCCTTTGACTTATAAGGGTTTGAATCCACAGCTGGACAAGTACACGGTGCTACACCAATAAGAGTCCTTATATAAAAGAGAAGAAAAAAAAACTGATGCAAACATGCAAAACAGAGTTTCATGAACCCTTTGTTAAGGAAACGGTGTCTCATTCTCATACAAAATAACAGGATTGTAAATAGGCTTGTAATACCAAACTCACACACTTACAATTAATACATTAAAGAACAGTTTAAAATGCTAAAGCAACATTATGTGGCAGCTGGGCTATTTTTGGATATATCTGGCTATATTGGGATAAAAACAGAGGGCAATATAGGCTGAGAGGATATTGTTTATATCAGGTTTTAAAATAACGTTTTGATTCAATCTTGCAGAAAACTTTGTTTGGCTCCCTTGCTTTGCTCCACCCCCTGCTCTCAGCTCCTCCTCTACTCTGCTCCCCTTGGATTAGCGCCAACAGGCCAATGGAGCATCACAATGATTTTGAAGATGTTACTTTAAGGTAAAAATGCTATATAATGTAGCTTTAATACAATTTTCGGGACAATTATATGTTTTAAACCCTATTCTATGTGACTTTCATTACACCCTAAGGACTAGTTATCAGTAAATGCATGCAAAGCAATGTAAATTGGAGTTGTGGTTTATTTACAATACACACATATTATTGGGTGTTGTACACTTTATCTGAAAATTGTTTGTCCACTGGTCTATGAATGGTCACTAGGTTGTAAAGCATCCAGATCTTAAGTCTGCAGCGGGACGCCATAAGCATTCAAAGCTGGGGGGAGTGTGCAGTCTATGACAGTTTCCTGAAATGAGAGGGGGATATGGCAATTAAACAAAAGCCTGGCCCTTCATTTCAACAGATGTCCCTGACAGAAGCTTCACTCACACAACTCTACAGCTCAGACTTCAAAGTGAAACAAGGACCAGCAGGAACTCTGTTCCCCTGACAAAAGAGACTTCACTCAAGACTTTCCCGACACAATGACTGTAGCGAGGGGCTCTGATGTCACAAAAACGGGTCGTTCACTTTAACGGCACGGTGAACAGTCTGTTCAGCCACCTCACTGACAGCCATTGTGTTCACCAAATGACAAACTTTGTGTAAGATCGCTCAAACTCTAAGGCCAATGGGATCCGTTTGGGGGAAAATCTGAAAAAATGCCAACTTTTCCAGACTTTGCCCTCAAGACATGCTTTTTTTCACAATGTTGAAACTTAATCTGTTAGTGAAGCTCACTCACTTCCCATTCTAAGACAAGACACTATAAGGTCTTGGTATTAAGTGACCCAAAAGGGTGAAAGCGACGACACCAAAGATCCATTCTCTTCTGTCTGGAACGTGGTAAACTTGATCATGACATCTTCTGTCCCAGTCGTCCTGGAATGTTTACAAAGGAAGTGAGGAAAGAAATCTACCTTTTGTTCTTCGTGTTAGAAACACACTGTTTAAGCTTTCATTTAACACAAATATATATCTGCAAGACATTTTCACAATATCAAACAAACGGGTCATATTTTGATGTCACTCTTTGTAAATGAGCACCAAACATGGTTCCAGATATCATAGGTGGTACTATTGCACCTTCTTTGTCTCTGAAGTAAAACAGTTGGCAGAGTCACCGATTTGTGACTGAAATGTCTTCATATCTGATTAGTCAGAAATTTTTTGGCTAACATTTTAGAGATGCTGGAATTGTGGGTTGAATTCATATTTTCCCATGTATTCTTCTGTCAGTGACAAACATTTAGAAAATGTAGAAATGAGAATTTGTCCTGAGCAATTAACTCTTAGAACTCTAGGCCTGCACTTTGCAGTATGCCAGTATTCTAAGCTCCATAACTCAGTATTAAAGTCCACATGATACACAAACTCTAGGACCTACTCTATCTAACCATTAATCAACTGTCAGCAACTAATCCAGCTCCTACAGAAGACTAAAATCCACTCATTGCAGAAGCAGATATCCAGTGCATGTTTACTACACCATCCATATGTATATGCTTGATCTGCATGCAAATGGGGTCTAACTCTGACTAATCAGCGAGACGGTGCTGACGACATCACTGACCCAGATATTACGTTACAGAGACAAATGAGGAGGGAAGGGCTGTTTGCTACCTTCCTTTGCTCACAATGGCTACGTTTACATGCACCCTAATAAGTCAGATCCATTAATCATCACTACTTTATTCCGAATGAGGCCATTACACTTACATTTTCTATCTGATTGAATGCTGAGAGTAACCCTTTAAATAACCAGTTAAATAGAAGTATAATAGCTATGTAAACACCTGTATCCAATTACATTCCCAATTGGAGAGTTTAAGTATGTTCTGCGCATTGCATTTGCAAATTGGACCAAAAAATTGCTGGACAGCAGTAAAGCATGCAATAAGTATGAGACAATGAAGGACAATGAGTTCAAACAAACTGTAGAGCAAATTAAGAACAGATGGAAGTTTCTAAAGTCAGTGTATTACAGAGCTAAGAGCAACAATAGTTCATGTCTTCATTTGTGTTTTATAATCTGAGCTCATGGAGGAACTAGTGAGTTAAAAATTTATAGAAATAAGTTGGAAACTGTTTACAAAACTGACATAGGGCTGGATGATAGGACTAAAAACTTAAATGGTGATCTACAATATGATATGAAAACAGTTAAAAACTTTAACAATGTTATTATCTGTATTGAATTGTAACACAGAAAACACAGTATGCTGTATATTTAAATAGTAACATTTGTGATGTTTCTAAGGAATAAATGTGAATATGACTGTACTCTGTTGAGTGTCACGCCTCCAGAAATCAAACCATTTCAATACAAACAACCCATTCACATTGTGGAATTAAATCGGACACAGATCGTGTACAAAATACAGTACAGGCCAAAAGTTTGGACACATCTTCTCATTCTCAGTTTTCTGTATTTTCATGACAATGTGGAGTTTTGTACTTAACAAAAAAAAGGTGAAATAACTGAAAACATGTTTTATATTCTAGTTTCTTCAAAATAGCCACCCTTTGCTCTGATTACTGTTTTGCACACTCTTGGAAGTCTTTCAATGAGCTTCAAGAGGTTGTCACCTGAAAGTTTTGATGCCTTCAGTGAGAATCTACAATGTAAATACAGGAAACGCATTGAATGAGAAGGTGTGTGTGTGAAGGTGTGTGTTTGGCCTGTACTGTATTTCATGATAAATTGATATTTAGTATATATTTATATCTATATTTGGTTATAAACAGAGCATGACATGGGCTGAGACTATATTGTTCACATCGAGTTTTAAAAATTGTCTTAATTTTGTTTTTGCATTGTATTTTTCATATCATGTATCATGTATCGTATATCACCATTCAGCTAAACATACTGGGATAGGATTTTTTGGCTACACTGAACACACTACTGACATGCAGTATTAAGAAATGTTTGGGAATGTGACTACACCAAGATCTTTGTAGTAGATATGGAGCAGCTAATTATAAACATTTATACTGTTAATTTAAGATGTTTAATAGTGATTTAATTCAATCATACATGATCCTGGAATAACCATTCATCCCTACTAACAAAGTTCTATACAGTTTTATACATTCATACATAACTGTGCTGCAAATAGAGCAATTTTGCAGTTACTAAAAGCATTTGGACCAATTTTACTGGTAATCTTGTAAATCTAGCAAGTTCTAAATGAACAGGTTGCTTAAAAGTCATGCCAAACCTTTGATCATCCTGATAATCGCTTCCTGGCCCGGTTGCAAGCCCACAGCAAAAGCTCGCACTTGCTACTGATTACACTCAATGTACTCAGCGCTAATTAATTACATCAAGGCAATGACATGTTATAATAATGTTGCAACAGAACACAAACACTAACAGAATTATACTTTGGGGAAAGAAAATCAGTGCAATGTGGTGAAATGAGTTCTTAAGCACAGCTCAGAACCTCATTCTAAGGGTCATTTGAAGAAAAAAAAAAAAAAAAAAAAGAGTCCCATTTGATCCATACATGTGAACTCTACACATCTGCAATGCCAGCTAATTTAATAGATATTTAGACTACTAAGCAAAATCACTTCCAAACAATGGACAGAACCAATCGCCTCCTGCAGTACCGTCCTGAAACAGCATTTCCTCAAATCTTTTTCCTCAAGTGACAAAGATTGTGTTTACAGACTCACCATCTACAAACTGAATTACAAAGCTCTACTTAATAAAACGCATTTTCAAAGTCACATACGAATTATGAAACGACATGGGTAACATGTCACAAAGATGGTGAACCTCCCAAACTGGAAAACGTACAGATCTGTTCAGCAATGCTGGTCATGACTGGTAACTTTAAAACATGTAGCATCAGGTTACTCTTGCATCTGATGAGCTATAATTACCCACTGCTAATTATTGCCACTCTCATGTAATGGGCGAGTCCCAGAAGTTTGAAAAGATCTCCAACGCATTCAGCACATCCCAATGCAGGGAGCAGGCACCAACATGAACTAATTTGTTTACAAGGCATGTCTAGATGGAAATATGAGGAAACATGTTTATCATCAGCCTGCTTAAAGGCAGGTACAACAAGAATAAAGCTAGAACCCCTAATCCCACCCATCCCACCCTGTAGGGTTTCTTTATATTTATTTGGACAAACCATATGTTGCTGCACTTCTGCACACAAACTTCTGAACAATGCTGCAACCCGCCCTCATACAACCAACCACTTGCTTTCCGTTGCTGAAACTGTTCACTGTGAATTTTCCCACATTTGACAGACACAGATGAGTCTTCTAGCTCCTGTCAGCCATTTGCACTCACCATAGTCAGACACCAAATCAGACTGAACTAACCAGAGCATGCGCTTACTGTTACTAAGCTCAACAAAACTACCACTACCATAGCACTACTCATAACGTCATTAAAGTTCCCACAATACCACGCAAATGCAAACATTAACTCTGATATTCCCAAAGCCTGCTTACCTCATCCCTCAATCCTTTTCCACCACTTTGACACTGCATCTATAATCTTCTGTAAGAACTAAAGCTTAACATCATCAAGGCTGACAAACAACACTCCTTATGAATTCAGCCTGAATGGGTGGGGCTAAACTGCTTCAGACTGAATAGACACGTTTATGCAAATACTGTTTTTGTAACATCACAGAAACAATGAAACATGTTTTTGTACCTTAATGTCCATATTTGAACTGTATGGACACACACAAAAAAAAAATAATAATAATAAATCAGGCCTATATTAAAAAGCTTTTATTTCTGCAAAAGCTAAACTAGCTGAAAAAAAATATAAACTGTACACAATTTTCCATGAAAGAATGTTGAAGAACCATAACTGTGTTTTTATTTGTAACTTGTTCAGTAAATTAGGCTGGGCGATATGGACAAAAATATCATTTTATTTGAACGGTGATATACAATACATGGTAAAAATTATAATGTGAAAATCCTCTTTCTTTAACTATATTTAAACATAATGAAATGTGATCATTTCCTCTTTATACACATGAAAAATGAGAAAATAAGTGGGGGGCAGAGGGGAGCATAATAGAGGAGGAGCTGAGACCAGGAGCAGAACAGAGTGAGGGAGCAGAAAAAGGTTTTTCATAACATTGAAACAAAGTATTATTCAAAAGCTATAAAGCTCGATATAAACTCCATACCCCACTCTATTTATATCCCAATACAGATATAAATATTAAGATATCACCCAGCCTCATCAGTTACTAACTAGACAAACTATAAAGTGTAATACATGTATCTGTATCTTCAAAGGTTGTATATTAGACAAATACAAGTTTTGCTTTATTAGCCACTGATCATGCAAGTGTCCAGAGTTCAGTTTCTAACCACAATGGGACTTCACCTCCACCACATTACAAGTAAAAGATATGGTCTTTATAGGTCTCCTGCACCAAACACAGTGAGGGCCCATGCTGCCCTTGTCAGGGTGGTAGGCTTGCAGTGACAGCAGATTAGATTTGCAAACAGTTCTAACCAAGCAGCAAAGTGGAAGTAATTTCCCCTGGATAAACAGTGAGCAGCAGGGTGGCTTTTATAGCTTGACAGCAAGCCAGAGGTGACAGTTCGCTTTAGCGCAGGTTTGATCTTTGATCTCCATGTGTGGAGTCTTCTCAGCCAAGTGATAACTTGAGGCAGGCTTGAGCCATATGTTAAGCCATTAGTGCCTGTTTGGGTGCTTGTGGTCAACCAATGCCTCAGAACGTAATCTGACATGAGCTTCTAATGTTTTTTTTTTTACTTTGCACTGTACTTCAGAACTTATGACACCTGTTTTGGTTCACAAAAACCAAACTATGAAAGCAACTATGAAAGAAAAACTTCTACAGTTCTTAGCTTTCAAAGGCACAATCATTAACAGCACTATTCAAAGACACAGCCTGAACCAATCAAACATTAAAATGAATAAAGCCTGTGTTTTTTGTTTCTATCCCCCACCACACTTATCTCTATTATATGGCATGGCCACACAGTGGCTGGTACTACGGAGTAGCATTGTACATTGTACATTGTACATCACTTTCTAACAAAACAGAAGGCAAATGCAGATGGTAGAAGGTTTCCTATTCATTTATACCACATTTAAACTCTTGCTAAAAGCTGGTTTTATGTAGTTCCTAAACTGGTAATGTTTCTTTTACAGGGACAAAATCTTACATTTTTAAATGTGATGCTTGTGTGGTTTATGTACCTAAGTTGTAATTTCTGCAAGGCCTCTCTTTAGCCCTTAGCCCAGATGATCAGGCTGAAGCTCACTTTGGACACATTACGAGAAGAACTAGTTCACTGGAAAAGAACATCATGCTTTGAAGAGTTGAAGGTAAACAAAGAAAAGGACGACCAACTACAAGGTGGATGGATACAATTCAAGGAAAAATGAACCAACCATTCAGATGCCTGAAGACCAAACAGAACACAGGACATTCTGGAGGAACACTATCCATATGTTCAAGTTGATTCCGACTCCTGGTGAAGGCAATTAATAATAATAACTGTGCGTTTAAGACAAATGGATGTAAATTACCATTGAAGTGATTGTCCAGGCTGAGACACTCTTTATAACTTCTCATACATGCAAATGGGTGAAGCTAAATTGATGTAGGCAGCTCTGGACAGTCTGGACAGAACTTCATGAACTTTGACTCCACCACTTAAAAGAGTGCTCAATGGTTTTCTGCACTGCTCAAAAATCTTGTTTTGTACAACCAACAGTTAACATGTCTGGGCAAAAGGCTAGTTTGTTGAGGCAAAGATGCCCCTGCACACCTGCCAGAGCATGCTGTTTACCACTGCACACAGCTCAACATTGAGTAGAGTCAGTGCTGTGGCAGATGTGTGTAACAGACATATATAAATAATGCCTTTATAAAGCACATCACATCCATTAGAACACACATCCTATCTCTGAATGGACAAAGTAAAGAAAGTGCACAGCTTTGGGGTCATGCTGTTATTCTGACACAATGGGATTTAAAAGGTGTTGGAGTTATTTGACAGGGTTGATCAGGTCAGAGTTAATCCAGCACCGTTCAACTGCAAATTCCTCAAATGTGGGGATCTCAACTGCACAATTTCTGATAGTGGGACACTGCATTCGCACTCTCCCCTAATTGGGCAGCCAGCCATGGCCTGGTGGTTAGAGAACCAGCCTTGTGACTGGAAGGTTGCCGGCTCAAAACGGACCAGCCCCTCCGTACATGATGGCAATGGTCAAAACTCGTGGCTTGACCCACCATCCCTCAGAATGCAAAGTAAACATGCATCCAGACTCTTTTCTGTTCTGGCACCAAAATGGTGGAATGAACTTCCCCTGGGAGTCCGAACAGCTGAGTCCCACACTGTCTTCAAACGCAGACTGAAGACTGGTCTAAACGTGCAGAATCTCTAGATTGCAGCCTTGTCTACTAGCTAAGGATATTCTAAGTAAACAGCAAAGCACTTTTGTAAGTCGCTCTGGATAAGGGCGTCTGCTAAATGCCGCAAATGTAAATGTAAATGTCAAATCCCTCAACTGCCAGGGCATGACTGAAGTGCCCTTCAGCATGCCACTTAACTCCCCAGTGTGTGAAGTCACTAGTGTGTATCGCTGTGTGGATGGGTTAAATGTGGAGGGAAAAAAATTGTTAATTCTATGGAGTTAAATTAATATTAATGACATAGTAACACAACTCTGAGCAGTGTTTTCTAATCCCTAAGAGTTATTTTAACCCAGTATGTGGTTAAAAAAAGAATGCTGATGTGGTTCCATTCCTCCCACCCATGAGCAAAATCAAAAACAAAGTCAACATACTAGTGCATTCACATTAAAGGGTTCTCCTTTCTAAACAAAACATAATAATGGCAATGTCAAGATCAGAAAAAATGAATGAGGTCATGCCCATTTATTGTATGATATGAGGTGACATTTAGTTTGAGACACAGAACTGCATGTCTATAAACTACTCAGAGGCAGCAGCCTCAGACTTTGTGCCCTCACAACAACAGTGAATTCAACAGTTTTCAAATTAGTTTCCATTAATGGACTGAATGTTTTGGATTCACAAGTGAATACATTTTGAAAAACGATAATCTTCACTTAAACAAAGAACCGTTAGCTCCATATGAGCCCTTTAAAATACCTGATTTTCAAGATATGGCCCCGAGAAAACATCTAATAATACCTCTTTTGTTCCCAGCACTGGAAAGACTTTACCAAAAGCTTCAGAGAACTGATGCCTTGTAGATGAGCCAACATTCAGCTCTAATCTTCTTCACAAAGCGCTCCATCGCAGGTTTAATACGGCCTGGACGACTTTGAACGTGGACTTCTTCCAGAGGTTCTCCTGTGAGAAACTAGCTAAACCTGAAGAGGAAGAACCAAAAAATTACCTCTTGTTGAAATCTCTGGGGAAGGGATCCAAGAAAAGACATTCAAAAGCAGGAGTGCGGTCTCATGCTTCAGATGTGTGCAAGAGAGGCTTCATTTCACTGGCGGTGATATTTGGAAGTTGCTGACAATCCCTTTCACTGTTGCGTATAATGATGCTTTTGTTTCCAAAAGGGTCTCACACACACACACACACACACACACACAGTACTACAGTCCATGTTTTATGCCCAAGCTAGAAAAATGGGCTGGCCAAAACTGCACCACACTATATCAAACCAAGGTCCACAACAACAGGACCTTCACAGAAAGCTGACCTCAGCAAATGCACTTCAATGCAATATTCGACACATTAGAAGAAAGAGTCTGAGAATAAAAAGTCATAGTCTGCTCTTTATCATACTCAAACATCTCTCTGGATGAAGGTCAGCATTTGAGGACAAGTGAAAACTTCCGGACATTAGTACAAGGAGGAGAACGGCCCTCAAAATTACATCCTCTCGAGGGAAGTGAAGACTTGAGAGGAATTCCTGAAGCATTCAACCGGCTGCTGTGCCTTTCTTAACAGTCCATTAGGCTTCTTGTTCTTACACAAGGTCTTCTACAAATGTCACTAATAGGCCTGGATGCCATTATCATCTACAGTGGTATAGTGTTGCGCTGCTTTTCAGGTTTAGTAATGCATTTTCAACTTACAATGGAAGTCAATGTAAAAAGACATTACTCCCATGTCATTGTGAAGAATTTCTATTGGTCCATTCATCTACATCACAACTTTGTATGTATAGATAATGAGTATTATATTCATGACACATGAAATGATATATGCCAATCAAATGACAAGCTCATGGTTGCCAAGTGCTCCATTTTTACTTGAATATTTAATTACTAATTGCAGAGTATTTTATTTATTGAGAGCTTCAATTGGTACTAAAAATAGCAGTTTGAAGTGAAGTGAAGACTTGTGATTAAGGTTTACAATTCTGATCCTGCAGGGTCAGTGTCCAGCACAGTTTGGTGATTTTCCCTTAAAACACATCTGATTCAGATTCAACTCGTCATTTTTTCTCATTATCATTTTTAGATTTCTTCCATTCTTTTTTAATTGCCATCATGTAATAGGGCTCATCATCAGTTGCTACAAACTGCAACCGATTACCCTGACAAACCTACCCAACGAGTATTGATTAAGGGTGTTTTTACAGCTTTGCTTCGTTATTTGTTTTGTATCTGAATCAATTAACAATTTACTTAGAACGTTTTCACAAACACTTCATTTATGTTTCTACCTCCACTTATACTAAATTTAAGTGGTGTCAGAAACAGGGAAATACCATGAATACCACTTGTAAACTGCACTCACACAGCCAGTGGAGTGGTATTTTCAGCTCCAGGACACACGAGTTTATGAGATGAGATATATATCACAACCTTTTACCTTTCCTGCAAGAAAACCCACTGGGATGAGTAATATGTGATACACACAAGTGAGTTTTTAATCATGATTGTTACTACAGTCCAGTACTGGGTAATCTTAAGTCATTTTAATGATATTTTGCAGCATTTGTGGACAATATCCTATGAATATCTATGTTTAGAGGCCAGATTTTCTACAAGCATCCAAATGAAATGAAATTGCATTTCCTTTATTTTAGCTGCAATAAAATAATGCAGCTAAGATTTATTACAAGAATCAGTAAAACTCTCACTGGTGTCACTGAACCATTTAAACATTTTAATCTTTAACCTACACTGAGCCTGCAACTGTTAACTTATTAAATCTATTTTTATAAATGCTTTATTTTTATTTTTACTATTTAAGACTATTTTCCTTCCAAATTTACCTTTAAATTCATGTCATTTGCTTTAAATCCTTTAATATTTTATAGTTTGTTTTATGTGTTTTATCAGATCCCTAGTTTATTTTAAAGTATTATTTTATAATTAAATTTGTGGTCTTCTTTTGATGGTTGTGCTGTCCTTTTTACAGTGTATACTTAAAAACCGTAAAACCTTGTAAATAATACAGTCCCCTCTGTTTTGGAACAGCAAGGCAGAATCCCTTGTTTTTGTTGTGCACCAAAGTCATTTCGATTGAAGACAAAAAGGTTAGTATGAGACAAGAGTTCAGAATCTCAGCTTTCATTTCCTGGTGGTTTTCATCAGATGTGATAAACCAGGACCCATTCTTTAAACCCACCCATTTTTCAAGTGAGCAAAACTATTGGAACATGTGACTGAAAGGTGTTTCTTGTCAACCAGGTGTTGCAATTAAGGTTGTTTGTTAAAGCCCTAAAACGGTCTGCATGACTGCTCTCCTTCTTGGATAATAAGATAAGATAAATAAGATAAACCACAATGAAGACCAGAGAGTCGTCTATGAGAGAAAAGTAAGCCATTCTGAAACACAGAAAAGAGGGGAAATCAATCCGAGCCATTGGAAAAATATTGGGCATAGCAACCACAACCATTTGGAATGTCTTGAAAAAGAAAGAAACCACTGGTGTACTGAGCAACAGGCGTCAAACAGGTCGACCAAGAAAATCACCACCCACTGACGAGAGAAAAATTGTCCTAGCTGTAAAGAAGAACCCAAAAACTACAGTAAGCCAGATCACCAACGACCTCCATAAAGCAGTGGTGAAGGTATCCCAGTCCACTGTTCGGAGAAGACTCCGAGAGCAGAGTTATGGGGGCCATGCAGCACGATGCAAACCCCTCATCAGTACCAAGAATCAGAAGGCCAGATTGGAGTTTGAAAGAAAGTACAGAGATGAGCCACAGAAATTCTGGAACACAGTCCAAAGTGATGGAAAAGCCAAAGTGTAGAGGAAGAAGGGAACGGCCCAAGATCCAAGGCACACAAGCTCATCTGTAAAGCATTGTGGTGGTAATGTCATGGCTTGGGCAGGCATGGCCACCTCTGGAACAGGCTCAATCATATTTATTGATGATGTAACCGATGATGGTAGCAGCAAAATGAATTCAGAGGTGTACAGACAAATTTTGATGTAAGGAGGAATGCTACCAAACTGCATTATGCAGCAGGATAACGACCCAAAACATACCGCAAAGAAGACAAAGGAGTTCATCAGGGGGAAAGAGTGGACAATTTTAGACTGGCCAAGTCACCTGATCTTAACCCGATTGAACATGCATTTTACCTCCTCAAGAGGAGACTGAAGGGAGAATCCCCCCCGAAATAAACAAGAAATAAAAGAAGCTGCCATAAAAGCCTGGAGTAGCATCACAAAGGAAGAGTGCAACAGTTTGGTGATGTCCATGGGTCTCAGGCTGGAGGCAGTTCTTGAAAGCAAGGGTTTTTCCACCAAATACTGAGTGTAATTCACTTCAACTTTGTTTGTTCCTTTACTTTTGCTCATGTATGAAATGGTGTGGTGTAATACAAACGGCGATGAATCCAGATTATCTTGACATATTTTGAAGAAAATGCCAGTAAATAAAAGCTGAGATTCTGAACTCTTGTCTCATATCCATCTTTTAGTCTTAAACGCAAAAGCCTTCAGTGAACAAAAAAAAAGGAAATTTGCCTTGCTGTTTCAAGTACTTTGGAGGGGACTGTAGTTGTGTATTGAAATAAGGGTTTGATTGGTTGATTTGTGCTTAAACAACTGGAATGAACACCTGAAGCCAACTTTAGCAATTAAAATAGTCCCTCCCTACACAGCACCAAGCTAATGAGGGACTAAGGCTTCTTGTCGGTTAGAGATTTTATGTACCTTTTACGTGTATGAACAATTCGATTACACTAGGCTTGTTCAACTTAACAAGTTGCGCGGTTGCACAGACCGATCTCTGCCGGTTACTGTTTTTGTTCAACTTGATTCGAAGCCACTGTTATAATCTCATGAGAACAAGGCGGCTGCAAGTTTCAGATGCAGTCAGCACAGTTGTTTCCTGCGAGCTGTGCGAACTAAGAGATGGCATGATGATAAAGCTTAATTCTCACAGGTTAGTTATTAGTTAGTTAGTTGTTTAGTTAAATTAGTTGACTGCCAAAGATAAATATTGCGATACTGCAATACAGTCAGTAAACATCGCGATACATCGGTACATTCAGTAAACATCGCGATACAGCCATACAGTCAGTAAACATCGCGATACAGCGATACCGTTAGTAAACATCGCGATACTGCAATACCGTCAGTAAACATTGCGATAC
The DNA here is from genome assembly GCA_034509495.1 of Acestrorhynchus altus. NCBI lineage: Eukaryota > Metazoa > Chordata > Actinopteri > Characiformes > Acestrorhynchidae > Acestrorhynchus > Acestrorhynchus altus. The sequence continues at coordinate 8,085,420 of CM067522.1, read as the reverse complement.
TGCAATACCGTCAGTAAACATCGCGATACTGCGATACCGTCTGTAAACATTGCGATACTGTCAGTAAACATTCCGATACTGTGATACCGTCAGTAAACATCGCGATACTGTGATACCGTCAGTAAACATTGCGATACTGTCAGTAAACATTGTGATATGCGATACCGTCAGTAAACATTCCGATACTGCGATACCATCAGTAAACATCGCGATACTGTGATACCGTCTGTAAACATTGCGATACCGTCAGTAAACATTCCGATACTGCGATACCATCAGTAAACATCCCGATACTGCGATACCGTCAGTAAGCGCCCAGTATGCAATACCGTCATTAAACATTGCGATACTGTGATACCATCTGTAAACATTGCGATACTGTGAACCGTGAATATCAGTGAATATCACAATACATCGATACCGTATGTAAATATTGCGATACCATCAGTAAAAAGTGTGATACAGTGATAGTCAGTAAATATTTGGATACTGTGATATCGTCAGTACATATCGCGATACTGTGATACAGTCAATAAATACCCCGATACTGTGATATCGTCAGTAAATATCACGATACTGTGATACAGTATGATCAGAATCGTACGGCTCTGAATTCTTTTCTAACAGAAGGAACCGGGTTCTAAAGCCCTTCATTAAAAGTAGAGAAGAGGTGAGAGAACAGAGGTGATTCCCTGTAAACGCTCTCAGAGAGTGTCTCTGTGTCTCTGCTGTAAGAAGGACAGGCTGAATTAGAGTCAGACAGGTGTGCTGACTCTGAGTCAGTCTGACTCACCGACTCCGGAGCTTCTCGGGTTTCACGGCTTCCTCACACCAGGTGAGTTTACTGCAGGAATCCGCTGAGCCTCTCTCCGACTCTTCCACAAATAATAAAAAACAACTGTTTACGTGTTTGTTCTGCAGCGTCTCCTGCTCTGCGTCCCAACCACCACTCCGCCGCCAAGCGCCCACTCTGCGCATGCGCACAGGATCGCACTGATGACCGCGGCACCCTGAGCACAGTGTGACGTACAAGACACTCAGGTGTTCAATTCACTGCACACTGACACCGAACATCTGCACACAGAGCCTGAACATCTGCACTGTCCCTGAACATCTGCACTGAATCTGAACATCTGCACACTGTCCCTGAACATCTGCACAGTGTCCCTGAATATCTGCACAGTGTCCCTGAACATCTGCACAGTGTCCCTGAATATCTGCACAGTGTCCCTGAACATCCACACAGTGTCCCTGAACATCTACACACTGTCCCTGAACATCTGCACACTGCCCCTGAACATCTACAGACTGACCCAGAACATCTACACTGTCCCTGAACATCTGCACACTGTCCCTGAACATCTACACACTGTCCCTGAACATCTACACACTGTCCCTGAACATCTACAGACTGCATTTGTACTGACCCTACATATACAGACACCCTGAACATCTTAAAATACCATAAACATCTACAGAGTTTTTCAACATCTGCAGAAATCCTGAAATTATTTAGACTGTCCCTAAATATACAGATACCACGAAAATGTATAGACACCCTCAACATCTACTCCCTAAAAATCTATAGACTGCTCATGTACATCGAACACTCTGACAAACTACACTGTCCCTCAACATTCACAGACACTATGAACATCTGTAAACTGTCCTTGAACATCTGCAAACACAATGAACAACTAAACCGTCCATGAAAATCTTTCCCTGGACATCTATAGAATACCATTATGTCCACAAACAGCCAAAAACAACCAGCCTCCAGGTGTTCAAGCTCAAACCATGTCAGATTCCTAAACATCTCTGCTGTTATGTTTTTTTTTTATCTGAGGCAGAAATGCAAAGTATGATGGGAAAATAGTTAAAAAAAAGAAACTTAAAAAAATATATTTCACAATTACAACATCATAGAAACTGAAATACCAAACGTAAAATGTTTAAATGTTTAAATGTTTAACTAAAATGTTTTTGGGGACTTTTTCTGCAAATTAAATGTTCTTCAATAAGGAACATATGAGTATACATGTACATACAGAGCTTTCAAGGTTCCCGTACTACATGCAATGTTCTGTTTCTCCTGCACATGGCTCTTTAAATAACTTTTACATTGTTTTATATTTAAAATGGTTCTATAAATATTTACTCACAAGAGTTATTCCTTGTGTCTTAAGGACCATTTGAAGCATTCGGAGGTTCTGTAACTCAAGGAACCTTTCAAGAACAACTTTTACGTTTGTCCATATGTGTCAGTATGAGTCTAGCCAATGACATTGAAGTTGTGCTTCTCAGATGCGGAGCTCAGATCTGCAAGACGTTACAGCTCGTCAAACATTAACTTTGCTTTATAACTCAGTGTCACCGCCAACACTACGCTTCATTTAACTCCATGGTACCAAAACAGGACACTCTATCAAAGTTTCCATTATTCATTTGAAACAATTCAATTTATTCCCTCTGAAAAACCTTTCAATTAAACAATAAACCTATAAAACAATGAATCGGTGCTTCGTTAGAGAGTGAATAATGCTAGGCTGAAGATAATGAAGCACTGACCTTCCTCCAGTTCTTTACATTATCATTGTTTGTTATAAGTTACTTACAATCATATCTTATTTCCATATTGACTAAAATCTGATATAGTTTTTTTTAATAAGAGCTTTAAAAATATGTGTCTCCACATAAGAGATTAATGAGGCTTATCTTAGGAGCAGTAGACTTCAAGGTGAACCATTCTAATCCTCAAGGGTAAGAGCTCCTAGACCCTGAACACACTGTGTGTGTGTGTGTGTGTGTGTGTGTGTGTGTGTGTGTGTGTGTGTGTGTGTGCGTGTGTGTGTGTGTTTGTGTGTGTGTGTGTGTGTGTTTGTGTGTGTTTGTGTGTGTGTGTGTGTTTGTGTGTGTGTGTGTGTGTACACTGATCAACCATAACATTAAGACCACCTCCTTGTTTCTACACTCACTGTCCATTTTTTCAGCTCTTCTTATCATACAGGAGCACTTTTCAGTTCTATTATTAAAGACAGAGTCCCATTTTACTGGACCAGGGGTTTAAGTATAGAGTACAAATGGCCTTTGATTAAGGGCGACATCTAGTGGTTGATGAAGGTAATTCTTAAAAAGAGTTCAGTTACAGTTTCCCTTTTACTGACACAATATTTAAAGCAGCAACATTATGTGAGAATTCACATTTCTTGCCCCTGGGCTCCCCCTCCTCCCCCTGAAGTGGAATTTGTGTTTTGAGCCAGCACAAGAATATGAAGAGATATAGTTGAGAGATATCGAACTGGCATTGCAACTAAAAGAAGGATGTTGAGGCAGTAGAGTGGAATGAGAGGATTTATGACTCGGGTTATGGAGTTGTCACAAGCATAGTCCTGCCCTCTTCATCAAAGTGCAGTGTGTTGAGCCTGAAGTAGCAATTACAGTGGCTCTGTTCTCCCTACGCGTCAGTGGAGGATCAATATAAAATTATGTTGAATGGGAATTGAAAAGCATTCAATGAAACTATGAATTAAAATAAAATATCATATACAAACATTAATTTGCATGGTTGATTTTAAATACACTAAACCCACATGTACATGGAACACACCGCTGCACATTCAATACACTAATACTGTTGATTTGCTTAATGTTAAATAAAAAATGTAAGCCATAAATAAAGGTTATATCATATTTTATATCAGTGTTTCTCAACCCTGGTCCTGAAGGCATCCCTAGCCCACATATTTTACAGCTTTCCATGTTCTCACCACACCTGATTAATTAATCAGCTCATTAACAAGCGCTTCAGAGATGCATGGGGTATGGTACAGCTAAAACATGAAGGGTAGGGTGCCTCCAGGACCACGATTGAGAAACACTGTTTTATATGTTTGTTTTTTTCCAGTATATTAAATGCAAAACATAATCAGAGAGATTTCTGAAAAACATTTCTTAATTTTTTTTCCATGTCATTTCAACAAGGGCTCATTTTCTACAGAACTATGTCTGTGAGTATAAGTACAGTAAAGAGTACAGCATATACATCTGAAAAAAGATATTGTGCGTATATATATATATATATATATATATATATATATATGCATTTAAGATATATATAAAATGGAACATCAGTGAGGTAAGTGAATATGTACAGTAGGTACGGAAAGTATTCAGATCCCTTTAAATTTTTCACTCTTTGTTTCATTGCAGCCATTTGCTAAAATCAAATCAGATGTAGAATCAAATGTAGAATTTCTTGCAAATTTATTAAAAAAGAAAAACTGAAATTTCACATGATCATAAGTATTCAGACCCTTTGCTGTGACACTCATATTTAACCCACATGCTGTCCATTTCTTCTGGTCCTCCTTGAGATGGTTCTACTCCTTCATTGGAGTCCAGCTGTGTTTAATTAAACTGATTGGACTTGATTAGGAAAGGCACACAGTGCATGTCAGAGCAAATGAGAATCATGAGGTCGAAGGAACTGTCCAAGGAGCTCAGAGACAGAATTGTTACAAAAGAATTTCTGCAGCATTCAAGGTGCCTAAGAGCACAGTGGCCTGTATAATCCTTAAATGGAAGAAGTTTGTGACAACCAGAACTCTTCCTAGACCTGGCCGTCCAGCCAAACTGAGCAATCGTGGGAGAATTGGTGAGTGAGGTAAAGAAGAACCCAAAGATCACTGTGACTGAGCTCCATAGATGCAGTAGGGAGATGGGAGAAAGTCAGCTATCACTGCAGCTCTCCATCAGTCAGGGCTTTATGGCAGAGTAGCCCGACAGAAGCCTCTCCTCAGTACAAGACATATGAAAGCCCGCATGAAGGACTCCCAGACTAAATAAGATTCTCTGGTATGTGTGGAGAAAACCAAGCACTGCTCATCACCTGCCCAATACAATCCCTACAGTGAAGCATGGTGGTGGTAGCATCATGCTATGGGGGTGTTTTTCAGCTGCAGGGACAGGATGACTGGTTGCAATTGAAAGAATGATGAATGCAGCCAAGTACAGAGATATGGATGGAAACCTCTTGCAGAGTGCTCTGGACCTCAGACTAGGCAGAACGTTCACCTTTCAACAAGACAATGACCCAAAGCACACAGTTAAATAACAAAGGAGTGGCTTTGGAACAACTCTGTGACCGTTCTTGACTGGCCCAGCCAGAGCCCTGACCTAAACCCAATTGAGCATCTCTGGAGGGACCTGAAAATGGCTGTCCACCAACGTTCACCATCCAACCTGATGGAACTGGAGAGGATCTGCAAGGAAGAATGGCAGAGGATCCCCAAATCCAGGTGTGAAAAACTTGTTGCATCATTCCCAAGAAGACTCATGGCTGTACTAGCTCAAAAGGGTGCTTCTACTCAATACTGAGCAAAGGGTCTGAATACTTATGATCATGTGAAATTTCAGTTTTTCTTTTTTAATAAATTTCTGTTTTTTTCTGTCCAGATGGGGTGGTGAGTGTACATAAATTTAAATAAATATTTTTTTGATTTTAGCAAATGGCTGCAATGAAACAAAGAGTGAAAAATTTAAAGGGGTCTGAATACTTTCCGTACCTACTGTAGTTGATGATTTAAAAAGATTGCAAATATAACTTTACAAGTTATACGATGTTGCAAAAAAAATGACTCAAACAATAACATTTCACTGATTATGACTAATGACCAGTGGCCTGACCTCTCCCTGGTGAAAGCTGCAACCTCATGCTTACTTGTGAATTCAGTTTGTGAATTCAGTGAAATACAGTGAGTAAAAACTGAAAATTAAAAGAAAAATGAGAAGGTTTATTTGTAAAGACATGTTGCACATGTGAAGAATTCATCTTGATTCAGTGTTCATGGAAGATTCTGGGACTTCCAGATACAGGCTGAGAAAATGACAATGGCTAACCAACCAGACAAACAGCAGAAGCGGGTCAGAGTAAAAGATGAAGGGAAAGTGAAGGACACAGTGATTCCTGTTGTAATTGAACCCCCAAACTAGGAGAAATGCTCCAGCAACAACCTCCAAGATCTCCATCTAGACAAATGCAGTCCTGGGAGCAGCTAAGCTTTAACACAGGACCCTCAAGTTCCCAGCTCTCTAATAGAGAGAGCAGCATAGTAGAGTGGGGCAGCACAGTGGCAGCATGTCCTCCTCTCAGCACTGGGTGCTGGGTTCAAGGCCTGGGTGGAGTTTCCATGTTCTCCCTGTGTATCTGGGGATCCAGATTCGGTGTATTGGCTACTCTAAATTACATAAGTGTGAATGTATGTCTGCACATCCAGATGTGGATTGGGTCTCTGTCCTGGGTGAACCCCTCCAGGTGGACAGTCATCTCTGGTGGGGAGTACTCTGTATGTGACCTTGGGTACCTAGAAAGGCACTATATAAGTGTATATAACTAATGGGACCCCAAGCTTTAAGGGAGAAAGACCACCCAGAAAGTGGGGAAATATATATATTTATTTATTTATTTTACATATTTCTATATGTGTATTAATTTGGTTCTAAGTTTGATTGTGTGTGTGTGTGTGTGTGCATATATATTATCTATTATCTACATTTTATTTGATTTATTATTGTTATTGTTATTATTGTTGTAGAAAATATTTTATTGTTATCATTTTATTTTATTATCATTTATTATTATTGTTTATTATTATTATTATTAATATTATTATTTTACCCCGTGTGTGTGTGAGTGACTCGTCACAGGGTCTGTTTTAATGGAGTCATTGTGACTCTTCCTGCTCACAGTCCTGAACGGCTGTGCTAATGTTGCTAACAGTGAATGGAAACAGACGGGCCGGCCGTGTTGCCCGGTTGGCCACGTGAGCTTGTTGTGAGAGGTTCTTATCGGTGATTGGTCGAGCCCGCCCTGCCCCGCCCCGCCCCGCCCCGCCCCCCGCTCGCCGATTTCCGTGACTTTGCTGAAGCTGCATGAAGCTGAAGATCGGTCAGCATGTCGGATAAAGGCTCCTTCGACACCGATGTGGTGACTCTGAGCCGCTTTCTGTTGGAGCAGGGCAGGAAGGCGAAGGGCACCGGGGAGCTGACCACTCTCCTCAACGCTCTATGCACTGCGATCAAGGCCATCTCCAGCGCGGTCAGGAAGGCGGGCATCGCCAACCTGTGAGTTCTGGTCGGACTGACACCACAAAGTCTGGTTACTGAGATAAAGCTGTACTTAAAACTGATATCAAAGTAATTTAAACTGAATTAAAGTATTCAAAACTGGATTTAAAGTTTTAAAACTGGATTTAAAGTATTGAAAACTGGATTTAAAGTATTGAAAACTGGATTTAAAGTATTGAAAACTGGATTTAAAAGTATAGAAAACTGATTTAAAAGTAATGAAAACTGATTTAAAAGTAATGAAAACTGATTTAAAAGTAATGAATACTGATTTAAAAGTAATTAAAACTTTGTTTTTTTTTTTGGGTGTTCTTTATAAACAATCAAGTCTGATGCAGAGGTGGGTAATCCAGCCCAGGATTTTGTTCTGACTGTGTGGATGGTGAAACATCTGCACCATTGCATTTGATTGGTCATGCAGCATGATCATGCTTATTTTTTTCACCTCTGGTCCTGCAGGCACCCCTCCCCAGCATATTTTAGAGCGTTTCCTGGTCATACCACACCTGAATCAATTAATCAGCTCATTAAAAAGTCTTTCAGAGTTGCATGGGTTGTGTTAAAACTAAAATGTGCAGGACGGGGGTGCCTCCAGGACTTGGGTAGAGAAACCCTTATGTAGACCAGCTAAACAAGGGATGGGCAATCCTGGTCCTGGAATGCTGGATTCCTGCACAGTGTTTTTTTGTTTTTCCTGCTCAAGCACACCAGATTCAACTCCCCTGTTCATTTCCAGGTTTAGTTGGTCTGTTAGTGCAGGGGAATCAGCAATCTGTGCAGGAAGCTGACACACCAGGACCAGGATTGCCTACCCCTGAGCTAAACCATCAAAATTAAACAAAAGACCATAGCTGGTCAACCAGCTTAACCAGCCTGTCCAGATTGAGACGTTATGAAAAAAGAACATTTTCTAAAGTGTTCACATCAAAACATAAGTCAACATTGATTCAGACATTACCATACATTCAACAGTGAATGAACGGTGATGTCTAATAAGTGAAAATGATTCTCATTATTATTGGCAAAGGTTTGTTGGAGTGGTATTTCGTGACAGTATTTGTTAATACTCTGTGTACTGTTGCGGCACACAGCTTCCTGTTTGTCAACCTGTCTTTGTGGCTATGAAGAGTGAAGTGACACTTTTCCGTTCAAAAGTGTTCAATGCACAGATTGAACATCTGTGGCCCAAATGCGATTCTATAAATCTGAAAGGTCTGAGGGTTGATTGCTGATATCACAATGAGGATATCAATTTCGTGCATTGATCAGGCAGACGTGTAGTTTTACTGTCAAAAATGGGCGAAGCCTTTGTTTGCAAATGAACAAAGAAAACATTTTAACGTTTAATGTTTCAAATCCTTGAGGCACACTCTCAGTGATATGATGAATTCGTTTCAGACTGACCAGTCAATTCCCTGTACTGATAACCAGTACAATGATGTCTTCTTGTTCAAAGCTGCAACATCATGCTTACTTGTGAAAAGGGGCGGGTGACATTCTACCACAGTGTCTGAAGACAGTTTCACAAGACACAATACTTATTGCGATATTTAAAAATGCAGTCAAAATTCATTGAGAGAAACAGATTATTGAAAATCTGCTTTACAAAGTGTATCAAATACTTAGCACAGTGAGATTTACTTAAAACGTGCTGGACTTCATTCATTTATACAGGACTAATTACACTTCAATCACCTGTAATAAACAGAATACCATCACTATCATTGCTTCTCCAGGCACGCATGGTGCTATCTGCACTATGAAACTTTGGTGAAGTGGACAGGGCATATGTCTAATCTGACTCATATTTTTGTAAAAACCTGTAATATGACTCCACTGTGTCAGTCTGTTTGCATTGTTCACTTTCGGTGTCTCTTAGCTTGTCAAGAAATGCTAAAATCTCCCTGCTGCCTGCAGGGAGAGCCCACATATGAAAGCACTTGCAATACATCCACAGTTTGCTCACAGAAATCATATTATGTGTCACGTTACATCACAATACTGTCATATTTGCAGTATAAGAACTATCATGTACTGCAGTAACAAATGACATATTCTGCAGCCCTGTCTGATGGTCATTATTTCTTGGCAGCTATGGCATTGCTGGGAGTACAAACGTGACAGGTGACCAGGTGAAGAAGCTGGACATCCTCTCCAATGACCTGGTCATCAACATGATCAAATCGTCCTTCACCTCCTGTGTGTTGGTCACAGAGGAAAATGACCGTGCCATCATCGTGGAGCAGGACAGAAGGGTACAGAACACATTAGGCCTGTTTTTTTTAGGTTCTGCATCAGAAGAATGACAGCTCAAGTCTGAGCACCTAAACTATAAGTGTTGGTGTTGCTTGGACTGAATCTGTTTGTTTGTTGTTATCAAAGGGTAAATATGTGGTCTGCTTTGACCCTCTTGATGGATCATCCAACATTGACTGCCTGGCTTCAATTGGGACCATCTTCGCCATCTATAGAAAGGTATGGCTTCTCTAATAAAGGCCTTGGTCAGGACACTTTTACGGAATCTTTAACATTGTTTAGGTTACATGGAAATTAGTTTATTTAAAGCATCCTCAATACACGTGAATCCATTCTGCAGTGCACAAACGATGAGCCGAGTGAGAAGGATGCCCTACAGCCTGGCAGAAACATTGTGGCTGCTGGCTATGCCCTGTATGGCAGTGCCACCATGGTGGTGCTCTCCACTGGCCAGGGAGTCAACTGCTTCATGCTGGATCCGGTGAGTCAACTGCAATGCATGCTACCATGCAATGCATGCTACCGAAAGTTGTCAAGTTAATCCTTTCTGCCTATGTTTAGCCTTTACTGACCCACATTAAATCATCCACACTCTCATCTGAATTGGTTAAGATGAACCTCATGGAATTTCGACTCGGAGTTGCTGTTATTAGACTTTTAATAACGACTAGATTTGATAAATAAGCGACATCAACCCACTGATTGTAATCTCTGCCCCACTCTCTGCCGAAAGCCAGTTAATATACAGACACTAAGCTAGAATTATCCAATCTCAATAACCACCCCTAATAAAATCACACCTCATCTGCCAGAGAATTAGACAAGTAGCCATGAATGTCAGTGAAAGAGGTTTTACGTGACTTTTATTTACATTTAATATTATTGGTAGTTGTGTCAAGTGGTCAATATTTAAGAGCACTGGTCATATACGCAAATGTTGGTGGACACTCCTTTTAATAAAGGCATTCAACTAATTTAAGCTGCACTCATTGCTGACACTGATGTGCACATGCACACACACAGATTGTCTATTCCCTGTAGAGAAGTATTGGCATAGAATAGAATAGGACTCTCTAGAGTAGATGATTATGAGCATGAATATGAATCATGTTCTCTGGAATGATGGGCTACATTCTGATCTCACTAGCACTCCTGTAGATGAATACAACCAAATCGTCACAGCAAATCCTCACAGATGAGTGGAGAAACAATGAATGGGCAGGTGTCCATTTAGTGTACATATTAAACATGACATTTTTTAAGGTGGGGCTGATTTTAATTGTATTGGTAATGGAAATGTTGGAAGGAAATAGCCAAAAAATTGCACTTTCATTGACCTGGCTTGTAACTCGCTCTCTCACTCTGAAGATTCTCCAAAAGGGGCGCTATTAGTACTCAAAAATTTGGTGCTTCGCATCAGTGACGCTGTGTGTTTTTGTTTAACAAATTTGAATCCTTGAATGAGTGATGGATTGTAAACTAGCATTCAGTTCAATAATGCAGAATGACCAGAGAATATAGAAAACCTCTTTGCATTTTGCAGGCCATTGGCGAGTTCATTCTAGTGGAACGGGATGTGAAAATAAAGAAAAGAGGAAAGATCTACAGTCTGAATGAAGGATATGCCACCTACTTTGACCCTGCTGTTGCAGAGTACCTGCAGAAGAAAAAATTCCCAGAGGTAAAGCCTTACACTTGTACACAACACTGGAGAGATCAATGTTGGAATTACAAAAGCTGTACATCAGGGGTCAGCAACCCTGCTCCAGCCCTAACCCACTTCATTTTACCAAACTAATTACTGCATCTAGAAGTGCTTGAATTGGGTGGTAGATTTGGTTTGGAGTTAAAACCTGCAGGAAAATAGCTCTGCAGGAGGAGGATTGGTGACCCCTGCTGTACATGCTGTGAATATTTTAGGTTTCTCACAGTTACTTATTAGACTCTATTACTGTATATACCTCATTCCTCAGTATAAGGAATATTTGAAAGCTGTGAATGATTATATGTCAGATTAATCGTGTTTATTTATTAAAAACACACACTGAGCACTTAAAATAAGCCCTTTGTTGGTTACTGATGATGTGGTTTCGTATAGGATGGCAGTGCACCTTATGGGGCACGCTATGTGGGATCCATGGTAGCAGATGTGCATCGAACCCTCATTTATGGAGGCATTTTCCTCTACCCAGCCAATGTGAAGAGTCCCAAAGGAAAGGTATGTTGAAAGATGGAAGAGAACTAGTGTTTTTGGCAAATTGCCACCACACCCAGTATGAGTGTTGTACTATTTGTAATAGAAAACTGACTGGAAACCTAAGAAAATGACAGAAAACAGTCCCTGTTTTTTAAGGAGTGCCAGTTAGATTCAATACCTGGAAAGTAATGTGTACACACTCCTCTCCTTTCCAAAGACGACACACCCTATAAAACCCACAGAAGGTAACTTTCTGGCTGTGTCAACAGCTAGAACAAGGCCAGCTTATATCTATAATTTACATTAGAATACTGTCAGCAGTTCTAATGCAAATGCAAAGTTCTTGGACATTTGATCTACTTTTCTCAGGCAAACATCTCCATATGTAACCGCTGTAGCTACCAAACAAGTCTTACTAATTAACTCACAAATTAATACTATTGATATGTTTTTTATTCCTGATGATACTGTGCTGTTATTGTCATGATGTTCACATCCATTTCTACCTGCAGGGGGTGCAGTGAAGTTCCTTCAACTTCATCATAACTTGATCATGTTTATACAGTGAGGTTCATCAATGTGGGACCACTACTGCCTGTTTATATTTTAATAACATATTTCACTAAAAATGATCAGCAGAACAATTTTAAGAGAAAAGTAATGTTTTTTGGACTTGATTTTTTTTTAATTATTATTGTTAGTATGTAAAAACCTCTGATGATCAGATCCACCTGATTGTTGTCTAAGCACAAGTCTCGGTAGGTGAGGTAAGACAGTCTGACCTTTTGAGTTAACATGGTCAAATATACTTATCCCTTTAAAGCCTGAACCGTCAAATAATTACTGAAATTTCTAATTCTTTAAAATTGGCCTTCAGAAAAACAAAAAAATATATGCATATATGACGTATTATCGTTGAAACATTAGGAATTCATTCTTCACAGCAGATTTTTGTTTTTGTTGTTCCAAACACATAATCTGAGCTGACTTAAACATCTGTATGTACCTTTTTGTGCATGCAGTGCACAGATAATCCACAGACACACAGAGGTCTTCCAGTATTTTTGTAATTAATTATCATTTATTCGATTTAATGATCATATAGATTATTTGATAATTATTTAATCACACATGTGGCAGAGGTTTAAAAATCATGTATCACATAACACACTTGGCTTTAAAGGGTTACATTTGAATATTTGCATAGAAATGGAGCTGAAGTCTGAACATTTCTGTTAAATGAATAAATATACTTTGTTTTGAATTTTAAATGTTTCCAGATTAAACTGTTTTAAAGTGGTCTCAGACTTTTAGATCACAGTGTTTATTTTATTTAACATATCAAGTCATATTTATTTTTTCTATTTTGTCATATTTTCCTTTTGGTTATAAGTCCACATATATTTGTGTGGATTTATGCACCAAAATCAGTTACAATATATTTTTCAAATTACCTTTTAAAATTTCTCTCTACCCTTAGTTTCTACCCTTAGAATCTTGTGATTGGTCTGACTGGCTGCCCTGTGCTGGGCCTCACTTGAGTGTGAATGGGCAGAACTGGTCTGCTCATTGTGAAACCTATGATTTTAACACTAAACTCTGGATGCAGCTCTAAAAACCCTTGTTTCTGTTTTTCTCTCACAGCTCCGACTGCTGTATGAGTGCAACCCCATGGCCTTCATTATGGAGCAGGCCGGGGGAATGGCTACCACAGGAGCAATAAATGTGCTGGATATCCAGCCTGAGAACATCCATCAACGAGTCCCCGTGGTGCTGGGTTCTCCAGAGGATGTTCAAGAGTACATCTCCATCTTCCAGAAACATCATAAATGACCTTCTAAATATGGTCTTTTTCAAAGATCAAATGCCAAACACTCCAAACAGAGTTTACAAAGTATCACATTCACACTCCTTAATCTTTATTGCTGGAAACTGAAGTTACCCTTGAAGTTACCCTTAATGGAATTCTCCTGCATTTTCCAACTTGATTTTAATCTGCTACATCTCCAACATGTAGCTGGAATTCATATTCTATATGACAATATGAATTAGGTTTGAAACTTTAGGGTAAGAAATACCTCATTATTATTTTAACAGAATTGCACAAATACTTAAAAGTAACCTTTTCGGAGTACTTCATTGCATTTTGCACTCACTAGAACTCTTACACAGAGACTCTGTTACTTTCGGAAGAATCCACAAGTTAGTAATACTGTAGAAGCTCTTAAAGAATGTGCTGTTGACCAAAGAAACAAGAAAAAGTCAAGCTGGTTTGAACCCTGACCAATATTTTTATATCTATGCATTACCAACCACATGCCTTTTCAGAATAAACTTTATAATGTGAGACAAAATGTGAATAAAATAATATTTTGCAAGCTTTTCCAGTTGTGTTGTGGTCTGTTCACTTGGCAAAGATCTGCAAACTGAGAAGAGAAGCAGCTAAACAATGAACACAAACACATTCTATATAGTCTTACAGGTTCATATTCTGCTGAAATATTTATATGCAACGCTGTCGTGTGCACAAGTTATATTACAGACCTTGCTCTCTGTCTAATGTTGTATACAGTACGTGGGAATCTTTTAGTGCTACTGTTACTCTTATTTACAGCCTGCACATTTCTGTGTGAAAGGTGACTGGGTGCTGCAGTGCAGGCGACCTTTTCTGTAAAGGTCAAATGAAGCTTGTGGACCTTTTGGCATTTGGGAATCTTGCTATTGATGGCAGACAGACTCAAAAAAACTCCAGAAGAAACGTGCACTCCTGCATGTGAGGGGATGATCTATAATACAGTTTGTAAAAGAACATTTATTGCTAATAAGAATTACCCCATAACCCCCCAAAACCAAGGCATTAAAGGGGGGAGTAATCGATTAAAATATCTCTAGACAATTGTACCATTAAGATAAAAGTCCCCAATATGCTGCTAGACCTGGCAACAGTTATGAAACTGTATGACCCACTTACATCATCTACAGCAGTACTGGTGACTGCGATCTGCTAGCCAATTAAGGAGGTTGTTACTACTGCTATAGTTACTTTAATCATTGCTTGAATAAAATAAAAACAATTGTATAATTCCATCGTACATGTAGTGCTTCATAACTATATAACAAGAGTGTGAACACCTCATCCAAAGAACCTGCCCTTTTCCAGTTGATGCTCTTGTACTGTGAAGCTATAGGTTTTTAAAATTTGTCATTTAGCTCGTTAGTTCCCTCTATGAGTTCCCTCTATACGTACTTAGCATGACCTTAAAATGAATGCATTTTTTAAGTGACCATTCAAAAGTCATCATGTAGCCAAGTACAGTCCAAATGCCTGGGTGTGTTCTTGCTCCACCCATATTATCAAGGATGCATTAGGATTTGACTTGTGTAGACTTGTGATCGTCAGAAATCCCAGAAAGCATTTCATTATTTATTATTAAAAATTATTATATTATTATTTCACTTCATCCCTTTTCCAACTGCAAAATGACCAGACAAGATGTGTTCCAAAGCCTGCAGCCGAGGTAGGGCAGCCCTCTATGATGTAGATGCCGAGAAATGCAGTCTGTCTCAGCTGCAGCCTGGGTTTTGGGCTGCAGCTACACTGTTCTCCCATTCTTGGAATTTGTGATCATCACTTGACAAGTACAGTACACCAAAGTACAGCACACCAAAAGATTCATCATACAGTACTACATAGGATTCTTGACCTAGGACTCTTAATGGTAGGGGTGGGGAACTGAAGGCTGCAATCCAGCACAGATTGCTGAAATCCCAGCTCCAACACACCAAGTGCACCTGGTAATTACAAGGTGAGTTGAATCTGGTGTGCTTGGGTGGTTAAAGCACAAAACTGCAGGTTTCCAGCCCTCCAGGACAGGAGTTCCCACCCTCCAAGTGTCGGGAGCGTCATGTATGATGGGGGGAGAATAATAATGAGGTTGGGGAATTTGCACTTCCTAATTTGCAAGGAGAAAAAAGAAATGGCACATTGAATTAATTCCCTTAAGTATATGGAGTGTTACCTTTTTTCATTTTTAAATAAAAAAATAAATTTTTATTTGACTTTTATTTTGTAATTTTGGAGTTTTACTGCTGCAAGTTTATTCTTCTAATATAATGGTGATGTATGCTGCAGTGATGTGTTATGGTTGCTCTGAATGATTTAAAAAAGTCATTTTAGATGCCATGGGTCAGACAATGTTGTTATCCATTATGCAACAGCATCCACATGGAGTATTTCCAATCAGATTGTTCTCATTATGTGATATCATTTCTGTGTCACATTCAGACTAAAGAATCAGATCTGCCCTGGTCCTGTAATGTGTAAACAGTCTTAGAGCATGAGAAAGCCTTCAGAGTCCTCATAAACCACAGTCCATGAGTTGCCCGCTTGTCACCTGATACTCCTTACAAATATAACCCCTGGCTTTTCCCCTCGTCCTGCAAGAGTAAAAGGCAGCTCCAGACAGCAGCTCTCTTCCATTCGAAGGAGGTTAAACAGAGCAGGGGAAACGCAAACATGACGGATCAATCAGCTTTTGATACAGATGTGTGGACACTCACACGCTTTGTTATGGAGACTGGAAGACAAGCAAAGGGCTCAACAGGTGAACTCACCCAACTCATAAACTCCATGCTAACTGCCATCAAAGCTATCTCATCTGCAGTGAGGAAAGCAGGCCTTGCTCACCTGTAAGTCTGCTTTAGATATTCTTTGGGAGTGAATGGACTGTTGGGAGGGGCAGGGTGGTAGTTACTGGATGTTACAGTGGGTACGGAATGTATTCTGACCCCTTTAAATTTTTCACTCTTTGTTTCATTGTAGCCTCTTGATTAATTAAAAAAGATCATTTTATTTCTCATTAATCTTCACTCACCACCCCATCTTGATGGAAAAACAGAAATGTAGAATTTTTTGCAAATTTATTACAAAGAAAAACTGAAATTTCACATGATCATAGGTCATAAGTATTCAGATCCTTTGCTGACACTCATATTTAACCCACATGCTGTCCATTTCTTTTCCCATCCTCCTGGAGATGGTTCTACTCCTTCATTGGAGTCCAGCTGTGTTTAATTAAACTGATTGGAATTGATTAGGAAAGGCACACACCTGTCTATATATGACCTCACTGCTCACAGTGCATGTCAGAGCAATCGTGGGAGAAGAGCCTTGGTGAGAAATGCAAAGAAGAGCCCAAAGATCACTGTGGCTGAGCTCCATAGATGCAGTAGGGAGATGGGAGAAAGTTCCACAAAGTCAACTATCACTGCAGCTCTCCATCAGTCTGGGGTTTGTGGCAGAGTGGCCCGATGGAAGCCTCTCCTCAGTGCAAGACATATGAAAGCCTGCATGGAAAAAACACATGAAGGACTCCCAGACTATGACTGCAGCCATGTACAGAGATATCCTGGACGGAATCCTCTTCCAGAGTGCTCTGGACCTCAGAGTGGGCCAAAGGTTCGCCTTCCAACAAGACATTGACCCAAAGCACACAGTTAAATAACAAAGGAGTGGCTTCGGAACAACTCTGTGACCGTTCTTGACTGGCCCAGCCAGAGCCCTGACCTAAACCCAATTGAGCATCTCTGGAGAGACCTGAAAATGGTTGTTCACCATCCAACCTGACGGAATTGGAGAGGATCTGCAAGGAAGAATTGCAGAGGATCCCCAAATCCAGGTGTGAAAAACTTGTTGCATCATTCCCAAGAAGACTCATGGCTGTACTAGCTGAAAATGGTGCTTCTACTCAATTCTGAGCAAAAGGTCTGAATACTTTATGATCATGTGAAATTTCAGTTTTTCTTTTTTAATAAATTTTCAAAACATTCTACATTTCTTTTTTTTTTTCTTTTTTTTTTTTTTTCTGTCCAGATGGGGTGGTGAGTGTACATAAATTTTAAATAAATACTTTTTGATTTTATCAAATGGCTGCAATGAAACAAAGAGTGAAAAATGTAAAGGGGTCTGAATACTTTCTGTACCCACTGCAAGTATGGCAGTGGTCTATCATCCTGGTCCTGGAGGGCCAGATCATGGGGACGGGACTATCGATACTGAATCATTGCTATTTCTGATGCAGTTTTTTCCCTTCAATAATTCTCAAATTAAATACATTTAGACAGTGTGTTTGTGCATCATGAAATACTGTGAAAGTTGAGAGTTTGTTAATTTAATTCAAAATTATATTTGATATTTATTACACAAAGTGAAATATTTTGTTCTTCATTGTGTCCATTTCTCGGAGGAACGGGGCACATTCTTTGAAAGTCTCATAGCAAAGGGTTTCAGGGAGTTCTTTTTGAAGAGACTTCTCTAACATGGAACTGAGATCGGCTTAGTGCATAAGATCATTCTTCTGTTTCTAAAGTGTGCAGGGAAGTATCATTGCATTTATATTTATTTGTTTGTTTTTATTTTTTTTCTACATGCCAGTTCAGTTGGTAACAGCAATGCACCAAGAGTAATTTTAACATTGTCTTGCTAGTAACATTTATGAATGTTAGCAGGTGTTGAATTTTTGTCAAAATGATGTTAGCATGTGACATTTGGAGAATGCAATATTCTGGTGAGGTCCATTGCAACTAATGAGATACGAACATCAGCTTCACGTCAGATTAGTCTTGACAAATTGGCATTGAAGTTTGGTCATCTGATTTCACAACCTGCATTCAATGATGTAACAACAACAATTTTCATGCAACAACATGTAGAAAATTTTGGGTTACCGCACATATGAGGAAATTTGGAAGGGTGAAGACAAGCACATGCCTCCTCAGCCACAGGCTCTTTTCAAACTGCTGCCATTGCATCATTGGTGGGCAAAAAAAACACACTCAGAGGAAATGTTTAACCAGTTGTTTTATATCACTATACAGCAATCTGTACTTTTTAAGTAACATAGGTTACCTGATGTGTAGACTGTTTGCCTTTTAGCTATTCTATCACAAAGCTGGTTCTTCCAGAATGTTGTCTAAGAGCCACTAAGAGAGTGCATTAGGCCTCTTTTGTCATCGCTGTAAGGCTGAGGGCCACAATGGGTCCACAGTGTTGTGACGGGACTGGATGTTGGACTGTCTAACTCTATTACGTTATGCTGATAACCACAGCCTGGAGCCTGCATTCGTTTTTAAATATAGCTATGCAACCTTTTATATGACCTTTCTTATGATACTTGAGTCCTTTGACCTATGATCTTAACTGAGGAACATTACTTACAGGCTTGACGATTCAATATTCATTGTAGAAATAGTTCAAATGACAGTATTGATAGTATAACAGATCATTTTGGAATAAGGGGTTAGACAGGTGGCAGCTAACAGTGTAGACTTTGAGACACACTGGCTGCTCTGAATTTGTATATCTGCCATCTAAAGTAGATTATATTGGTTTAGTGAAATGAAAATGAAAGGCTGGCCCAATAGCTGTTGGCAGCTCTGCGTGAAGTAGACAAATCAAATTCTGATTGATCAAAATGCCATATAATCATATGTAGTGCAAAACAATGTATCAGCATAATTTAGAGGCATTGGCAATGAAGGCTCATATTGGATGGGCTTAACGTGTGTGTGTTTGTTTTTTTTTTTTGTTTTTTTTTTTTATATATATATAATATTCCAATTGGATGGCTCATCACATTTAGGTCGAGATCTTCAAACATTAAAGCCATCATTACACACTGAAACCATATAGCCAGTGTTCCGTTACCGGTTCAATGTAGTATTTTATAAACAAATATTGTGTCGCTGTCTAATTGCACATGCACTGAATAACCTGTAAGGTTAAAAATGACAGAAATGGCAAGTGTTGCACAAGAGCGTGAGATATGAGAGTCTTACAGTCAGTGTGTCAGAGATGGATCAAGTCGTAATATTGGCTGATGCATTTTGGAGCCCACTGGAGTCAGGGATCCAATGAGCCTCTGCTGGGTGCCTGCAAACTCATTTATTCAGCGTCAACAGCCAAAGTTTTGACTAACAATATTGATATTGGAGCAGGGCTTCAGCAGATTTAAGAGTGTGGATCGATGGGTCTTCACCTCACTACTCAGAACATGTCTGAAGGCAGCTCTACCTCTGAGTCAGAACAAATGCAACTGGTTGAGAGAATAACTAGCCTAAGTAAAATAACCAGTTGGTGGAGCTTTAGAAATGTGTATCTGCTCCTCAGAACCTCATCTATGGCATTTATCTGCAGCTCTTACCCAGAGTGACTTACAAGGTCACTCATCTTACAGAGATGGGCAGAGTAGTGTTAGGAGTCCTGCCCAAGGACTCTTATTGGTGTAGTACAGCATAGTTGCCCAGACTGGGAATCGAACCCCAGTCTCCAACATGGTGTGGCGACATTAACTGTTATGCTACACCAACCACAACCAGAACTTGTAGAGGAATGCTTTAGATTTGCTTTAGAATGCTTTAGATTTTGTGTGCAGGAAAACAGTCAAGAATGCCAACTGAGGTAGTGAAGATGAGCATTAATGCTGTGTTTACAAAATGGAATTGAAGACGTGCTTCTTAGTGTGACATGAAAACATCACAGTACTCTGTATGTTCTGTGAAATTCTGCCTTAGAAGCTAAAAGTATTTCTTAAAAACAATCAACAGAATCTGAATTTCACACCTTTTGTTCAGTGCACTCATATATACACTCTGAGGAGCAGAAAGCTCTGCCTACTGTTTATTTTATTTTGCTCTCCGTGACAATGGCAAGCAGCATGAGCTGGAATTTGAACCTGTGATCCGAGGATCATAGTGCTGTCACGTTAAACAGCTGAGCCGTTCGGGGACATCAGAGGATAATATTTTAAGAACTACTGTTTACTCTAAACACCAGCTGATAAAATGTGTAAATGGATTATTATAATGAATCAGAGGCATAAGCAGTTAAAATTTCATCAGACTCTTTCTAATATTGTTCTTTATCAGAGTAGTTGCTGCCTTACACTAAGAGACTGGGTTAGAATTAGAAAGAGAAAGAAATAAGGAAGGACAGAGTTAACTTGGGCAAGAGGTGGGGTTCCAAATCATAATCACAGGGAATGAAATGAGATGTAAATTTGGGGGAAGAGAAATTTCTTCATGTCTTCATTCTGTGATATCTACTACACTGATGTGTGGTCCCTGTTTTTGACCTCAGTCAGGGCATTGCTGGACACATCAACGTCACCGGCGATGAGGTGAAGAAGCTGGATGTGTTGTCCAATGATCTGGTCATCAACATGCTGCAGGCCTCTTACAGCACCTGTTTGCTGGTCACTGAGGAGAACAAAGAGGCCATTATTACTCCTGCTGAGAAAAGGGTGCGTTCACTGCCTGCTGGTCTGAGATATGGCTTCAAGTGTGTCTGTTTAATCTGTTAAATGTACTAAATTTCCTCAAGTCAGATACGATCCATGTGTTCAGACATGCTTGGTGTCTGAAGTTTGGTTCTTTAGTTTTGCACTCTGGCTTCCAGTCTATTGTAGTGCAACTTTGCTGATAGAGTGCAGATTGGCAAAGGGGCCTTTGACCATCAGGATGGTTGATAAGATGGTTATCCAGGTGATAACATACCCTGTGCTGGACTGGGAGCCCAGTTGGTTAGACCTGGTAAATCAGCACAGAGCTTTAGTGCAAACCTAGAGAAACTTCAGACACCACTGCATTCCATTCCTCAGGGTCCCTAAGCAGTGCCCTTATATTCCCTCCACACTGAACACGGGATGTGGATTAAGGAGCTGCAGCGGATTAAATACTGACGTTGTTCGGGGACACTCCCACCACGTCACTGTTAAACATGAACAGACACACACTCTTCAAAAGATTTGGAGTGACGTAACATCCCTGCAGCTTCCCACTTGATTAACTGTTCACCGTTCCCTTTACTCTTCTTTACTGCAGCCGTAAATATCCTAAATATCCTACATTTTGTTTGGTGTTTTAAATGTTCATTTGTGAAATCACTACTCAAACTGGGCACATTTTTGAAGCAGCTCTGAAAGGAGCCCTGTAGTTGTGCTCTTGCTGAATTCAAATATCAAGAGTCATTCAATAGTCGTTTTCTAGAATCAGGCACGTTTCCTTTACTGTATTTAAATGTATTTTACACACTAACATCACTAAGTATTAAAGGAAAAAATGTATTGAGAAACAATAATAATAAACATTTTTATCATCCCGTCCATTAAAACTCAGACTGCTCTCTCAGGACTTAGGCCTAGTTGACAGGATGAGATTGAATTGTTCATCAACTAAGAATCTCTCTGTCCAGTAATCCATATCTGTACCATCGTCGCATGAAACCTTTGTATTTCCAAAATATTTTTTTATGATAATTATGTTTTTGTTGTAAGTCATTTTGGAGCATTTCAATTGGATCATTCATCATGAAATTTTAACACAATGTAAAGCACAGCTGCAAAAATAACACGTTGAAAAGTGAAAAACAGCGTAAATGGAGATACTGGTTGTTGTGTGCATTGATGGCGTACTGTCAGGTTCATTTACTTTGTTATTTTGACAAGTATTTGTGAGAATGGACTGAATGCACCTATTGGGTGATTGTAAATCTAATATTTGTTTCCCTGAATATGTTTTTAATCTGTTCTTGGTGATTTAATCAATATTGAACTGGAATGAGTTGACGGTCATTTCAGTATTTTCAGTATTTCTTGTGGAATCCAGGCCAAGAAGAATTACGACTGTTTTGAGAGCAAAACAAAACATCGCACATACAGTGTTATGCTATGGTGTATCTAATTATTGCTTGCAGAGTGAAAAATACAGTAAAAACAAAAAGGGGTTACATGGTAACTTTGAAATGCAGTAAATATACAACAGATTATTGATCATTTATTGACTATATTATCTGTTCCTGTTCAGGCACTAAACTACTACACTAATCAGTTGTGATTTTCAGCTGTTCAAATGATAAATCGGTTTATACCAGGCCCAAATAGTGTCTGTACTACTCCTTTAACAGTGTATAATACACTGATTCATTCAGCTCATCATCAATCACTGCCGCACACAAGGGATTCTTTATGGATGACTGGAAATGCAATCCTTTCATTTGTTTGGAAGTGCTGCTCTCTGCACTCAGTGCTTCTTCTTTTTACTGGTGATGTTTGTATCACATGTCCTGTTCTATAAAGCACCAGATCCTTTAGTGCAACTGTACTGAAATTATAATTCTACATCAAATTAACCATTTTAAAGAAAAAATATAAAATAAGACCAGAAGTGATGCATCCAAATGGTCCTATTGGTTCACTAAATAAACAATGCCTTTACTAAAGCGCTCTTTAGGAGTGAGATGTTGAGTTGCGGCCTGTCAAGGCTTCAGTTTGTCCCCCCTGGTTTAGGAGCTTGTAGAACCTGTTTTTTTGTGAATCACCCCAAAGGTCTGTCCCTCAGTTTCTGCGTTTATATGAATGTCTGCCTCATACAGGGCAAGTATGTGGTGTGTTTTGATCCACTGGACGGTTCCTCCAACATCGACTGCTTGGCCCCCATAGGTACAATCTTTGCCATCTACAAAAGGGTGAGTGATGGATTTAACTCCCTAATATAACAGGCAAGCAGAGACCTGCCATATTTAACTGTCAACTGTCATATTTAACTTCTCATAATCCTGTTTTGACTATCTTGTAAATCTTTTGTAAAAACTGTAGATCTACATTCCTAAACTCTAGCTGTATTGTGCCACTTTCTCATGCAGATTGAAGAGGTAGCTGACCAGAACTGACCTACCAGATGACACATGCAGGCCAAAATGGGAAATATACTAATGATATCATTAATTTACTTAAAGAAAAAACTAATTATATTTACTATATTGTTATTGTCACTCAAAAACCTTGTATCTCCAAAATGGCAAATTTACAGGAGAAGAAAGAAAATTCTTAAATTTAAATGGAAGTCAATGTAAAATATTTGAATCGGGCCAATTTGACCTGCAATGTTGACATATTTTAAAGACCATCTGCCAGAAAAAATGTAAAAAATGGAGATGCACAGTTTACAGGACTATGACAATATATGCAACCATAAAGCGATGATCTAAATTTTGTTCAGATCTAATCACATATGCACAGTCACATTGCACTTTTCTGAAACACACCACTCATTAATCTTATTTGTAGAAATGTTTGAGCACAGTTACAGTAAGTACAGCTTAATCATTATGCAGTATTAGGAAGGTCCACCAGGTGATGCTGTGGCACATGAGTTTGCATTGAATAGAAGCCACTGTTACAGAGGAATCTTGACCTACCTAAGGATGCAAATTTAACTAAATTTCCCCCCAAATGTTTCTAACACTTGTTCATTTACAATGCATGATCATGCACCTGTGTTACAAAAGAAAAGTCCCCCCAGAAATCCACAGGCAAGAAGTCATATGTCCTTTCTGTACCATGGGAAATACTAGGGCCTGTAAAAGTACCCAGTCTGTTTTTTAACCCATAGGGGAAATAGTTCTTAAAGTTTAATTTATTAATGTCTGATTCACACAGACTACAGAAGGCGAGCCCACAGAGAAAGATGCCTTTCAGCCGGGTAATCAGATAGTGTGTGCAGGATACGCTCTGTACGGCAGTGCTACTGTAGTGGCCATGAGCACTGGAGCTGGACTCAACTTCTTCATGTTGGATCCAGTAAGTAAAGTCTGAAGAGTTGTGTTTTGTAAAAGAACAGTGCATCCACTATTCTCAATGTTTACACTACATTTATGAGCGGGTTAGTCTTGGATCACTTTGGCCTATTTTCACTTTGGCCTATTTTCTCACACTTCATTCAGTCCTTGCTTTGTTGTGTCTACATGATTTGGACTGCATGAATAGGTTAAGCAGTATAGTTGGGACATCCCTTCTATATATATATATATATATATATATATATATATATATATATATATATCAGCCATAACATTAAAACCACAAACAGGTGAAGTGTGTGTTTTTTGTTTTGTTTCGTTTTTGTCCTTGCATGTTTATGTACACATTGCATAGCAATATATTAGCTGTGGTCGGTGACTATATTGACTGTAGTGTGTGTGTGTGTGGGGGGCGTGCTGTGGTTGGGGGCTATATCTTTGCTTATTATAGCAAAACTTGGGAAAGCCCTTATTTATGCACACACACACACACACACACACACACACACACACACACACACACACACACACACACACACATATATATATATATAGTAAAGCAGAAAGAATTCTGTGGTTAAATTGTGACTTCCCTCTCAATTCTCAGTAACACTTATATAGTATAAATCTTTTTCACTTCTCCTTTAATCGGAGTAGTAAATAGTATTTTCATTTACAGCAGAAAACCTTTGATTATTTTGGATCAGGCTGTGCTTCCCCATTTCCCAGACTGTACTCATCTGCTGAGTACAATATGGGTTTCATTTCTGGGGTGGACTGTGTTTGCTGTGTGCCATTTCTCAGAGAAAATGAAAGAACATCTGCTTGTTGTTCCCCTTCAGGCCGTCGGTGAGTTCATTCTAACGGACAGAAACGTCAAGATCAAGAAGAAAGGGAAGACCTACAGTCTGAACGAAGGCTACGCCAAGTACTTCGATCCTGCAGTGACCGAATACCTAAAGCACAAGAAATTTCCTGAAGTAGGCCTCAAAACATTGCTTTCACTTTCAAAGCACATCACCAGTATTTGTTGCTAGGTATCTGTGTATTGAACGGTAACTGGAAATACTGATCTACTGACGTTTATACTGACTATACTTTTTGTTTCCATATGATCTATATGGACTTCCTTGTTTTTGTTTTGTTGGAGGCCTGTGGTAACTCAGGTCACGTTCTAACACGTTTCTGAAATGTGGAGGATGATGTTGAGAGCTTCACGTGTCTTCATGTCTGTGACTAAGATACCATATGTCACCATTTGCGTTAACAACAACTTGCTTACTTTTTTTAAAATTTGGAATTACATCATATAGGCAAGACACAATCTGCAAGAATGACAAAAAGTTATCTTCTATTTGAGGTCTCTGAATAATTCATAAGTTACTGAATAACGTATAGTTATTATATAGTTATTATATGTTATAGTTGTTACTAATTTATAAC
Organism: Acestrorhynchus altus; assembly: GCA_034509495.1. NCBI lineage: Eukaryota > Metazoa > Chordata > Actinopteri > Characiformes > Acestrorhynchidae > Acestrorhynchus > Acestrorhynchus altus. Next base: position 8,059,765 of record CM067522.1, on the reverse strand, counting down.
AGTAATAATGTGCTGTTCCTAATAAAAGCATAGTTACTGAACACATTATAGTAGTTAACCAATAATTAATATAAACTGTTGAACTTGTTATAGTTGTTACTAATTTACAGCAGTAACTAATAAACTGTAGTAGTTGCTAAATAATGTATAGCAGTTACTGCAGTTAATGTGTAGTAGGTACTAAATCACTGATAGCAGTTAATAAACAAAATTATAGTAATTAAGGAAATACGTTGTAGCAGTTAATGATCATGTGTAGTAGGTACTGATTGATAGCAGTTAGTAATAATAGTTGCTATGAATGTATAATATTTACTGGATAATAAGTGATAAAATTATTAACTGAAATTTCTTAGGACTGTTAAGTGTTATTGCTTACATTTATGAAAACTTCTTATTAAAATGATTTTGAAATGAATCTACTGAAAACATTTTGTAGCAAACAAAAAGTATATATTGGTTATTGTTTGGTCATATAACATAGTATTACAGTATTACAGTGATTTTCGTAGCCAGTTTACACACACTTTACACAGTTTACACACACTTTACACAGTTTACACACACTTATATTTGGTGTTTGCTTCTCTAGTGTTTAAGGATCATGTAACTAACAAATAAGAACTTAGGAGTCTGGACTTTGGCTGTACTTTTGGTCACTACTACTAAAGATGATTGTAAATGATAGAAAAGAATCCATATTAATAGTAAATACTTATTAGGCATGAAGTTTCTGTGACATAGTGAGGTATGAGCTTTCGTTGTTTGTTAGCCACATTAATCTTGTAGTAAGGAGTAAATGTTTAAGTTGATGTATTGGGGACACTTGTGTAAATAATTTTTGAAACGATCAGCACTCAAGTGCACACTCCCATTATTCAGAATCAATCATTGGGCAACACACGTGGTCAATTCAGTGGTCAGTCATCATAAATGGCCAAGTCAAGGCCAAAATCCAAATCACTGACCTTCAGCTGACAAAAGTGTAATCACTGTATCACACCTTTCCCCATGACTATTTCCTGTTTGTCTGAGTCCAGCTTCAGCTGACATCTCAGCTGATATGTGCTGGAAATAGTGCAGATGTGAAATTAACCCACAGGAACTGTCATATCCTGCTGGTGGAGCTCATATGGAACTTATAGACTCAGCAACTTAAGCAGAATCAGCCCAGTCACATGCTGTTGAACCAGTTTACAGAAATAATGCAGAACACAGATTTTTGCTTGTCTGCTGGTTAACAATTGATGTCTGACTGGAGCTTTTTTTTTATTAATAATTAATTGGTAGCTTTGCTGCAACCACATAACCTCAAAGCAACAGATCATTTGTACATTAGATTTTTTTTACAATGTGTTTAATTAATTAGTTAATTTAAAAGTAGTGGTGTTTTCTGTAGAGGATTTTTTTTTGTTACATTTTTGGTTAGAAAATCAACACGTGTATTAGCTCTGGGGTGCCCAAACTTTTGCTTATGACAGATGAATTAAAATTATTGTCACTAGGCTCAGAGTAGCTTGAGGATTGCAGGTTTGAATCCTGGGACATGCTGCTTGCCATCAGCAGCTGGAGTCTGAGACAGCAAAATGAGCCATGCTCTCTCTGGGAGGGTAGATGTCGCTCTCTGCCCACATCACACCCAGTGCCCAGGTTGACTTCGCCCTCCAGTGCTGAAAGCATCATGTGAGTCGTAACATTGTTGGGAAACTGGAATGGAAAATTGGGATAAATTAATTCACCTTCTTAATAAAAGTATCAACTATGATGTATGTAGGAGAAACTCTACAATGTTAAAATCTTTAGTGGTTGGGACAAAGTGTGTTCCTATATGGAATTAATAAAGCACATTCACGTCCCACTGCCGGGTTCTTGGGTTCGAGGCCCTATCTGGGCGGAGTCTGAATGTTTACCTCGGGTCTGTGTGGGTTTTCTGTGGGGAGTCCAGGTTCCTCCCACATTCCAAAAACATGGAGATCAGGTGAATTGGCTACTGGAGTGCGTATGCAGTTCTCCCAAATATGTATACATACTGTATATTGGACAAAAGACGATCTAAGAATGTATATATTTACCAAAGATATTGACAAGGCAGAAACTGCAAGATTGAAAGAAAAAAAGGAAATAGAGTAGAATATAATAATAACAACCACAAAACAATACATTTCCACCTGTGCAAACACTAACTGCAGACTGTACAACGTCAGCAAAAAGAAGTGAGATTTGTTCAGTTTGGTTGCTGTGTGTGTGTGTGTGTGTGTGTATGTGTGTGTGTGTGTGTGAGTAAGTAAGAGACAGAGAGAGAGAGAGATAGTGTCAAGCTTGTTCAGATCAGCATTCTCGCTCCTGCCAACTCATTGCAGCTCTATCATGACTAAGCAGCACATGACTTCTTTCCTCTTTTCTTGGCACAGATCTTTTAACATGTGTTTCTCAACTATGTTGAACTGTTCAGAACAAAAAGTTCTAATGCTGGTTTTTTCCTCCAGTGCTGAACTGATTGCGATGGTGTTTGTGTGTAATTTACAGTTGTCTTTTCTGCACCCCTAGAAAAAGGTACATAGATTTAAGGATTAATAATAACCTTTGTTTTCACTGCTTCAGTTTGTATGAGCAGTGTTCAGCAGAGTTAGTCTTACTTACAGTCTTATTAATATATTTACATTGACCATAAATAAGCTAAATAAGAATTAGATAAAACACACTGCATGTATGTTAATGTAAGGGCACACAAATGAGTTTATATGGATAAACTGGGGAAAAAGACAAGGAATACAAACATGTAAACCTTCCCTCATAAAACGCAATGTTTTAGGGCCTGTAATATGACAGGTTATAGCAGCTCTAAATGAGAACACTGGAGATAAAAGGACTTTTACAAGCAGCTAATCACCTTATAAAACTCTATATTTTGTCAGTAAAGAACAATTGCACTGTTAAGCCTGTGTAAAACTGGACATTCCATCATTTTGTCATTTTTTTATTGAGAAGCAGTAAAACAGCCTTTGCAATTAATTGTTAGAACCCTATTTTCAGTGCATCTTAATGTACCGTCAGCCTGTCTTTCAGAGGTCAAAAAGGTTGAGTTTTGTAACGTAGTTCAATAGTCATTTCTTTCTTTTTTGAAGAAGACCTGGTTCTGAAACATGTTGGGTTGTCTTGCACAGCTAGCTTAAGGTCTGTTATCAAATTTTCTATAATGTTTAGAAATGGTCAGAAGTGAATGTCAGGATCGGGCGAACGGAACAGATGACTAGTGGTGCGGAGGTAAACGCAGGGGTTGACACCAAGCACTAAACATCTGAATACACTGAACAATGCTGGATACAAACCTGAAGGAAACTAACACATGACAAAGACTAACAGAAGCAAACGTAACCAAAAGCAGTAACATTAACTATAACAGCAACTAGACAACAGAGGACGACAGAACAGTATAACAGTGGACTGACCAAGACGGGACAACAGGTCTTAAATACTAAGTGACATGGGTAACACCTGGGACAGACTAACGAGGGGGCAGGTAAACAGATAAGACACAGGTGGTAATGGGTGGAACAAGGGAGGAGACTATGACAAAACAAAGACAACCTGTGTGCTGAAGAGCTGGCAGGGGAGACAGGACTGACAAGACATGACACTTATAACTTTTCCATGAAGACCATGGAATCACAATGGAACAGTATGTTTTATGACAATGTACAAAACAGATATACATGTCTGTATATGTCTCGTTGCAGAATGAGTACAAAGCATATCTTATTTGTGTGACTTGCAGGATGGCAGTGCCCCTTATGGTGCCAGGTATGTCGGCTCCATGGTGTCAGATGTGCATCGTACAATTGCTTACGGTGGCATCTTCTTATATCCTGCCAATGAGAAGAGCCCCAAAGGAAAGGTGGGATATTCAGCATACTCCAGCTGCAATGCAAAACTAATGAAGCATACTCAGGACGTTAAATGTCTTCATTTTAGGTTAATTTTTGTCTAAAGTATCACTGATTTATTTATACTTAATACAAGCAATCACTGTAAATCATATGAAGCCACAAATCCTTATACTATGTTTTTGCAATGTAGTATCATATCAGTTCTTTCTATTAATTGATCTTTAGAACTCTGTTTCGGTGTACTTTTATTTGCCAAATAATTAGAAATGTAACTATGAGACACATGCCATATGTATTGTTATTTTCAGGAGATCCTAGGCTCTCTAGTCTTTCTTTGATATTTAAAAAAATTAATTGAAAAATTATTGAAATATATGTAATAATTAGGTCAATAAGGATCAGTATTATCTCTTCTCAGGACAAATTTTCTGAACACTGTGAGCAAAGACAGAGAACAAACAGCCACTCCCTTCTATTTTACACTGTAACACAGTATCTTGGGTTAGTGACATCATCAGCCCCACCCACTCTGACTGATCAGTCAGAGACTGCATGCAGGTTGAGCATGTACACATGGACAGAGCAGTAAACATGTGCGGGAAGCTCCTTTGGCATTTAAACTTGGGTTTAATTAAGTGTGAAATGAGTGAATTTTAGTTGTTTGCTGACAATTCATCACAATGATTAGACCCGGGTTAGATAGGGGTAAGATGACAGGTACAGTGGGGAAAATAAGTATTTAGTCAGTCACCAATTGTGCTTAAGTTCTCCCACTTAAAAAGATGAGAGAGGCCTGTAATTGACATCATAGGTAGACCTCAACTATGAGAGACAAAATGTGAAAAAAAAATTGAGAAAATAATTTTGTCTGACTTTTAAAGAATTTATTTGCAAATAATGGTGGAAAATAAGTATTTGGTCACAAAACAAGAAGATTTCTGGCTGTCACAGACCTGTAACTTTTTTAAGAGGCCTCTTTCCCCACTATTACCTGTGGTTAATGGCACCTGCTTCCAGTCGTTAACAGTATAAAAGACACCTGCCCACAACCTCAAACAGTCACACTCCAACTCCACTATGGTGAAGACGTAAAAGAGCTGTCGGAGGACACCACAGAAACCTAATCCGTAGATCTGGGCACCAGGCTGGGGAAGACTTCGAATCTGCACAGGCAAGCAGGCTTGGTGTGAAGAAATCTACTGTGGGAGCACACTAGAATGAAGACCTGAAGAAGACTATCTACTAATCTCCCTCGATCTGGGGCTCCACGCAAGATCTCAGCCCGTGGGGTCAAAATGATCACAAGAACGGTGAGGAAAAATCCCAGAACCACAAGGGGGGATCTAGTGAATGACCTGCAGAAAGCTGGGACCAACGTTACAAAGGCTACCATCAGCAACACACTACGACGCCAGGGACTGATTCCAGAAAGCTAGACGTGTCCTTCTTGCTTAAGCCAGTCCATATCCAGGTAGGTCTGAAGTTTGGCAGGAGAGCATTTGGATAACCCAGAAGAGTATTGGGAGAATATATGGTCAGATGAAACCAAAAGTAGAACCATTTGGTAAAAGCACAACTTGTCGTGTTTGGAGGACAGTGAATGCGGAGTTGCATCCAAAGAACACTATACCAACTGTAGAAGCATGGGTGGCAACATCATGCTTTTGGGGCTGTTTTCGCAAAGGGATCTGCACGACTGATCCGGTACATGAAAGAATGAATGGGCCATGTATTGTGAGATTTTGGGTGCAAAACCTCCTTCCATCAGCAACGGGCAATGAAGATGAAACGTGGCTGGGTCTTTTCAGCATGACAATGATCCTGCTAACACTGCCAGGGCAACAAAGGAGTACCAGAAGAAACATTTCAAAGTCCTGGAGTGGTTTGAAATAGTCTCCGATCTCAACCCCATCGAAAACCTTTGGGAGGGAGTTAAAAGTCCGTGTTGCCCGCCGACAGCCCCAAAACATCACTGCTCTAGAGGAGACCTGCATGGAGGAATGGGCCAATACCAGCAACAGTGTGTGCCAACCTTGTGAAGACTTACAGAACGTTGACCTCTGTCATTGCCAACAGAGGATATACAACAAAGTATTGAGATGAACTTTTGTTATTAATTCAAATACTTATATTTTCCACCATTATTTCTGCAAATAAATTCTTAAAAGTCAGACAAAACGATTTCTTTCTAATTTTTTTTTCACATTCTGTCTCTCTAGTTGAGGTCTACCTATGATGTCAATTAATCTGCCTCTCTATCTTTTTAAGTGAGAGAACTTAGTAACAATTGGTGACTGACTAAATACTTATTTTCCTCAATTGTGGCATTATGCGTCTCTAGGTTACTCTGATCCTGGAGATATGTAGTTTAGAATCTGAAGTATGTAACTGCAGATCTCAGGTTCTAAGAGTTGATCTTATGGTCTGTAGGTCACAAAAAACAGGGTTTAATGTCTGTACAGTGACTGTAAATACTTTACTGATAGCTGCTCTTTCTATGTGACCTATATTTTACCATGAGTCAATGAGTAATGACTGCTACGTGACTTTTAGACGGTGGCCCAGATTTTTTGCTATCACTGGGTCCAGATACTTGAGGCTGATTTTCTCTTGTGCCATTATTTAAAAAAAAAATATATATATAAAAAATTCCAGAACAGTAACATTTATGGGAGGGCAATATGTATATATTTATATATACATATATTTGTATATATTTATAATATATATATATATATATATATATATATATATATATATATATATATATATATATATATATATATATATATATATATATAATATATATATATATATATATATATATATATATATATATATATATATATATATATATAATATATATAATATATATATATATATATATATATATATATATATATATATATATATAATATATACCGAGATATAAACATGATATGGGCTGAGGTGATATCATTTATTTGGAGGTTTTTTTGTTTGTTTGAATGTTTGTTTTTAAATAATATTCTGTTTCAATCTTGCGGAAAACCTTTTCTGGTTGCTCGCTCTGTTCTGCCACCCTGATCTCGGCTCTTCCTCTACTCTGGAGGGGACAGACGACAGTAAAAGTTTAAATGTTTAAATACAGTAAAAAGACAAGAGATTGGGCTTTTCTAATTTTACACATTGTATTTTTCACATCATATATCATATTGTATATCGTGTTACATTCATATCAGCTGTGCTTTTTTCATCCATATGGTGTAGCCCTAGTATGTATAAATAAAACACTTTATAGAAAGTAAAATGTGTATATAGTTTATGATAAAAAATATATTTATACAATCCATCAACTACAAGGTTATTTTTGTGGTGGTGATAAATGGCCACAGGTCAGAGCTAAATATTACAACAATAACAATTAAATATATTGTTCTGCCTTTCCATCTTTACCTAGAATGATATCACCTTAGAAAGACCATTACAACCATATAACTGTGTCACTGTGTGACACTGGGAAGCTAAATCTACAATCTCGAAATCTGTCATGTTTTTAAAATAGTATTTCGCTTTGGTGAATTGACCACCATGTCACTGGCCTGGTTTGTGTGTTTGAGGAAGTGCTGAATGCTCATTGGGTGCTGAGGTGCCCTTGTGTGACTTGTGTATCTCTCTGCCTATCTAGCTGCGTCTTCTGTACGAGTGTAACCCCATTGCCTTCCTGGTGGAGCAGGCAGGTGGAATGGCCACCACAGGCACTCAACGCGTCCTGGATGTGAAGCCCGAAGCTCTTCATCAGAGGGTTCCTTTTGTGGTCGGTTCTCCAGACGATGTGGAGGAATACTTGTCTTTTGTCAAGAAACACCAGAAATAAACACAAAAATGTATACATTTAATATCAAAGCCTAAGCAATCAAGTCTAACTACACTACCAAAGACAACACTAACTTTGTAAAAAATAAATTCATGCATAAAATGACATTTATTCAGTGTGATGTGTTTAGTACTGTCTTTGGTCATGTGGTATTGTTTTTGCCCCCTTCATATTCAGAGTTAGGGGGTGAAATGGATCCCTATGTATGTTTTAGGGCCCTAATGAGTATGTCAGCCTTTGTCCGAGTGTCCGAATTGTAAGGTGGAATTTGCATCTGAGGGCACTCTAATCTCCCACAAATCATTGGTGATTTGTATTAAACATTGTAGCTCAGTACATGAGCTGAATCTGGACCAGAATATCACTGTCAATCTTGTTACTGAACAACACAGTAGAACGAATGGAGCTGACGACGTTTGCTCTTATAGCTAAGCCACTGATCGTTACGAGCCACCGGTGAAGTTCAGATGTGTCCCATAACTTTCATTCAAACAGTCATTAATCAATCAAGCATTATTCCACAACACAGAGGTTTACTAAGTGTGTGTGTGTGTGTGTGTGTGTGTGTGTGTGTGTTTCTACACTACTTAGTAAAGTAAATAATCTATCAATATATAGTGCACTACTAATGAGGGAATAGGGATCCATTTAGGCCACAGCCAGGGTTTATATACCTGTATGCTTGTCTTGGTGTTTGCATTATTGTATGTCTCCAGAGTTGATGCTCTGTTGTGGTTTTTCCTTGTAGTTTTGGTTCTTTTGAATTTCGTTGCTGCCATTGTGGACTTAAATAAAACTAAGCACTTGTCAGCACTGTCACATTTAATATAGTGATTTAATGCTGTGTGTCAGCTGTTGACTAATTATTAATTTATAAAGTTCATACCATGTACTAATATTAATAGCACCTATGATACTGTTTCATAAATCACACATACATTCACATCTATCGGGATGAAGATTCTCCAAAAGAGGCTTTAGGTGCTTAGCATCAGTGACACTGCGTGTCCACCTTCCAGCTGTGTACAAACACTAATACACTGCAGTAATCTTATATTTTATTTTGATCAGCAGGTTTAGCTGGATGATATTACCTAATAATATTTACTGACGTGTCAATGTTGCTGTCTGAGAATCAATTCTTACATGAAAATATAGTTGTTGTTTTTTTAAACCATCGATGTACCATCCTAGTCCTGGAGATTGTGGACTATTTATAAGCCCTGGAAGGTCTTCATTATATGGATTAGGTGCGTTAGATAATTTTTGGGGGTCAACTCTGCAGTCTGATAGACCCCCAGGACCAGGAATGGGCATGTATAGAAACTGAATGTGTCTATCTATGTATACATTGCTGTCTAAGAAGATGGATCCATTGTTTAATAATAAAGCTGGATGCAGTTTGATCAGCCACATATAATATGGCCTTACTGCACTGTTGATGTTTCTGAAAGACCAAGAAAGCCACCACTCACATGACTGCTTACAGCATTCCTCCCCTCGGGCAGTGTTACATAGTCTGCCCCTGTGTTCCCTAGAATAGTGTGGGTGTTCCTTTTTCTCCAGCTTGTTGTGAACATTATGTGCTGAGTCGATTTGTTTACTGATTGGTTGATGGCAAAGTCCACTGTCCTCTCTTCCTGCCAACAAACTCCTCCTGCCTGTAACTTGACCCTCAACCATTTCTCCAGTACCACCTTCGGCCCACACACTCTGGAAACGGAGAGAGGTTGCTGTCAGCACCTGTACTTACAGAATCTGTATCAGAACGCATATAGATCAGTAGATAAATACAGAGAGAGCAGTATATGACGCAACTCAGACAGTCAGTCATACTGCCTTGCATAGCAGTGGATACAGGTCGATGGTCATGACATGTAAATGTAAATAAACATGGGTTTAGGCCACCTGGACTTACACACTATTATCACACCCACCTTCTCCAGAAATGGAAAGTCAAGGTTATTTCCACACATCATTTCTAGTATTTGAATTCAGTAGAGTGCTGGGTGTGTGTGTGTGTGTGTGTGTGTGTTTATGCATGTGTGTGTGTGTGTGTGTGTGTGTGTGTGTGTGTGTGTGTGTGTGTGTAATGTTTCTTGAGAAAGAAGAAAGAACTTTTGAGATAATAAAAAAATACCAATTTCCCCATAGATTTGCAGAAATTAACAAAACTGGTCAAAATAACTAATAAATAAAAACAAACAAACAAAAAAAAAACATGATATATAAAACATATCAACACAACACTATATTTTGCTGTGCTCTCCATCAGTCATGCACATACGCTTTTGGATGAATTTATGCTATTCCTGGGACTGATAAAAATAATGATTAATAATAGTAATAATAATAATGATAATAAATTTAAACAATGACAAAACTAGGGTTTATCCCTAAAAAAAGATTTTTAATCTGACAGCAACTATGCATATCATTTAAAAAATGATATCCGAGGAACTTGTAAATAGGTGACTTTTGAATGAACTATTATTTGTGATATACAACCACTGGCAAAATGATGGCATCGCCACACTTAAAGGATGTTCAGACAAAAAATCTTGCCTTCGTTGTAATTAATGGCATATTTTTTCAAGGAGAACTAGAAGAAAAATTTGCCAAACCTGCATGAGTACATTTGAAAGAACGGGTCCGAGATTGAATTTAGAGAAAAGCTGGAGTACACTTTTCAAAAGCTTTTGTGAGATCCTAAAATCAAAAGCTCTATTATAGACCTGATGCTAATAAACTTTTGGTAGCTTTATTTGTAAAAGTGTAGACACTTGAATATCATCACTGTTAAAAATAGGTGCACATCCACATGAAATACAGATTTATTTTGCCATCTAAATTCATTCAGACTTTTTTCTTTTCTTTTCTTTACTCTGTTTTGAGATATGAGGCTTTCTGACATGAGATTTGTGTGGTTACTGAAAATGACACCCTGCAATCTGTAATAACAGTAGTACCAGCTATTTTTAGGGCTGAAACCAACGACTATAGAAAGTCACTGGGCTGAACAGTGCCTGTGCTTTTGTTCATTGTTATACAGAACAGTGCATCATCCCAGCAGCAAGTCTGACGTCGCTTTAGTGACAAGTGATATACATTTAGGTTGTTGACCAAACCATGGCTTTAGTTCTGCAGATGGCATTTGTCAACTGTGCAGATGACAAAAGTCTTCTTACTTTGGAAACTGAACTGTTCCTTTGGGTTCTTACAGCTTCACTGGGTGACATGTGGAACCCAATGCAGCAGGATATTCTGTATCTAATACTCTAAGCTCTCCAACAAATTTCATCAAAATTCCTGAAAAGAAAAAAGGCACACCTCTCGACTACAGGAAACCCTTCAAATCAAGAATAAAGAACATTCCAAGGAAGTGCTACTCCAACTGGAGTTCTTAAGTATTTTATCATATGAAAGAAGGACTATAACCAGTTCAATCGTTTCTTTTCCACAAGTTTAATCAATTGTGAAAGAAGTACAAAAAAAAAAAACATTTACATTTTGGCAAGCAACATCTCTTTAAAACAAACATTATATACACTGATCAAAAAATAAAATAAAAAAAATAAAATCAACAAAATCCTCTACTCACTAAAACAATTGCATAAATTCCCTAGAACAGTGTTTCATGTAAAAACCTACAATACAGACATGTAGGTGATCCATTCACACCAGAGCCTTTTTCAGGCTGGAATACATTTCCTGTAGCTCAGTTGATGAGCTCTTCACTGCACTGGTTGGTGCTCTTCACTGAGCAACAGTGCAGAAGAGAGCCTTGTTGTAGTGAACTATAATGACACACTGAAAGTGTTTGAAGCCATCGCTGCATAATGGAGTTGCTCCCTTTACACTAGTGGGTAGCTAGCAGCTGTAGCAATACCACAGTGGTTGTGTCTGTCCTTGGCCATGTAGATGTATCCTTTGTTGCCCCAGTTCTCGCTCCAGCTGCAAACAGAATAAGGAAGTGGTTAGTGTCCATAGGCAAAACTGCAAACTATGTATATTACTTATCAAACCAGCCAGACAAGACAAAGATTGAAGGACTGCCAAGACAGAACATAAACAAGCATGTCCATCACATGACTTAACTGACAGGGTTGGAAAATATTGTTTTATTCTTAAAACATGGTTAAAAACACCCCCCAAATATTCTACTACTAATATTACATGTTTATTACAACCTTGTTTACTTAGTTGTGCGAGAAACTGTCTGGGAAGAGCAGCTGAAAAGCCACTGGACTAAATCCAGCACACAGTTGTGCAAGTTCCTTCAGCAAACAACTAAGGAAGTCACTGCATTTAAACCTATAGAATGAACCTGCCCCCATACCTGTTCTTGACAATCCAGTACTTCTTGCCATCCACATCTTCACCCTCAAACCCATAACCAACCACCAGAACACCATGGTCCAATTCCTCACTGCTGCATTCCTTCTCATAGTAGATGCCTGAGGAAAATTAAGGCCAGATACACATTAAAGAATGGCTCCAAGGACAGCTGAGGTGAGGCTAACATGCTATTCTTCACCAAGTCTTACAACCTTTTTCTGAGCTACGTTGATGGAATATAGGTGTCTAAGTGTTTGTCATTACTGAACAGTACACCAGATTCAAAAATGTGTAGCTCACCTGACTGGTAGAACTGGAAGGACTCATGTCCAGCATCAATGGCCACAGACACTGGGCCAACTGAAGCCACAGCTTTCATCAAGGCATGCTCCTTTCCACTAGGAATGTCCACAAAGCCAGTGTCATTGGCAGCACTGTTATTGGGATCATAGTGGCAGGGTTGGTCATCCTGAAAACAGAAGGTAATGACATGCTTATAAAACTGACATTTCTTATATAACTTGCCCAAAAAACAGAAATCCTAATAACCATTGACCTTTACCAAAAAGTCTGCAGCTTAACTTCAGCTTTACTATTCAGTGACTACAAAAAATAATTTGTTCAGTGATGACTGAAATTGAGGCATGAACGCCTGAATGTCATTGCAGTACAAGGTTAAGTCGTTTAACTGACTACTTAAAGCAATTTCATTTTTAACAGTAAGCAAACAAGTACACTTACAGTTCCCAGGTAAGGGTAGGAATCCTCAGTGTCCAGACCACCTTGGTCCTTGATGTACTGGAAGGCCTGGTCCATAAGCCCACCATTACATCCCTCATTGCCTTCAGGACGGGAGCAGTCCACCAAGTTCTGCTCGCTTAGGGACACCAATTTGCCAGTTTTTCTAAACTGCTGGCCTTCCATGGCTCCAGTGGTACTGAAGGCCCAGCAAGAACCACATTCACCCTAAAATGAACACATCATTAGAACATAATCCATTAGAACTGCTTCTGCACTGCACTTGTTTTCTTATACAGTACATTAGATACTGAAATTACTACATAGCTGACTACGATCCATGCATTCATCTACTCCCTCTCAATGTGGTCAGGCTGGTTTAACCTATAGAGTGGTAAACAACTTCAGAAGCTACTCAGACGTGCCTACTTAACACCACATCTCACCTGATCTTTGACGGGGGTGACATATCCTTGCTCTCTCCAGTCTACCTTGGATGGGGCCACCATGAAGTTGGGCTCCATGAACAGGGAACCCCTAACCTTCTTCTCCTTCTTGAGCTTGTAGCCATTCATGATCTGCTTGAATTCCTCATGTGTCTGAAAGGAAAAGGGTTACCTCTGTGAATACTGAAAGCTCTTTTATGTGACAGGTTTCAACAAATATTCAGCTGACGCTTTTCTTCTGAAATCCCACCACAGCGATTATGCAGCCTTACCATGTCCCCAAAGTGGTTCATTCCTAGGCGGTAAGTGTGAATGCCCAGAGAGTGATCAAGGTTGTGCATCTCAATCTTTTTCAAGTTCTTCTCCCAGATCATTCTCCTCCATCCCTCTTCTTTCTGCAATGGACGATGTAAAATTACATCCAACAAGCTTTTCCATGAGAAAGAGCAATTAAAACATGGGCAGGTTGGCGAGGAAAAGGATTCAAAATGTGAACGTGAAATACCTCATGGTAATTTTTCTTGTGCCACTGCTTCCACTGTTCCCAATGGTTATCTAGGTCACGGTCCAAACTTGGAGCAGCAAACACTGTGCTGAGACACACAGCGAAGAGTGCTAGATACATCCTCATAGTGCTGGAACTGAAGCAGGGAAAAACAAGACAAAGTTAATGGGTATAATAGTGTCTAAATTCAGATCAGTTGGTGGTAGATCATTCAGTAGTATGGCTCCAAATCTATGGAATTTGCTCCCACAAAACATTCACCTCTGCTCTTCAGCTCTCTCGTCAGTACTTTCTTTCTACATACTTAAAATACAGGTTCTTCAATGTTTCTTCTTTAAGGAAAAGGGTTCGGTATAGAACCATGAACACTCAAAGAACCCTCTACATTCTTGATCAATCTGAAGAACCCTTACATGCAAAGTACCACTGAATCTGTGCATTGAGTGTTCATGTATCTATACAGTACACTTTCTTTACCGAAGAACACACATTAACCGTTTTAAGTGTCTCCCTCTTTCTAAACCGACCATGGGAATCAGAGTCATAAATTCATCAGTAGTTTCAGATGCATTTTTAGTAGGATTTTCTATTTCAACATGACTCAATTTCAAAATTAATGTGTTAAAGTTCATGAAAGATGAAAAATACACCTTCCTGTACAGTGATAAACATAAATCAGGGTCTCAAAGCCATCTGAGAGACTGACTGGTGAGAGGAAGAGCTGAAACAGGGTGTTATTCACTGGTTATATGATCAATAACCAGTAAAACATTTCAGCTTGACTTGATCCCACATTTCTCTGATGCCACAACACAGATCAAGACAGTGGTGTAATAAACAGGACAGCTGAGCTGAAAACACCACACAACATTTCCTCTGCCAGCCCATCTCCATTTTCAGGCCTCAAACGAGCACCAAAAAAAATTACACAGTCGTGATCAGCTCGAGGCTGTGGTTTTAGACTGTGTTTCAGAGGCGGATTCAGTGTAAACTGTATAAACCTTCGTCTATGGTGGTGAAAAAGGCCTCCGGTGCTGACTAAAGGGGTGGGTTCGAGTCAATGCGTCACTGCCATCAAGGTTTCACCAAACTGAGACAGACAGAGCACTCCAGGGTTTAGGAACAGTGTTCAAACCCCTGAACTCGACTGCAGGAAGGGGAATGTCGATACTGTTGAGGAGGGTTGGCCTCCAGAGCTGCATCTGAGCCACAGGACTGAAGAGGAGGGCGGTGCAAACAAACAATCCCTGTGAACAACAGAGCGGTGGGCTCGAAACTCTCCATTTTACCCTCTATTTGTGCAGATATTCAGGTTCCCGGGCCCAGTCCGCACTGTAAACAAGCGGGACCCGGTAACCGTGGCAACGACATGGAGCACAATTCCCAACCGCTTCCCAGGAAAACCACAAAGAGCGAAAACATAATACACATTTAAAAGGAAAATAAAGCTCAGACAAACCTCACACTACGATAAAAGGACGAACTGACCTTAATAAGCGCGAGGAAACCGTCTTTAACCCTCTTTAACCGTCGTTAAAAGTCGCCTCTCCTCTCCTTTCTGCACCGGGGGAGAAACGTTATACTCGGTTATAACAGCACCCCGTCTATAAAGCCTGTCTCGGAGCCCCCGCGAGCCCTGCTCTGATTGGTGGAAACCGCCGCTTCCATCCCCTCGTCCCGCCCCTATGAACTCACAGTCCGGCATGTGATCCACAGGCACGTGACACAGCTTCCCAGCAGATGATGGGATTTGGGTGTTTGGTTAAAACAGCAGTCAGACTGGAGTTTCTCCACAAAGGTCCCACTCTCACCAGTGATTATTAATAATCCATATTAGTGCACTGTAGAGACACTGGATACCTCCCTCACTAATGATTATTAATAATTATATTAGAGCACTGTAGAGACACGGGATCCCACTCTCACTAATGATTATTAATAATCATATTAGAGCACTGTAGAGACACTGGATCCCACTCTTACTAATGATTATTAATAAAGATATCAGTACACTGTAGAGGCACTGGGTCGCTAATTGAAATTGCAGGGGCTTACATACAAGATGGGGGTCATCTTTAGGGGCCTAAGTTAGGGGTCAAAGAGGCAAAAAGACAAATCAGAGCACAACAAAGCCGTTTCCTCTTTGCCTGTCTCATACGCCAGTTTAGATCCTCACAGCAATGTTCGAGAATATAATAGAGGGCCTCCTCTGGAGTCTTGGACATTAAAGACAAACGCAGAAACTCTTTAATATTATTGATTTCAGGAGAAATAATGAATGACCAGGTGTCCCAATACATTTGCCCTTATATTAATCATAGATGGTACTCGACATTTTAATATCAGTATCAAAAAAGCATTGTGTCGTCTCTAATACATCCAGTTAAGTGTGTTCAAACTTTTGACTGTATTTCTAGTCTTATGCAACTTAACAGTAGAAGGCAAAATCACTGGAGGTCAATGTGAAACTGTTTTCACTTTGGAGCATTTCTATTGGTTCATTCATCACGGCAGTTTGACACAATTAAAAGGAAAACAGTCAGATTCAGATTAAATGAAAATGTAATAATCTGCAAAAATGGATATACAAGGATTTTACATTTTCTTTTGGTATATCAGTGATGTGTTCATGGTGTCTGGTTGTTTTTTGTAACTGAAACTAAGAGGTTACAGACGGTAAACTCTTTGAAAAACAGGCCACAACATATGTATATTCATCTGCACCTTTCACACTTTCAGCACTTTACTGTTGATTCTCAGATCTTATATCTCAACCCCTAATTTCTTTGATCTTACTGCCAGTTTTATTAACTTTTATTATATCATAATTATTTATATTATTATATACAAAATAAACTAAATAATTTTTGTATATCCTTCATAAGTGAATATAAAAAATAAATCGTGTTCATGTAAAGCACTTTAAACTGCCACTGTGTATGGACGATGCCATAAAGACTGAAAGTGAGTGAGTGAAGTGGACCCAAATAATGAACAACAGGAAAGTGGATTATCAGGTAATAGTCTGTAAATAACAATGCCATTCTTTAAAACAGGTTACATTTGTCTGTTTACAGTATTTTGTGTACACAAACACACTTTAGATGAAAGCACAATGGGTCAATGTGCACCTTTCCTTCCTTCCTTTTCTTTACTTCCTAGATCCAAGTAACTGTTCATGAAACTGCTGACAAAATCAAGTGCCTGCTTGTGTTTCCCTCATTTTGTTGCTGTTTTTGTGTGCAAACGTGCGAACAATATAATCATGACAAGCATGACACTTATTTTGCAACCAGACACATGAGTGATTCTGTCTTTACCAGAAATGCTAAATGGCACTATTTTCATGATCAACTCCTGAATCAATAGGACATATCTGACCTACAACACCAACACGAGATCAGTAAAAACCTAAACAAACACAACTCAAAAACCCAGAAACACCTCAAACAGCTCCCGTGAGATTTTTTAAATAATTATTTTCATTACTGATGCTAGAGCATAAAATCTGGGTGTGTTGTGAGAGCTGTGATTAACGATCCAATCAGGGCATGTACACACATGAATCCTATGTCTAGATGTATTGAACATCAAAGTTATAGCAAGTTCTTAAGGGTGATAAGCCTCTCACTGTTGACAGTGGCCATGAAAATCACATTACCCCATCAATAAAGCTGTTATCTCAATCTGCTGTTACAATCACCATGTAATTGATTGGAAATGATCAGGGGTTTTGAAGGTGTAAATGATGTCTTCTTGTGAACAGTGATCAGTGTATGAACAACTAGAATTCAAAGCTTTGAACAACAAACAGCCACGTGAAACAATAAGGACACCCCATAACACAATTAAACATACTGGTCTGTTGGTAGTTATTTCACTTCTAAAACATATTCTGGAGAGCGGAATGGCTAATTTCAAATTGTTCAAATTCCCAAACTCTTCTGCACCTACAGCCTTCTTTCTGAAAACCTCAGAGAGTTATGTTTGGATCTCAGTGTGGTGTTTCCACTCATTTCAACAACCAAGAGCAAACCAAACTCATCTCTGGTGTGTAAATAAATGTGGTCCTCCAAAATCTTCTTGAACCATGTTTTAATCATCTAAACTGAAGTAATAATAAATGCTGGGGTGTTCTAATTTTACGTCATGATAAAACTGCATTTGGATTAATTACATTTAACAAGTGATAAAAATAATCTTCAGTTTTATGTTTAGTTATTTCACCTCCATTTTTCAATATTGATGAAATGAAGCTCAAATGTTCATGTTTAAATACGTTAAAAAGACTAAGGTTTTCATGGGGTGTCACTGCATGTCAAAATGTTTACTTTTACAAATAAACATATAAAGATGTAGTTTCTTTGGGACAATGAAACTGATATAGGTTTGCACTTTATGGCCATTTACATTGGGATAACGTCCAAGTGTAACCACAGAGAAACATGTTAACGCTTACCTGTTAGTGACCACTAACAAATAGTCTGACAGAAACTGTTGCTTCAAACAACAATGTACCTGGTATAATTGTACCACTTTACAGTGTACTAGTTTATTATTATTTTTACTACTTTATAATTTTAATGCTTTGATTCTAAACCCTAAGCACAATGTACCCATATGAACCACAGTCTGATTGGAGACATTTTCAGAATATTTCAAAATGCCTGTTACTAATAAGCAGCATAAATACACGCAAACATGTTGTTTCAAAGTGTACTGTGAAGCTTTACTGCTTTGCAGTAATAACAGTTCTCTTTGAAACCAAAGACAGCTGGTGTTAGCTGTTAATGATAACATGTAATTCAAATTCTTTGTGATATATGAGACAGCTGAGGCATGTACTGTACTGTACACAGACATACACACAAAGGTATTTATGTTTTATTTGTAGAAATGGATAGAATTGGGACTAAAGCTCCACTCACAGGAAGACGAAGTAACATGTAGCTTTGCTTCCCTAATGTGGGATACTGCTTCAAATACTATATATATATATATATATATATATATATATATATATATATATATATATATATATATATATATATAACACTTATAGAACAGCAGGCATTTATTAATGAGGTGTTTAATAATAATTTATGAAATAAGAAAGAGATAGAATATAGACTAATTTGCCACGGCTTGTCTGTAGGGTATATTTTATCTTTCACCAAAATCAAGCAAAAATATTACTGAAGATATGTATCTCCTCCATAGAATATCTGTAATGCAATGTTTAACTTTTAGATGGAAGATTTTTCTGTAATGTAAACATGCAAAATATCCTGTGATCTGATGATAACAAAAATGAAATATGAAAATTTAACATAAAAAAAATCAGTAACACCTCAGATTGTTTATACATTTTACCATTATTTTATACACATATAATGTACAGATATAGGGTTTTAAAAACAGTTTTAAAATATTAATCGTAGTACATTAAGTTTTAGAATTAAAATGTTGGTGTCTTTCTTTTTAAATATAGGGGTCCTTTTGTCAAACAAGAACCACAAAATCCATCAGATAATTTGTAAGAAAGTTTGGGTTGCAAGTTGAAAACTCATTTCACAAATTTCATATTGTTTTATTGTTGTTTGCAGTATGACGACTTCACTTTCAGAAAAATATAATATGAAATTAAAAGAATCAAAGAATGTTGTAGATGAAGCTGCCGGGCAGAAGGAGAAGAGGAAGACCTTAGAGAAGCTTTATGGATGTAGTGAAGGTGGACATGGAGATGGTTGGTGTAACAGTAGAGGAGGCAGGGGACAGGGCAAGATGGAGGCAGATGTGGTGACCCCTAAAGGGAGGAGCCGAAAGAAGAAGATTTAATAAGATTAATTTACTTGTTAGAAAATTGTTTAGGGTCAATAATGTTCTGTATGGATGACATGTTTGAAAAGCATCTGAGCAACTTTCTCAGTTTGATAACCAGTTTTCACTGACAACCAGTGACATTGATGGGTTTGTGCAGTTTGAGCTGTTAATGTGTTCTAAGGTTTGGCAGAATGAGTCAGAATATTGAAAGTCACTTCAACGGAAGACAAACCGACTTGCTGTGAATGTACAGAGAGTGTACATTCACAATAGTGGGTAAGATTATTTGATGTTGGCTAAGCTGAACAAGCACAGGCCTGCCATGAATATTCGTCAACAACTGACAGAGCACATGACTGTTTATTCATTAATCACCACGTAGTAGATGATTCTTAAAATTAAGGCCTTAAACAATTCTTTCACACAAGTTCTGTCTTCATTAGTTAGTTTCTGTAACTTAAATAAGTTACTTCCCTACAACTGTGCATTTAAGCCTGGAAGCAATTAGACCTTCTTGTTTTGAACATGTATTCAAACCAGACTTGGCTGGAGCCTCAGTAGGAGCAGGCAGGCAGCAGTAATAGCAACTGGAATTCCAAGCAGAGCAAGTTTCTGACAACGTGAAGTGCATAAATAACCAGCTGTTATCACAGTAGGCTAATCAGCAGGTTTACTGATAAAAACAACCCAAAGAATAGCACTTTTGAAATCTTTGACACTAAAGGAAGGGTCACAGCGCGGTCAGGTAAACAGTTTATTATAAAAATGTACTACATTGCCTTCAAAGAAAGCACTAAAGATATGGCATTCAGAGACATACATTACGAATATAATGTAAATAGAAGAAAATGACAGCGACTTGCTCCCTCACACACGAAGCCCGCTGGAGTTTCTATAGGGAACAAACAGCTGTAAACTTTCCTTTTCTTGGTTTATTTTAAGTCAGCTTGATAGAAGGCATTCTGGTGCTGCAGGTAGAGCAGGGGTCACACAGCTACAGGGGCCTGGGGTTGTGGGTTCAATTCCTGCTCGGATAACTGTCTGTAGGTTTCGTCCAGGACTTCTGAAAGGTGAATTGGACACTTTCAAAATTGCCTGCTAGACTGCTGCCCTGTATTCCTGCCTTGCTCTACAGGTAGACTCTGGATCCACCATGACACTATTCAGAACAAAGCAGAAAACTATTGGAATGTGAGAAAGAGAAAGAGAGAGAGACCTGTTGGATGGCCAGAAACTTTCCACAACACAATGGATTCTCAATGGATGCAACACACATATGCATCGCAAATGTCACACACATACATCACTTCAGTTTGTCACACACTGGAATACAAGCGACAAATGTCTGTGTATCGCTGTTTAATCTTAGGCAGGTTTAACTGTGTGCTTCATAGACAGTGTCTGAAAACATTCTGCTAATTTTAGCAGTAACTAATGTGGGAAACGATGCTTTCAGGCTATCAAATATGGCACATATTTCAAATCTATTTTGTGTTTGACCAGGTGTTTACTCAGGCTATAAGCACTGCTACATTTGGCACTGTCAGCTTCGACATCTGTACTCAGTGATAGAAGAGAGAATAGAGAAACAAACATAAACAGCAAAATCAATAAAGGACATTCAGGTTGTTCTTTGAAGAACTTTGAAAGAAATATAAAAGTCATTGTCAATATAATAATTACACATAACTCATCAAATTATTGTATTTATCAGCTCAATAATATGGACGATCAATTTCCAACAGGATTTCTGAGATGCAAAGATTTTTTTATGAGCAAAAACAAAAAAATTACAACAACAAAAAGGAAGGCATCAGAAAAAATTCAGGCTAAATTACTGTCGTAGTCCAAGTCATCTAGTAACTAGTCACCTTTTCCTTCGAATGCTACTCCAGAAAGAACAACAATTCCAGAAATATTACTCACAGACCAAAACACTGAAATTCCCGACAATTGCTCCCAGATGGACAAACAACCTATCTGTGATAGTACACCGCCATCTTGTGGACAGGACCACGTTGTGTTCTCAAACACACACACACACACACACACACACACACACACACACTTTCTATTAATGTTTATATAATATATATAGTATGTATTAATATTTATATACACAATTTATCTCTGGATTTTCACTCTTTAATTATTTAAAGTGCAGTTAAGAGCCCAGTGCGGACTACTGTCTCCCACTGATGATGAGCTGGGGGACCATTTAATAAGGGCGTTATGGACCACTGGTGGTCCTCGGCCCACAGGTTGAGAAACCCTGCTCTATAGGATTTATATATGTAGCCAATTGAACCAAAGTTGAATCATTGGATAGTTTAAGTGAGATTTGTTGCACCAAGCAAATTATATCTCTATCTCTATATCATATCTCTAAATTATCACTTGAAATCTATGTACAAGTTTATCTGCCAGTTCAATATTTCACTACAGGGTAAGTTAAGCTAGCTAGTAGAGGTGCAGTTGTGTGCTATAAGAGCAGTTTTGCTGTTATTAAATAGTTTTTAAAACATAGTAGCTAATAGATAATAACATAGCTAGATGAAATTATTATTCAGTGATTCCAGGAATTACACTGGTGATTAATTTAGCAACCACTTTGCCAGCATTCATTGATACTTTCATTAATAACAGTTGGAACTCAAAGTAAAGGGTACATAGGTTTAATGACAATATTATGTTGCTAATTTGAGGGGCATACATTGGGCTAAACAAACAGATATACGTAATATGCAGATGACGTGAGCGCTCGGTGAAGATAACGAGTATAAATGATACTTCCTGTTAAGTTGGATAACATTCCTGATTGACTGCAGAGAGTTAAAAACACTAATAGATGAGAAAATGTTTTAATTTTCACACAACTAATTATAATACACTGTAAATTCTGTGGTGCCATAATTGTTTTGCAGGTTGTTAATTTTAAATTAACTACATTCAGCGTTTGGTTTAGGATTGACCTTATGCCAAGGGGAACCGAGGGCCGCACAGTTTGTTGATTTTTGCTGACAAAGTTCACCTGATAATTAACAGGTAATAAAGAAATGAACAATGAAAAAATGCTTATGATTATTCAATATAACAGTATATTTAAAATGATGGTTTATCTTATAATTTATTTTTCTTTCTAATAAATTTCAGATCAGGACCAATATCCTAAGTAAAAGTCCCCGCTTTAAGGAAAACCAGACATCAGGTGAGTCTAAACTGATTTCATACCTCATAAAAACTGCAATATGTCATACTGACCATAAAGTTATGATCTCCTATTTTAAAGAAAACATGGAATTAGTGTGGTCCAAGGGCATAGAATTAGTTTGTGTGGGTGTGATGTGTCCCCACCAATGTCCAGCAATTATTGAATTGTCCCCACCAATAATTTGATCCCCTCTGAAAAAAAAACCATGTCAACATCTGATTAACCTGTGCAGAAAGGGTTTAATCAAGGTCTCAAGTCCTGCCTCCCCATAACACATATGGCCACTGAGATTGGCTGTGCCTTTCCCCGCTGTCATGTGAGACTCTGTAGCTTGTAGCTGCGTTTGGTTTGGGGTGGGGATTCCTAAGTCCCCACCAATGTCAAGAGCAAATCTATGCCATTGGTATGGCTTAAGATTGATTTTACAGTTTATAATCAACTGGTAATATGACATAGGGCCATTGTGCAGTAAAATGAATATGAAACTTATGTTCTAGAGAGAATTATTTTCATATTCAATTTTCTGTCTGCAAAATGGCTCAATATGTCATGTTGTCAGTGAATTATAAAGTGTAAAATCAGCTTGCGCATCAGCATTTTTTAAGTATGCCTAATGCTGCATGAAGATGGGAGAGTGAAGTTGGTTGTCCCATTGAAGCATATGATGCCTGTCACTGTAGCTTGGCTAACATGCCATAAGCTGGCACATGCTTCCTCTGAAGCACACAATGCAAAGTCACTGCAACTTTTTTAATTATGGCTATTGAACCAGCAAGCTCCAAGAATAAAGCACAGATTTCCGCCATCACTGCAGCTTTTCTGAAGTATAACTAATGAAGCATCAAACTGTGAAGGTGAAGGCCAGCACGTGCTTCCTCTGAAGCACACCACCCATCACTGCAGCTTTTATTTTTAAATATGGCTTTCTGCAACATCAAGCTGGGAGCGTGCTTCCTCCAAAGCATACGATGCCCATCACTGTACTGATTTTGACATTTAGTTAATGCACCATTATAAATCATTTTGAAGTATGGTTAACAAACCATCTGCAACTGCAAGAATGAAGGTCAGTGTATGTTTACTCCAAAGCCCACAAAGGCCATCACTGATGCTTTTTTATGTTTGGGTAATGTGTCAACAAGCTGTTAGAGTGAAGGCCTGCGAATGCTTCCTTCGAAGCATACTGTATGATGCTTGTGTTAATAGCATCCAACAATGAATGGACATGAACCAACATCAGCCAGGCAGCAGGGGCAGCTTGGGACATGGAAGAGAGAGAGAGAGAGAGAGAGAGAGAGAGAGAGAGAAATAGGTAAACATAGAGATAATCTGGTTTTGGGCCTGTAAATGAGGTGGTTTAGTAAGAACTGCAGTCAGTGCAGGACAGAGCAACAGCAGAAATACAGTCGGTAATGAGGGAGTTAATCAACAGCCTGTGTGAAAAGAAATGTTTTCAATCTAGATTTAAAGATAGAGAGTGTGTCTAAGTCCCGAACATTAACAGGGAGGTTATTCCAGAGTTGGATCACTTTATAAGAGAATGCTGGTCCCCCTGCAGGTTTTTTGTAAATCGAGGGACCTAGTGTATAAGCCAGAACCTGGTGTACAAAGTGTACGTGACAGGTTGTATGATTTAAGCAGTTCTTTAAAATATTTTGGGGCTAAGCCATTAAACGACTTGTGTTAGAGACAGTATTTTATAGTCGATGTGGAATTTAATAGGTAGCCAATGAAGGAATGAGAGGACAGGACTAATGTGATCAAGTTTCTTAGCCCTGGTGAGAACTCCTGCAGCTGCATTTTAGACTAATTGGAGCTTGTGCAATGATTTTCTGAACTACCAGCCAGAAGGGCATTACAATAATCCAGCCTTGAGGTTATGAATGCATGTACCAGTTTGTCAGCATCTTTATGGGAAAGTACTTTACACATATTACGTAAAGGAAAGAAGTCAGTTTTTACGTTGTTACTGATGTGGACATTCAATGAAAGAACTGTGTCCAACACAACCCCTAGATTTGTTTTTCAGTGGAGCTGGGTATAACTGAAAAACCATCTAGATTCTGATGGTGTTTGAACTGTTTTATCAGAATTTAGTAAGAGAAAGTTATGGGTCATCCAGTTTTTCATTTCTTTAAGACAGTTTGTTATTCTACTGAGACAATGATCCTGATTTGGATTAGCTGATAGCTGGGTGTCATTGGCATAACAATCAAAGTCTATACCATGATTTTTGATTACTTTACCCAGTAAGTAAAGGGAGAATGGTAAATGGACCCAGGACAGATCCCTGAGGAACACCATCTTCCCTATGGTGTGATGAGAGTGTTCATTATTATCATTAATGCACAGGTTTGCTGGTTTAATTTCTTTTAATGCCTACGTGATTTTCTAGAGTATCAAGCAGGACATGATGATCAATAGTTTCAAACACGGCACTAAGATCCTACAGCACTATACTAACATTGCACGTCATGTGAGAGAAGCAGGTCATTTGTGACTCTTAATTAAGCTGTTTTAGTGCTGTGATAGAATCTAAATCCAGACTGGAAATCCTCATTAATGTTATTATAGTGGAGACCACAGTGCACAGCTGTTGTGTCACTACTATTTATAAAATCTTTGCTAAGAAGGGAAGGTTTACTATTGGCCTATAATTAGCAGCTCATGTGGGTCAAGGATTGACTTTTTCAAAATTGGATTAATGATTCCAGATTTAAGTGATTTGGACATGTATCCTAAACTAAGGAATGCATCCACTATGATGAGTAATAGTTCAATAACCTTTGATACAACCTGTTTAAATAACTGTGTTGGTAATGGATCCAGCTCACATTAGGATGACTTTGAGGAGCTGATTAGACTAACCACTATCTTTTTCACTATCTATGTTGATATGCTCTAGGCTTGATTCGGAGCAGGTGCTGGTTCAACAATACATACAGTTGATGTTGTGGCCAAACCTTCAATTGTTAATCCAATTGTTTTCTATTTTATCATTAAAGAATGTGATGAAATCATTGCTACACATATCAGCAGGAATAACAGAGCTTGTGTTGTGGCTGCTGGTAAGCTTAGATATTTCTATTAGATATATAACGATTTGGATTAAAACTAAGTCTAATATATGGCTGCATTGGTGAGCCCAAAAACAGTGAACCCGAAGGCTTCCAAAGTGTTTGTCAGTCCTTTGTGTTGATGTTGAAGTTGTTGTTGCTGTCAGTGTATTTATTGAGTATCTTGATTTTGTTTGATGATTGTGTCAGTAAGCTCCCATGAATTTGTTTCTTTATCCAAGTCCCAGAGTTTATCTGTCTGTTTGTTTTGTAACCTGTTGTCTTTGTTATTAAATCCTCAACCCCTGCAAGTACTTCCATCCCCCTAGTCCACGTCTAATCTGTTTGCTCACTATTCCTGACAGGAGGGAACAGACACAGTCTCAATTCTGCAGGGTATATTTGTACTATTACAGGAGAGTGATACAGATACAGTACTCACTTTAGTACAAAAAGTAAATGAAAATAGTGATCAAGTAAACCACTTACCTGCCCACTATCTAACCTAATTACCTGACTGGTGAGACTGTGTGATGTCAGTCATACCTGGCATAGCACCTTCACAAAGTTCCCAGATAGAGAACACCAGACAGCTTGGGTGAAGCCCATCTCTGTGGTAGAGGGCCGGATGCTCCAGCTAGCTCTCCCAGTTGTCCATGTAGGCTGTGCTGATGCCTACATGGTGTCCTGCAGCTATCAGTGGAGTGCTGAACAGCTTGCTCCCTTGTTGGTAGGTGGGCATGGGGCCAGAGACAACGATCCTGGTGCGGGTCTTCTGCCTCCACATAGCATGAGCACCTGGAAGACAGAAGACCGTTACCCTTTGGGTCAGGAACTTTTAAGAGGTGAACTATAGAATCACCAATAATGAGAATACCATCCTTAGTGGTGGTCCTCATTGCAGGCTGAAGCTGAGGTGACGGTGTAGAGCTGAGGACCTCAAACCAGTTTGTGGAGGTGAAAACTGGTTGTTGAGGTGGTGGGGACCTCAGCTTTCCCCAGCCATGCTGACTCTCCCTGGCTGGAGTGGGGGTGGCGATGACAACCACCACGTAGGAGGTGTCCTGGGCGGCTGCCAGACTGGTCCTCCACCAGTGCAGCTCAACCTGCCTCATCAACAGCAATGGGATCTACTGGTCCAGCTGGTCAAGCTCATTGTGGAGTTAATGCAGCATCAAAATGCAAAGGTGAAGGCCAGCATGAGCTTCCTCTGCAGCTCACATCAGCCTTCAGTGCAGCTTTTTTGAAGGAAGGCCAACGCAGCATCAAACTGCAACAGTGAAGGTCAGCACATGCTTCCTCCAAAGTGCTCAAAGGCCGTAATTGTGGCTTTGTTGAAGTAGTGCTAAGTATATGAAGTATTATGAAGTATAGCCAACATGCCATCAACCTGTGACAGTAAAGGCCAAAGTATACAAATCCCATCACTGCTGCTTTTTTATGTGCTTTAAGCTTTTTTAACATGACATCAAGCTGGTAGAGTTAAGGCCAGTGAAGCACATGATGCCCATCACTACAGCTTTTTCAAAGTGGCCCTAACCGGACATCAAGGTGGAAGAGTGAATTCTAGTGTTTGTTTCTCTCAATGCACATGATGGCCATCACTGCAGCTTTTTGAAATATGCTTAATGCTGGGTGAGTGAAGGCCAGTGCACACTTCCTCCGAAGCACATGATGGCCATCACTGCAGGTTTGTGAAGTATGGCAAATTCACCATCAAGCTGTGAGAATGAAGACCAGGGTGTGCTTCCTCCGAAACACGACAGCATCACTGCAGCTTTTTTAAAGCATGGTTAGCGTGCGGTCAAGATCAGAACGTGAATTTCAGCACTGCTTTCTTTGAAGCATAAGACACCCATCACCGCAGCCTTTTAAAAATATGTCTAAAGCACATATTTTTATCATATATCATATCATGCTGGGAACGTCAAGGCCAGTGTGAGCTTCCTCTGCAGCATACAATACCCATCTCTTCAGCTTTTTTGAAGTATAGATAATGTGCCATCAATCTTGGAGAATAAACTCAAGGGTGTGCTTCCTCTTAAGTATATGATACCTTCACTGCTCCTTTCTTTAAATATGCCTTTTGTGACATCAAGCTGGGAAAGTGAAGGCCAGTGAGTACCTCCTTCAAAGCACACAATGCCCATCACTGCTGCTTTATTGAAGTACGGCTAATGTCCCATCAAGCTGGGAGAGTGAATGCCAGTGTGTGCTTCCTAATGCTCATCACTGCAGGGTTCTGGGAGAGTGAAGGCCAATGCATGATTTCTCCGAAGCACACAATATCTGTCACGGCAGGTGTTTTGAAAGATGGCTCTCATGACATCAAGCTGCTAGAGTGAAGGCCAGCGTGTGCTTCCTCTAAAGCATACAATATCCATCACTGCTCCTTTGTTAATTATGCCTAATACTACAGCAGGCTGGGGAAGTGAAGGTCAGTGAACGCTTCCTCCAAGGCACAAAATGCCCATCACTGCAGTTTTATTGAAGTGCGCCTAACATGCCATAGAGCTGGGAGAGTGAAGGTCAGCTCATGCTTCCTCTGAAACACACAAGACAGGTCACTGAAGCTTTTTTGAAATATGGTTATCACGATATGAAGATGGAAGAGTACAGAAGTGAAGAGAAGTGCACTTCCTCAGAAATACACAACACCCATCAATGTAGCTTTACTACTGGAGATCACGTGTTTGTGCATTATTTTTGAGCAGATCACCGAATCAGAAATCCAGAATCTTACATTAATGCAATATTTGAATTCAGGTTTGACTAAATTACAGCAATAATTTACTGTAACATATTGGACTAAAACATTTCAAGATCAAGATCAAGAGAACAAAATCTTGAAAAGCTTGAAATATATCATTAAATGTAATGAATATAAGAGTAATGAGTTAATATTATTTTTTCATTAAAATTAATTTTCCTTATCATCTAATTTAATGTTTTTTTTTGTTTGTTTGTTTGTTTTTTTGTTTTTTATAGATAGCATATTGCTGTGTCCACCCTTGACTGTCTGGGCTTCTTAAATATCACATACATGCACCTTAGTCTTGATTCCTCAGTCCACATTTGACTAAGCAGGAACACATCCCCCTGGACTTTGTTAGTTTAACACAATGAGGTCAGAGTGAAGTAAGTAAGGTCAGGCAATGAGCCTAGAGTGTCTATCATAAGGGAGGATGACTGAAGTAAATATGGCTTTTACAACCTCACTTGAAGAACCTCCAGTTGTTTTTCACTGTTTTTCAGTTTGGAGAATCCAAGTTCATATCTGCAGTTATGTCCAAGATCTTGATCTTTAAATGTTTTAGTCCAATATGTTACAGTAAATTATTGCTGTAATTTAGTCAAACCTGAATTCAAATATTGCATTAATGTAAGATTCTGGATGAATCCAAGTTCATATCTGCAGTTAACCTGACAAATCACTGATGATGTAACAGATCAAATGCCGACCAAAACAGTCTCAACAAGCTGTTACTGGAACCTGTTGTTTAGCTAAATAAAATTAGTTATCACAGAAAGTGATTAGCTTCATGTAGACTTTTTAAAAATAACCACATTTAAAAGAATGTTTTCAATATTGACTTTGTCCAAAATGCACACAGATCCCCTTACTGTACAGCAGCATATGGCCAAATTATTTAAGAAACAAAGTTACGTGATTCACTTAACATCAGACCCCGATTATGGTCTGGGCCAAACATTGGCCACTTTCTGGTCTTGCTCAGAGCCTCTTTTTCTGTTCCTTCCAATTGTGGGATGATTTGTGGATGAATGCTCTTGTTGCTGAGTTCCTCATAGCAACTCATGGAATCCTCATAGCAATGCCTCCATATTTGCCACTGAACATTGTTAAAAATGTATTATATGAACAATAATCATATTATTTTTTATTTTACAGCATTTATCAATACAGCTGTCTGCTATGGTTGTGGGAGGGCAGGATCTCAGCCACATCCAAAATGCTGCTTCTTCCCTTGACCACCACATCAGGTTTGAAACCGGTTTAAAAATTCATTTGTAGACCACCATTTTTAATTTCCAAGAATAGTTCTTGAGTATTTTACCATTTAAAAGAAGGACAGTAAGCATTGCACTTGTTTCCTTTAAACAGCTTTAATCACTTAATAAGTTGAAGTACAAAGAAGTATCACCTGTTTAAAATGAACACGTGGAGCAAGAAAACTAAACCAGTTTCACTACAATTGAATACATTTCCTATAGTGTTTTGTTTGATGAGCTCTTCACTGCTCTCAATGGTGCTCTTCATTGAGCGCAGAAGAGATCCTCATTATTGACAAAAAATAATGCACCCAGATAGACAGTTCAGATCAGCATGCAAATATGTCTCAAGTTTTACAGGTGTGGTCTGATTGGATACTGTGTCTTGACACAAGAAGGCATTAAAGTGCTCAGTCAAATGCCCAGTTGACAGACTTTGAGAGGGGGCAAATCATTGGAGGTGTTGGGGGGCAGTGGCTGTGTGAGGGCATGTACATGTGACAAAAAGCAACTTCCGCAAGCAAATTCAGGCAACGAATATAAGTTCAGTTTGGGATCCCACAATGGTATGGAGGCCTTGTAGTGAATACTTCAATCCTGCCTTTGCTGTGGAGTGTCACCATGCCACAAACATGATGGGATGATCTGGGGGGCCATCACATACAACAGTGATATGAGTGACACTACAGCCCACCGATATGTGCAGGACTTCATGCGGGTCACATCTTACTTCTTATTGCAGAGCTTCGGATGGGGAATTTTTAGGAGAATTCTCATCCACACATCATTCCATTCACACATATAAGAGTTTCTATTTATTTATGTTTGTGTGTTTGCTTGTTTGTTTATTTGAACAGTGAGTGTATAATGTCATACTGACGGTGTTCTGAAGCCACTGCTGCGGAGTCACTTTTTCATTAGACAAGCGGGTAGCTAGCTGCTGTAGCAATACCACAGTGGTTGAATCTGTCCTTTGCTATGTAGATGTATCCATTGTCACCCCACTTATCACTCCAGCTGCAGATATAACAAAGAAAACAGAACCAGAACATATCACATTTTCAGATTCAGACACACTTATTAAAGGATGCTCTTGAGACCACTGAGACCCTACGTAAAACAAGCCTAAGAAGTCAGTGTTAGATTTTGCTCTGTCAGTGTTTTGAGAGTTGGTCTAGAAATAGGTTGACGATGCCATCAGATGACTGCAAAATGTCATTCAAGAGTGAGGCTTTTGGTCACATTTTATTTTTTCTATAAATCACATAATGATTTATTTTTAAACATTTAAAAACATAGATGCCAACACTTACTAGAGCATCAAAAAATTATAGAAAATTTAATTTGTGTTCATGACTTCATTCAGTCATAAACATGTAAAGTGAAATAAGCCTTTTCTGTCTGTCAGTATAGTTTATAGGTCTGTAAAATCAAATCCAGTTTCTGAAATTATTAGTATATTTGTTTTAATTTTGAATAAATTAGACAAAATAAAAATGAAACATGTCTTTTAAAATATAAAATATACAACAATTTACCTTTTGGAATAAAATATGAAACAACGAAACTCTTCTTCAAGATATTTAGTGTTCTTTTAGATGCACTAATACTCATTACACTAGTCCTGTTACACTTATACTCACATTAATAATCATATTCTACTACTACTCATGTTGTATGTTTTCCAAACGACATTCATCTAACTGCTATAAACAGCCAAAAGGAAGTCACTCCTCTTAAACATACTGAATGAATCTGCCTCCCATACCTGTTCTTGACAATCCAGTACCTTCTGCCATCCACATTTCTACCCTGGAAACCATAAC
This sequence comes from Acestrorhynchus altus, assembly GCA_034509495.1. NCBI lineage: Eukaryota > Metazoa > Chordata > Actinopteri > Characiformes > Acestrorhynchidae > Acestrorhynchus > Acestrorhynchus altus. Next base: position 8,028,068 of record CM067522.1, on the reverse strand, counting down.
CAACCACCAGAACCCCATGGTTCACTGTCTCAGTGCTGCAGTTCTTCTCATAGTAGATTCCTGAGGAAATCAAGGCCAGATACACATTAAAAATAGCTCTAGGGACAGCCAAGGCCAGGCGAACATGCCATAGTTCACTGATTCTTACTACCTCTTACTGAGTTAGATATTTGAAAGTGAGTCAGTGAAATGCTTTAGTCTGCAGTTCTAAGAGCTAATACTGACATTAACTGTCCAAAAACGGATCGACTGAATCTCGTTAGTACATGGCAGTGCAGCTCACCTGACTGGTAGAATTGGAAGGACTCATGTCCGGCATCAATGGCCACAGACACTGGGCCAACTGAAGCAACAGCTTTCATCAAGGTAGTCTCATCTCCACTAGGAATGTCCACAAAGCCAGTGCCATCGGCAGCACTGTTTTTAGGATCATAGAGGCAGGGTTGGTCATCCTGAAAACAGAAGGTAAATTACATACCTATAAAAGAACAGACATTTCTCATATAATGTTAGTAGTAAGTACACTTACAGTTCCAAGGTAAGGGTAGGAATCCTCTGAGTGCAGACCACCTTGATCCTGGATGTACTGGAAGGCCTGGTTCATGGCACCTCCGTTACAGCCCAGATTGCCTTGAGGACGGGAACAGTCCACCAAGTTTTGCTCACTGAGGGACACCAACTTGTTGGTCTTTCTGAACTGTTGACCCTCCATGGCTCCAGTCGTGCTGAACGCCCAGCAGGAACCACATCGGCCCTATAAAGGAAACAAAAGACTTTAAGAATAAGATCATGATAATCTGATGTTGGAAACCAGAGGCTATACAAATTGTCTCTCCAGGAACATGGTGGTTTCTTTGAGTTTAGAAATCTGGCAGTCACCTTGGACTCCACCCTATAAGAGAGCCTTCTTTCATTTGAGAACATTGCTAGTACCTGCCCTTTTCTCTTCTTGGCTGCTGCGTAGACTATTGTCCATGCACTGGATCCGTGCATCTAGAATTGACTCAGTGCTGCGCTGCATGGTCTGCTCGAGTTTTAAAGAGACCTCAGTGTAAAATCATAATCAAGCTGCAAGAGTCTGAAGCCATACCAGATCCTGCGAGCACATCAATCCAAAAGCTAGCTTGTACTAGTTTGTAGTTTCAGTTGCACTCAAAATATCCATACTAAACAACAAAATCTCACCTGATCTTTAACAGGGGTGACGTATCCTTTGTCTCGCCAATCCATCTGGGCTGGGGCTGCCACCACCATGTTGGGGTGCGTGACCACAGAACGCCTGACCTTCTTCACCTCCGTCTGCTTGTAGCCGTTCATGGTCTTCCTGAATTCTTCTTTGGTCTGCGAAGAAATGAGGTAACTCAGTGAATATGTTTGAAGAAATGTTCAGTTAGCAGTTTTTTCTGAAGTCCTACCACAGTGACTATGCAGCTGTACCATGTCCCCCAAGTGGTTCATTTCCAGGCGGTAAGTGTGAATGCCCTGAGAGTGGCCGCGGTTGTGCATCTGAATCTTCTCCCAGTTTTTCTCCCAGGTCATTCTCTTCGATCCCTCTCCTTTCTTAAATGAAAGATATGAAATTCAGTCCAGCAAGCTTCTGAGTGGTGACAGTGATTGTGGAGAAGAATGTGAAACTCACCTTGTATTTTTTACTGAACCTATGCTTCCAATTTTCCCAGTGGTGATCTAGGTCAGGGTTTATATCTGGTGCCGCAAATATTGCACTGAGGCATACAACAAAAATGGCAACATATATCCTCAGAGTGCTGGAACTGAAATAAATACAACACAGTGAAGTTTTTGATTATTTCTTCAGTAGGTGAAACTCTATAATGATATCATTCTTTTCCTTCCACTGGTAAATTAATTTAATTTAAAATATTAAATGTAATTGAATTAGAAGACATTTTACAATGTAATTTAAGTCATTACATTTGGTTATAAATAACAAGATACTCGTCTCTTATTACACTCATTGTCAAAAAATAGTTGCACCCAGAAGGATTATACTGTCAGGAATGAAATTTCCTGGGTGGGGTTGAACTAATGACACATGCACCTCTCAGCAGGTACTTTGTCCCATTCCTCATCAGCAAACTGCTCCAGTTGTCTCAGGTTTGAAGGTTGCCTTTTCCAGATGGCATGTTTCAGCTCCTTCCAAAGATGCTCAATAGGATTTAGGTCAGAGGTCATAGAAGGCCAATGTTTTCCTCTTGGCCATTCTTGGGTGTTTTTAGCTGTGTGTTTTGGGTCATTATCCTTTTACAAGACCCATGACCTGTGTTTGAGACCAAGCTTTCTGACCCTGGGCAGCACATTTCTCTCTAGAATCCCTTGATAGTCTTGAGATTTCATTGAACCCTGCACAGATTCAAGACACCCTGTGTCAGATGCAGCAAAGCAGCCCCAGAACATAACCGAGTCTCCTCCATGTGTCACAGTAACAGTGTTCTTTTCTTGATATGCTTCATTTTTCCGTCAGTGAATATAGAGCTGATGTGCTCTAAAGTTAAATTTTTGTCTCATCATTTGATAGGACATTCTCCCAGAAGCGTTGTGGCTTGTAAACATGTAGTTTGGAAAATTCCAGTCTGGCTTTTTTATGATTTGTTTGGAACAATGTTGTCCTCCTTGGTCGTCTCCCATTAAGTCCAGTTTGCCTCAAACAATGACCGATGGTGTGATCTGACACTGATGTTCCTTGAGCTTGAAGTTCACCTTTAATCTCTTTAGAGGTTATTCTGGGCTCTTTTGTTGCCATTTGTATTATCCGTCTCTGATTTGTCATCAATTTTCCTCCTGCGGCCACGTCCTGGGAGTTTGGCTACAGTCCCATGGATTTTAAATTTCTGAATAATATGTGCAACTGTAGACACAGGAACATCAAGCTGCTTGGAGATGATCTTATAACCTTTACCTTTAACATGCTTGTCTATAATTTTCTTTCTAATCTCTTGAGACAACTCTTTCATTCTTGCTTCCTCTGGTCCATGTTGAGTGTGGTACACACCATGTCACCAAACAGCACAGTGACTACCTGCAGCCCTATATAGGATAGGATAGAACTTTATTGATCCCTTGGGAGGGTTCCCTTCCTCGCTTCCTATATATTGGCCCACTGACAGATTACAAGATTGAAGACACCTGTGATACTAATTAGTGGACACACCTTGATTTAACATGTCCCTTTGCCTTTGGTCACATTATTTTCAGGGGTACCATCATTTTTGTCCAGGCCTGTTTAATGAGTTTACTTTTTTTAAATAATATTCTGTTGAATCACAGTTCAAAATCAGTGTTCATTTGTTCATTTTCATAGAATTTTTATTTATTATTACTTTTGTCAGATTCAAGTTATTTCTGTGACCATTATGGGTTTTTCTTTCGTTAACTGAGGGGGACCAACAATTTTGTCCAAGTGTGTGTATATATATATATATATAACCTATTGGCTGCAGGAATCCACATAAAGACCATCTTACTGATTTTTATTTGTGTGTGTATTTGTTTAAAGATTGTGTGTTTGATCCTTTTATTACTGGTGTTACTGTACTTTATATATATTTTTAAAGGCTTTTATGCAATTTAATTTGTCTTCAACAAATGTAGTTGGAGTTACAGCTGAATAATGAGGAGATTATTATGAAATTATGCTTTCCTTTATTTTTTATATAAGTTTGCTATAACAGAGAAAAAAGTTAGAAATAGTGATGAAATGCCTTAAATCTGAGTGCAAAAAAATCCAAATGTGACATTTTATTTAACAAGAATAATTAAGTATCTCAGCACAGCTAATAGAGCAAGTGTTTCATCAAATTCCAAGGAAAAGACATTTAATGATGAATGCAATCCCTTCATTTCAAGCTTAGTAAAGGAGTCTTCTGCTAACTGCTGTAAACATAATGCAGAGCTCGATAGCAGCCAGATATCTGCAGTAGTCTCCAGTTCACCAATATTCTTGGCTTTGCTGCTTCAACCACCTTCTTCAAATCAGTCAGGTGATTTCTTCTGAAACAAAGGCTTGGTGAACTTTGACATATGCTGGGATCACTGGGGATCATATATGGGATCACTATCCCTTTGGAAGATCCAATGACACCCAAATTTCACCTTCTCACAGAAGACATGACGTTTTCTCTTAGGATTTCCTGATACATGATTCAATCCTCCTTCATATGCTGCAGGTTTCCAGTGTCAGAGGACGAAGCAAAGCAAAAAGTGTCATTGAGCCTCCGTCAGACCGTTCTTTCAGCATAGGTTTAATACTTCTTCCTCCAGACATATTAGTTCTAGTTTCGGTTCATTGCTCATCAAGTTTTAGGAACCTTTGCCACCTTTTGGGACTAATAGTTAGAAGCCGTTGCTATTTTCTGTAAAAGAACTCAATGAACAGCTTTGAATATGTTTTACAAAATTACTGCTACAGAGAATCAAACCACCTCTCATCAGTCATTGTATATCTGCTAAAAATGCAATTGAATCCATTTGTGTTTTATTTTTTTCACAATTTCTTGTATCTTGTGAATAACAGAGGTGACATCCAGTCACCTCAGTCTCCAGTGACATCAGCTGGAAGCTTCATATGAGGTCTAAATGAAAAGTCAAGGTACAGCGGACTTACTATGTGAACCCGAGGCCCATGCTTTCTAGGCTTTGAAACTCAACATCAGAATAACCTATAGACATGATACACATATCACACATGATCCAGTCCTGAGAGGAGGTGGGGCTGATGACGCCATTGGCCCAGATATTGGTTTACAGAGAAAAATGAGAAGGGAGGAGCTGTCATATAGTCTTCTAATGTCCTAATAGATAAATAGATAAATACTGAAACTTACATAAAGAATAAAAATAATAAAGGACATTCAGGGTTTTTATTTTATTTGGACAACTTTCAAATATTATGGAAAACGCAATATAAATATTCATGTCACTATAAACAATACAAATGTCTCATGAAAATTATTGAATTTTCAGCTTAAAAACTCTCTGAATGATCAATGTTCAACAGGATTGCTGAGATGCATGAACTGTTTTTATTGATTTATTATTGTTATTATTTTTATGATCTTACAAGCATAGAAAAACACAAAAGATGTAAATGTGAGTATATGATCAGTCAATTTCATACAAATATCTAAATTCTTTTAATATTTACATCTCAAACTAAACAAATTTGAGTAGTTTAACATCTAAAAATAGCACCATTTTTAGGTCAATAAAGGCATGTCAAACTACAAAAATATCCCATACAATTGGCTATTATTGAGATTTTGTGTGTATTGTTTTTGTTACATGGTAACACCAGTGACTTCTCTGGACCACAACTTTCATTATATATATATATATATATATTATTATTATTATTATTATTATTATTATTATTATTATTATTATTATTATTATTATTATTATTATTATTATTTATTTTTTGTTTATAATATTTAGTTGGCATTTGTTGTTTTTATGTCTTTAACATCATTGAATTCATTGTCATGTATAGATTATTGTAGGTAAACTTTTGGGAAAAATTTAAATATGGAACTCACCCTTCACCCATGTCTGTGGAGACGAGAATTGCTGTGGTGCTTGGAATTCTAAAACAAACAAATATTGCAAAGTTGATACAAAGAAGATAGAATTGTTAAAATAACTTGTCTTATTTGGAAACTGTAACATTTTTGTTTCAGGTGGAATATATAAATTTATAAATACATTTCTGTAGAATGACCCACTTATGGAAATCACAATATTCTAATCCCTTAGAAGCACTAGTATTGTGCAACATAGTGAGCTTATAAACATTACACCTGGGATGGAAACATTACTACCTGAAATGTTCAACTCTACATTTAGCATTTCTCCATTTTCACATCAGTAATGTACAAAATGATCAAAAAAGATTTTTTAAACAGCCTCCTTACCTTTTCTTTGTGAATTTGGAGAGAAGTATACTTGGCTGAAAACATCAGCCTATTTATAAAGTCTAACTGAGTGTTTACTGATTGGTGGAAAACTCCAACATGACCCACCCTCATGAGATCATCATATAGCATGCAATCCACAGGCACGTTGCACTGCATCCCAGCAGATGATAGGATTTCATCTTTTTGTTAAATCACCAGTAAGATTGGAGAGGTTGTGGTCATCCCTGTTGCATTTCCCATCCCAATTTCCACTTCCAGTCAACTTTCCATTAATATGCTTTGAAACAACACAGCCAGCAATGACCACAATTTTGTGGCTCACTTATGTGAATGGTGTCAATGATTGTCTTGGGGACAACTGTCAGGTCAAAGGTGTTCCCCATGGTTGTGTGTGCTAAGCTAGACAAAGTAATTATATTATTTGAATATTAATTTACTCAAACTTGAAAAGTAATATAGTAAGAATTTGATCAACTCGATTCATATTGACCAAAAGTAAAACAAAAATTTCACTATATGTGTAATGACTATAATAACAAATGTCAATTTAACTTTTTGAATTCAATTTTGAAGAAAAATTATGCAATCACAATATTCTTTTTTTAGATACACTAGTACAGGGCCATTAAGTGCACTCTAGGGTGATTCAGTAGTCCACAGATTCCCGGAAATGGCACTTTAAATCATAATCATTAAGTCTAAGTGAAAAGATTTAGTATAAGTAAAAAAAAGCAGTAACTGTCTCCACCTGATAATCACTTCTTCTTTTTAGCAAAGTTCTTTCATCCTTTGGCAGGAAAGAAAAGTGAACTTGAAGCATCATCTACCAGCCTGATGAGGCTACCAACGTCACACCCAACACAAACAAAATCTATTAAGACTGCTTGGAGGCTTTGCTCTGCATTCACCTCACTCACAACTTCGGTGACCTCTAACCCTCCCAAAACCTCACCTGCATTTACATTTCCATGTAAAGTAATGGATGTTCAACAAGGTGTGACACTTAATTTCTAACATTATTAAGCAACATATTAACTTTTTAAAAAGCCCTTTTTCTCTGGTTACTACACTTAAAATAATTCATGTAAATACCTCCAGGTTCCAAACCAAATTGCTAAAGTAGGCCACTTCAGGTGAAATGGGCAGCATATTCATAACCTTTTCACGTAATAACCTTCTGTGAGGAAGCTTTAAGAGTGGAATTCCATTTTATTAGCCACATTGTTCTCAACAAAGGGGGTTATCACTGTGATTATCACCACACTTTTCAGTTGCTGCTGGTCCTAGTTCATGCAGACAGAGGTGGTTTTTGCTAATGTGAGTAATTTTAACTGTAATTTTGAAGGTATTTTGTGTTATTGCTTTAATTTAGACACTGGCTGACTAGGGTGGTGGGGCAGAGCTTAATGCTCATGTAAATGCTCCATTAAAAAAGAGTGACTAGTCCAGTCCATGTGTTGCACTATTGTTTTATTTACGATCGCTCCTTCTCAGTCGAAGCAGGTGATCATTTAAAACTCCCACGCCTTAAACGAACTGTGGACATTTTAATAATGTACCTTTGTCATCAAATTAATTCATATATTGTTGGTTTGTGTACTCAATTCAAAAACAAGACTTGATTATTGTTGGCTCCGATTTCATGTTTAATGATGTTTAATGGCCAAATTTTCTCCTCAAACCAGCAAGTTAACAATGAAATCGTTAGTAACAGCAATCTGTCTTTGTCTGTCACATGTGTTTACTGTGTGTAACGTCACTGAAGCACCATATTTGTGGTAAGCTAGCATTGAGCTGTGTACTCTATGCACTCTATTTACTCTATGCTCTATTTCAGTATTTTCCACTTATCTGTCAACCTTAGTTTATTTATCTAATTCATAATTCTTTAGCATTTTGTTTACAGTGTTATTATTAGAGCTATTATCATTATCATTTTAATATCATAATGATATATTTAAAATTTCAAATGAAAACATTTAATAGAAGCACAATTAAAACTAAAATTGACTCATTTGGTTTTTTTTTTCCTCTCCTGTACTAACCCTAACCCTAACCCTAGTCTTCCATCCTCTTTGATGGTTTACATTTTATTTTTATTTCTGAATTTGTGGTCACAAGGGCATATATTTGCTTTTAACATTTGTGGGACCTATGAATCTCATTCATAATTTAATTGATCAATCATATAAATGATTAAATGAATGTTAAACTAATGACTGACAAAGACGTAGTTTAGAGTTCAGTTTACTTCAGCCATCGTGTAAATGAAACCGGTCTCATTCATCAGCAGTAATAAAAGTAGATGGCGCTGCATCATCTCCACAAAACCAACAAAGTAACAATCAAACAAAAGCTGCAGATGATTTCACCCTGCTGTATGCTGTGCACCAAACCTAGCACTGCCATTAACATTGTTATGATGGACTCATTTCATTAGTGACACACGTCTCTTTGAAAAACAGCTCCTTATGTTCCACCTTCTTTTGACACCCGTGTCACTAATGTTGCACCTGAATCTTACACAGTAAATCTCCCATATGATTGGTGGTCAGGGTTGCCAGGTGCAGTAATAAAATCTACCCCAATATCTAAGGTGCCACAAAGTCTGAAGAAAAAAATTCAAAATATAAAGTTCAGAAGGTCTACCAGTGAAGCACCTTAAACCTCCTGCCAGTCTTAGTTTATTTTATTATCTAATTCAGACTTCTTCTGAAGCATGTTGTTTACAGTGTTATTAAGAGTGTTATCATCATTACCTTTATTATTATTGTTATTATTATTATTATTATTATTATTATTATTATTATTATATTTTTTGCAGTCATTTCAAATAAAAAACATTTAATAGTAACACAAGATTAAAACTGACATGTTTCTGTTCTTTCCTCTCCTGTATTCTCTTCTATCCTCCATCCTCTTTCTTGGTTAACATTTTTTTTCCATTTCCTTATCATTTGCACTACTACTATCTACTTTCTATGGTCAATGAAGTTTAAACTCATACAGATTTGTCTGCTTGCTGTTCATTCTTGTCTTCATTTATGCTGAAATGATGATAGTCCTGAAATATAGGCCTAAACTGATCCACAAACCTTATTTAGGTAATATAGCTCTCTAGATATGTATACAATAGAGCATCATCATCGTATATGAAACAAAAAGTAGACTGTCTGACTCCCTTTAAGCAGCAACAGTAACTGGTCGAACCACTAGATAAAGGAGTAGCTAATTTGACGTGTGGGCCTCTATAGTCTCATATAAACAGCGCACTACCTCTCTAACAGTACTAACTCTTTTTGCTTCATGAGTAGGGGAACCCCTGTTTCACAAGTATATAAGTGGAGAGTGGCATTATATGGGATCATTTCTGATTCTAAAAGTCATTTTCGAGGGGTTGCCAGATTTCCCTGACCCACCCAGGGCTGTCTGCTTTAGAAGACAGAAAACCAGCACAACACACAAGACGATCTTATCAATGGATGTGACCAACATGGCGTCTGACCTGAAAAATGCTTTGCGTCTATTTCACCTGTCAGAGCACACCCATGTTAAATAGTTAAAAGTTATTAAACATGCAAACAATGACAAGCTTTAAGAGTTTTGGCCATTAACACACATTTTGCTAGTAATGATGTCAGACATTGGCTTTGGGTAACCAAGAATTTCAAATGAATCCTTTCTGTTTTCACTATAAAAACAACTTCACCTGCATTACAATATGTATTTATTAAGTGACTATAGTTACGCTAGTGTTATTCACCTAATTCTGTTCTTCATTTTCTGTTCATCACACTCTGAGTGATGCTGTGGCAGCTCACGTACAGCCATTACAGCATCCCGTTACCATTTACAGTGTACCACTTTGCTTCCAGCTTTGAGGCTCTAAGTTATATATAAGCATGTACAGTGCATCCAGGAAGTATCGACAGCGCTTCACTTTTTGCACATTTTTATTAGGTTACAGCCTGATTCCAAAATATATCAATTCATTTTTTCCCTCAAAATTCTCAAGTCTTTTTGAGTATGATACTACAAGCTTGTCACACCTGTTTTTGGGAAGTTTCTGGCATTCTTCTTTGCAGAACCTCTCAAGATCCATCAGATTTAATGGGGAGTGTCAGTGCATTCTGATATCAGAATCAGACTCAAATTTACTTCATTAATTCCAGAGGGAAATTGCAAATTCTCCATCTATATAAAATATAAAAATAGAATAATAAAATAAAAATAATAATAAAAACAACAACAAAGTAATAAAAAGAATAAGCACAATAAACTTTTTGGAAATATATACATTTTAAAATGCTTATGAGACAGATACTTAATATACTTATGCAACGATTTGTAGATTTGTGGTTTGTAGTGGTCACTCATAAAGGGAGGAGTTATAGGAATGACCTCCTGTGGCACTCTGTAGTGCATTTTGGTGGGATGAGTCTCACACTGAAAGTGCTCCTGTGTCTCATTACTCTTTGGTAGAGTGAGTGGGAGTCATTGTCCATAATGGCCTGCAGTTTAGACAGCATTCTCCTCTCCGACACTGCCACCATCTCCAGAGACATTCAATCGGGTTCAGGTATGGGCTCTGGCTGGGCCACTCAAGGACATTCACAGAGTTGTCCTGAAGCCACTCCTTTGTTATTTTGGCAGTGTGCTGAGGGTCATCCTGTTGGAGGATGAACTCTCTTCCCAGTCTCAGGTTCAGAGCACTCTGGTATGAGAGTCATTTCGGTGCCTTTTAGCAAACTCCATATGGGCTATGTACCTTTTACTGAAGAGTGGCTTCCGTCTGGCCACTCTACCAAGCCTGATTGGTGGAGTGCTGCAGAAATGGTTGTCCTTCTGGAAGGTTCTCCTTTCTCCACAGAGCTTGGTTTGTGCTCTGACTTGCACAATCTATTAAGGGACATAATATAAACAGGTGTGTGCCTTTCTAAATCATGTCCAATCAACTGAATTTACCACAGGTGTCCAATCAAACTGTAGAAACATCTGAAGGATGATCAGTGGAAACAAGATGCACCTGAGCTCAATTCTTGGAGTCATGGCAAAGACTGTGAAAACGTATGTATGTACATTTTTTGTGTTTTTTTATTTTTAATAAGCAAAATTTTCAAATAAACTTTTCTCAGTTTGTCATTGTGAGTATTTTGTGTAGAATCTTGAGGGAAGAAAGGAATTGAATCCATTTTGGAATAAGGCTGTAACATAAAATGTGCAAAAAAGTGAAGAGCTGTGAATACTTTCTGGATGCACTGTACCTACCTAGATGTGGTGTGGGGTTCAGCAGGGCTCGTCAACAGTGCCGTCCTTTTTGAGCAGTTAGTACAGAGAACTCATTGGTGTTTTCATCCCTATAGTTTTATATTATATTTATTTAATTAAACCTATTTAGACAATCTTAACTTGATGTAGAATTTAGACTAATTTACAATATTTGAATATTTAATTCTGGGTAAAGCATTGTTGGTAAATTACAGTGTTGCATTAAATTAATATTCATGACAGATTATGACCTTCTTAAATGAAGCTAAAGTCAGCTTCTTATTCACCAGCTTTTGACTGAATTTCCTGTTCCACCTTAATGGTGCAACTGCAGGCACCAGAATGATTCACTTTGGTGCGGTAAATACAATCTGTTGCTTGATGCTGCATCATTTAAGGTGTAATGGAAAAAGTTCAACAAGAAGGTGGAGAATTTGGGCTGACTTCAGCCTTGTTTGTCTTCAAGGGCGTAGAATTAATATGGATGGAAATTAAGTGTCCCCAAAAATATCCAGTGATTATTAAATTGTCCCCACAATTAATTTTCCCCCCAACAAAGATGGTCAATGTCTCATTTACCCAGAGATGCAGAAAAGGTAAAGTTCTGTTCTCTACTCGAGTCTTGCCTCACCATAACACATATAGTCAGTGTGATTGGCTGTACTGTTCCCTGTTGTCACAGACTCTTTTTGTTAGCAGCATCAAAACTGGGAGGAAAACTTCCCAGCAGGGTTGCCAGGTTTGCGGTTGAACTGCCTCTTTCTGGCTACTTTCCCCTCATTTACCCTTTACTTTCATCATAACAGTACAAAAATGAAATGATTTTTGGTGATGTGTTAATGATGTGGTGTTAATTAGACGAGGAGAGTTTGGAAAGGAGGAGTCCTGACAGAAGACAACAATAAACAGCAAACAGACAAAACTGTATGAGCTGAACTTCAGTGACAACAGAAAGCGAATGAAGAACTGCCCAATAGTTCAAAGTAGCTCTTCATGTAACCTGAACTTCTAATGTCCTGGAATTCAGAAATGACCAGGAAAATGGAAAAAATGTTAACAAGAGGTTTGAGGATATTAGAGAATACAGTCTTAATATGTTTGACTGGGATTTAAAATGACTGCAAAAGATAATAATAATAATAATAATAATAATAATAATAATAATAATAATAATAATAATATTAATAATAATAATAATAATAATAATAATAAAGGTAATGATAATAACACTCTTAATAACACTGTAAACAACATGCTTCAGAAGAAGTCTGAATTAGATAATAAAATAAACTAAGACTGGCAGGAGGTTTAAGGTGCTTCACTGGTAGACCTTCTGAACTTTTAATTTTTTCTTCAGACTTTGTGGCACCTTAGATTTTGGGGTAGATTTTATTACTGCACCTGGCAACCCTGACCACCAATCATATGGGAGATTTACTGTGTAAGATTCAGGTGCAACATTAGTGACACTGGTGTCAAAAGAAGGTGGAACATAAGGAGCTGTTTTTCAAAGAGACGTGTGTCACTAATGAAATGAGTCCATCATAACAATGTTAATGGCAGTGCTAGGTTTGGTGCACAGCATACAGCAGGGTGAAATCATCTGCAGCTTTTGTTTGATTGTTACTTTGTTGGTTTTGTGGAGATGATGCAGCGCCATCTACTTTTATTACTGCTGATGAATGAGACCGGTTTCATTTACAAGATGGCTGAAGTAAACTGAACTCTAAACTACGTCTTTGTCAGTCATTAGTTTAACATTCATTTAATCATTTATATGATTGATCAATTAAATTATGAATGAGATTCATAGGTCCCCACCAATGTTAAGAGCAAATATATGCTTTTAATGTCAGCTGCTGACTGGACAATTTCCTGCTGCTCCAGACCGTCACACCATTACCATAATTAAATGGAAATTAGGGAGAATGAGAGAATCTATATCTGAAGAATATAAGAAAACTAATCTGTGAAAATCAGAGTTCTCATGATTAAATCAGCCATATCTCAGGACACTTGTATCTGTATGTTGACTGCTCCAACATGGCTACCTTGCAGATGTATCAGATAGATGACAGTTGCATGTAGGTACTGTATGGAAATGTAAACGTACATATAGATCCACTGCACTTGCACACAGGGAAGTTTGACCTCTGCATTTTACCCATCCATGCAACGAAACAAAGCATACACACACTAGGGAGCAAGAGTGGCAGGCAGCCCTTTCCTGGGGGAACAACTGGGGAAGTGCTCAAGTGACGCACACAAGTGAAGTGTTCAAAGGCACTTCAGTCATGTTCAGGGGACAACACATAGAATGACTGTCCCAAAAGTGGGCCACATCCAGTTACAGAACCAAAAGTCCTGCTGAATAAAATATACTTAAACTGCTACTGGGGTATTATGCCATTGAACATAATAACAGTACTAAATTACTATATGAACAATTATAACAATAATTATATAATAATTTTATTATGCAATATTTAAAAATACAGAGCTTCATTAAGCCTGGAATGATTTTCCTGTAGCTCAGTTTGACAAGCTCTTCACTGTACTGTCTGGTGCTCTTGACTAAGCAACAGTGCAGAAGAGAGCCTCGCCATAGTGAACTATAATGACACACTGATGATGTTCTGAAGTTCCTGCCACATAACGGAGTCGTTCGCTCATTAGACCAGTGGGTAGCTAGCTTCTGTAGCAATACCACAGTTGTTGTTTTGGTCCTTGGCCATGTAGACATATCCGTTGTCACCCCAGTTCTCACCCCAGCTGCAAATGGAACAAAGAGGCAGAAACAGTTTGACAACAGAAGTAGCAAAATCACTAAATGATACAATATTTCTTTAAACCAGACACATATATAAAAGACAACTCTTAGGTTGACTGAGGTTGTGCCTAAAACAATCATAAGAAATTAACACCATTGTAATATTTTGTCTTTTTTACGGAAACAAGACAAAACTCTCAAGACCAGTTTTACCAGATAATTATTGGCTTCAAAGACTCATCAATAGCTTTTCAACAATGAGGAATTTGTGATTTATGTTCTTAATTTTGGGTTTTGGGCTAAAATATGATGTCTATTATATGATATGTCCCGTTTTAAATTTTTAGATTTAAGGGACCCTGGACTTCATGAGCACGACTCAATAACACACACTGATACAAAGTTTTGCATCAATGTCCTTGTTAACATGTGGGTTCTATTGTGTGAAATTGTGGTTTTATATCTCTGGTGTAGAGAAGAGCTGATAAATGTCCTAAAACTTCATCAGATTTTCACATGTGAAGTAGATAAGGAAAACCAAATCAAACAATGAGAAATGATTTACACTTTATTTATTATTATTTATTGTTCCAGTATTACATAACTGTCAGTGGCAAAAGTAGGTGCTCTTTGGATTTCAGAATCTGGTGTGACCCCCTTCTGCAGCAATACCTGCACTGAAACCATTTCTCCATAAATAAACAATTTAAATTTGCTATATTGGTGGGTTTCCTCCCATTAAATACTTGTTTCAGATCTTTCCACAATATTTAAAATGCATCAAGGTCAGGACTTTATTCTAACTATATGCTTCTTTAAACATTCTTTGATAGAATGACTTGTGTGCTTAGGGTCCTTGTCCTGCTGCATGACCCAAATTCTCTTGACATTCATCTCACAGACAGATGCCCCAATATTTTCCTTTAGAACTTGCTGATATAATCCAGAATTCATTGTTCCATCAATAGTGACCAGCTGTCCTGGCCCAGGGTCAGCAAAGCAGGCCTAAACCATGACACTACCACCACCACCATGTTATACAAATGACATAATGCTTCTCATTTAAACCAAACCAAACCATTGCAGACAGGCAGAAATGTGTTTTCTTGGACTGCAGCAGCTTTTTCCTTGCAGATCTCCTATGCACACGCTTTTCAGAGTTCTACTGATGGTGGACCCACGAATATTAGCCAATAAGAGAAAGGTCTTTAGCTGCTTAGATTTTGCACTGGGTTGCTTTGTGACCTCCCAGAATAATGCATGCCTTGTTTTTTGTGTGATCGTTGCTGGTCAACCACTCCTAGGGAGGGTAATAATGGTCTTGAATGATTGTACCTGGTGTGTCTGACTGTGTCTGACTCTTTAGGGGTGGTTTTGTAACCTTTTCCAGCCTGATGAGCATCAAGATCTCTTCTTCTGAGCTCCTTGGAAATCCATGATATCATGAGGTCATGGTACACAAACGTGTGACTTTGATAGATCTGATATCTTTCAAAAACAAAACAAAACAAACAAACACAAAACCCCAAACAAAACAAAAGAGGCAGCCCACTCACACCTGATTGTCATCCCAATGATTGACACCTGACTCTTTCTCCTTCAAATGATCTGCTAACCCTGCAACTCACATCTATGTAGCAGCAGCAGGTCACTAGCCACTGTACGGTGACCACAGCAGCATTATTTGACTCAGTTTCTAGCTGCTGTGCTACCACTGTGTGCCATGACCAACCAGCAGAAAGCCAAGGTCTTAAACCTCACTTCTGCAGTTCTTCTAATAGTAAAGGATAGAATTGGAAGTTCAGTGAAGGCTGCTAGCCCTCATGCAAACACTGTGGTACCGATGTTGGACAAGGCTGGTAGTCACCATACCTTCACTGATTCGGGATGTGGCTACAAACATCCATGCTATGAATGTGGAAGCAATGTTGGATGGGGCCATCGTACAAGTACAAGTACCTTCTTTACTTGCTATAAACAAATATAAGGAAGACACAACTCTTAAATCTACCAAATGCAGCTGGATCTCATACCTGTTCTTGACAATCCAGTACTTATTGCCGTCTGTGTTTTGATTCTGGAAGCCATAACCAACCACAAGAACACCGTGGTTCAAAACAACACTGCTGCAGTTTGTTTCATAGTAGATACCTGAGGAAAATTAACGTCAGATGCACTGATTGAAATCAACGGTTAACCAGATTCAAGATTCTTGGATCGACTGAATCTCGTTAGTACATGGCAGTGCAGCTCACCAGACTGGTAGAACTGGAAGGACTCATGTCCAGCATCAATGGCCACAGACACTGGACCAACTGAAGCCACGGCTCTCATCAAGATAGGCTCCTTTCCGGCAGAGATGTCCACAAAGCCACTGACATTTACGGCACTGTTTTTAGGATTGTAGTGGCAGGGTTGGCTATCCTGAAAACAGAAAGTAACAGATAAAAATACCTGCTTACAAATACGACTGACATTTCTTATAGAATTTGTCAAAGAAGAAAACTCTAAAGAAATGACTAGTAAAACTTGATCAAGTCCTCAAACTGCACATGTATTGTTCAGTAATTTATCTTAAATTATTAAAAAGGCTTTGCTATACCGAGACTGAGGCTGAATTGAGGTTAACAAGGTTAAGTGAGTGATGAGATACCACAAAAAACCTACATTATTTAACTACCTGAAGCTTTTTCACTGGTAGTTGTACACGAGTAAGTACACTTACAGTTCCCAGGTAAGGGTAGGAATCCTCAGTGTTCAGACCACCTTGGTCCTTGATGTACTGGAAGCCCTGGTCCATGAGCCCACCACTGCAGCCCTCGTTGCCTTCAGTTCGGGAGCAATCCACCAGGTTCTGCTCACTGAGTGACACCAATTTGCCAGTCTTTTTGAACAGCTGACCCTCCAAGGCTCCAGTGGTGCTGAATGCCCAACAACAACCACATTGACCCTAAACAAACAACAACTGACATTAACAACATGATCGTACCATCTAGTGTTGGAACCCTAAACTTCTCTTCTTCGCTTCTAGTAAAATCCTACATCCTATACAATACAATTTTTTCCTTCTTTCCCAAACTATGGAGTGTTAAACCAAACAACACATCGTACCTGATCTTTGACGGGGGTGACATATCCTTGCGCTCTCCAGTCCACCTGGGCTGGAGCCACCACAAAGTTGGGCTGTGCGAACGCCAGAGAACGCCTGACCTTCTTTACCTTCTGGTTGTAGCCATTCATCATCTGTTTGAATTCGTCATTGGTCTGCAAAGAAATGAGGCAAAATGTTTTTAGGTGGTACATTTGAAGAAATGTTTAGTTTTCTTCTGAAACCCTGCCACAGAGATTATGCAGCCTTACCATGTCCCCAAAGTGGTTCATTTCCAGGCGGTAAGTGTGAATGCCCTGAGAGTGGCCAATATTGTGCATCTCAATTTTTTTCAAGTTCTTCTCCCAGATAGTTCTCCTACTTCCATTTTCGTTCTGCAATGGGAGATGTGAAATTCAGTCCAGCAAGCTTCTCCCTCCGTGATGGAGCATTTGAAGTACAGGCAGGTTGTGAAGGAAAGGATGTGAAACATACCTCATTGTATTTTTTATTGTACTGCTGCTTCCACTGTTCCCAGTGGTCGTCTTGGTTAAGAGTCTGACTTGGTGCAGCAGATACTGTGCTGAGGAACACAGCAAAAAGTGCTAGATACATTCTCATAGTGCTGGAACTGTAATAAACACAGTAACATGAAGATGAGAGTCATTATTTCAATACATGAAACAATATTATTGGTTAATAATATATTCCTCTCACTGGAGCATGGTGATGCAGTTCTCTCTCCTAGCTCTTAGAAGCCGAGGCCCACATTTCAGGTAGTTTCATGCCATATTTATGGCTTCATAATTCAGTATTAGAGTGAGCTCATCCTACCATGGAGGTGGCTTTGATTCATGATGAAATTAAAGAAAGAAATCCATCTGAATTAAATCCAAGTTTAAATGCCATAGCAGCCTCCCAGTGACTGTTTACTGCTCTGTCCATGTTAATGTAACCCAGTTGGTATCACCATGCGCCTCCCTTTCCTCTGCGTTGCGTTTTTTTTTAGTTAAAGATGGAGACTGGACACCTTTAAGGGTTTTTTTTTCATCGCAGTACAAGCACAGCACTTTATTGAACACGGTTGCTCCGCACCACACAGGGAAACCTTAACAAAACATATCACACACAGACACTATTTGTTTCCTGAGCAGCAAAGCAGGACCTGCTCAGCACTAGGTGCCACCTAGTGGCTGGGAGAAGGAACTGCTGCCTACATTAACATGCATGCAGACTCGGACTGATCAGCCAGAGTGGGTGGGGCTAAAGATGTCACTGACCGGGATACCTGTTTTTTCCTAAACTGGCAACAGCTAGTTAACTTGTTGCCTTGCTGCCCAGGGTGTCTCGCAAGGCACTTTAATGAAGAATGTCTCAATTACTGAATCACAAAGACAACAATACGTCCCGATGTTGCCAAGATATCAACAGCTCATGGCTAAATGTGAGCGTTTAGATCAGGGGTGTCCAATCTTATCAACAAAGGGCGGGTGTGGCCGCAAGTTTTCGTTCCAGCCAAATGGATCAGTTGTTTGAAAACTGGCCTGTTGATTAAATAAGTGAGATCAGGTGTCACAAGTGGTTATTTAGAATGAAAACCTGCAGTCACACCGGCCCTTTGTGGATAAGATTGTACACCCCTGGTTCAGATAGATTACCTTTAGCATTTTCTCCCAAAATCATCGTAAGCTAGATTACTAAGCTTCGATTCTGGCATGACTAAGGTGCGTTCCTGCCTAAGAATACTGTAAATGTAGGCAGCATTTCTTCAGGTTCAAACAGTTATTACTTTATAGAGGAAAACAAAAATGGATGGTCTGTTTGCAATCTTTCTTTGTCCACACATTTACATTTATGACATTTAGCAGACGCCCTTATCCAGAGCGACTTATGAAAGTGCTTTGCTGTTCACTCAGAAAATATCCTTAGCTAGTAGCTAAAAACTTTAGCGAGGCTAAAGTCTAGAGATTCCTCACGCTTACATCCTGCTGAACACAAATGTCTTTATGGAGTTAAATACTCTTGAAATAGATGAGTCTGCGTTTGAAGACAGTGAGGGACTCAGCTTTTCAGACCCCCAGGGGAAGTACATTCCACCATTTTGGTGCCAGAACAGAAAAGAGTCTGGATGCATGTTTTCCTTGCGTTTTGAGGGAGGGTGGGGACAAGCTGAGCTGTACTTGAAGCTTGAAGGGCTCTTGGTGCAGCTCGAGCACACAGTGTTCATAAAGAAATAATGATACTTAAAATAAAATACAACTTGAATTGCCTGTGTTATTTATTTGGACCACTGTCCAGTATTAAGAATTTCTCAATCTAATCACATCAAGTCTTGCATTTTCAGCTCTAAAACAATCAATTTCAATCAGGATTTCAGTTTTTCACAAGCAAGTGAAGTTAATTGTTGTTTAAATTAATAAATAAATTAATGTATATCAATTATGTTCATATTTACACTTCAAGGGAAATCTAATTTGAGTAGCATGAGATCTCGTGGCATGTGTGACTGTCTCCTATAAATATGAAATTATGAAAACATCCTGCACAATTGGCTGTGTGGAATCATGCCTAATATGACCTATTTTAAATTTTTTTAATTCCTACAAAACAGTTGAACAACCTAACGCTGATGGAAACAATACAACCTGAAATTTCTCACTTTAAAAGTTGCAGTTACCATCTCTCCGTTTTCACCCCAGTAAACTAATATAATACATTCCGTAACGGTCTCCTTACCTGTTCTGTGTTGAAATCTGAGTGAAGTATACTCTGCTGGAAACAGCAGCCTGTTTATAAAGACTGTCAGAAAGGTTGAATATAAGCCCTCTCTGTTAAGTGACCAAATAATTAAGTAGAAACTACCTGCGGCTTTGAAAGTGTGAACGTCTTCTAAATAGACTGCAAATGGACGGTAATCAAAGGATAAGCACCAGCATTTATGGCTTTAAGCAACATGTAGTCATTGGAAAAAATGAGGACACCCAATGAATGTTACACACGTTATTATATCCACCTTCTTGTGTACACACTTTGTACATATTTTACTAAACTCAGCTGACCATACAGGGGCACTTTGTAGCCTACATGTTTATCGAACCCAACAGGAACACAACAGAGCGGGTATTATGTGGTTGGTGGGTCATTCTCAGCACTGCAGTGATACTGACATGATGGTGGTGTGTTAGTGTGTGTTGTGGTGGTACAAGTGGATCAGACACGGGAGTGCTGCTAGAGTGTTTAAACAGTGTGTCCACCTTGAAAATGTAAGGTCAGATACAGTTATTTCTGCACAGTTTATGTTGGTCATCCTCTAGTCCCTCATCAGTGCTCACAGGAAGCTGCCCACAGGACACTTTTGGCTGGATATTTCTGGTTGGTGGACTGGACTCAGTCCAGCATTGACACTGACAGGTTTAAAACCTCCACCAGCTCTTCTATTTATGATCTATTCATATCTGCATTTAATCTAACCTGCGAGGAGGTTGTTTGAGTTGTACATATTTCTGAAAAGTGGAAAATGTAATCTCTTTCCAGACTCCCGCATTTATATTTATCTTTTCTGTGAAGGCCTCAAAGAGCACTTTGGACATTGACATGATGATTTTAGCCATTTTAAGATCAGTGGGGGTGTGTTCACTTTTTTCCTCACAGGACAATTCAATAATATACAGTGGGTTTGTGTGTGCAAAACAACCTATTTGACCTATTTGAGTAAAATCCACACCTTCCCCATTGGCTTCTGACACCACTATTTTTATAATGGGTGTGTCCTCCTCTTTCACTCTCCATCAGTCTGTTGTCATTCCCCCCAGGCTACATTCACTTGGGTGTACATTCATATTTTCATAATGGTTATCTCTCTGACCTCAGTGATGTAGGTTATAAGAACAATTTATCATATTCTGTACTGCTGAGAGTGACTGGCTGGGTTCTAGTGTTCTCTCTTGCATTACCACAAAGTTACTCTCGGTGTTTGACAGATTAGTAACAGTCAATTAAAGAATGAAAGCGTAAATGATTATTTTATGAAATGATTATTAGCTCATGAAATAACGTTTTCTCAGGAATGTGTTTAGCTTGTGAGGCGTTATCTTCTGATTGTGTTTGAACACTGGCCAGCATGATCATGGCAAGGCGGTGTAAATTATTGGAGTTCAAATGAGACCTGATAGTTGTAGTTTTGTCTGATACCTAAGGATCTCCTAAAATGAAATCAGGAGGAAAGGCGGAATGTACATGGAGACAGAAATGGTTGTGAAGAGTATTTCATGTATTACTCAGGAACAGGCAAGTCATCATGGTTCAACAACTGACAGAGCACACGACTATTTATTCATCATTCACCCACATGTTATTCCTAAAGATCATAAAGTCTTATGATTATTTGGAGAAGATCCACTTTTGGCTTCCTAAAGAATCAAATCTATTAATCTCATATTGCAATTATTTGGGATACAGATGTTGTTGAGATACTATCTTGCATATTAAGCATAATGGTCCAATCGACTAAAGATTTCTCATTAGAACCAGTGTTCGGCCACCTGTTTGAATACGTATCTAAATCAGACTGGGTGGGCACATCAATGAAGCTAAAAAGCAGAAGGAATATTGACCCAAACCATCTTTCTAAGAAAACAAAAACAAAAAAGCACATTTGAAACCTTTGACAGTAAAAAAGGTCCACAGCGTGGTCAGGTAAACAATTTATTATAAAAAATGTACTACACCGCTTTCAAAGGAAGTATTAAGGACATGGCATTCAGACACATGCTTTAAGAATATAATTTAAATAGAAGAAAAAAGTCTTGTGCAAAGAAATGACTGTACAAAGTCTTAAATACAGCCGACTTGCTGCCCAACTCATGAAGCCCGCTGGAGTTTCTACAGGGGAGAAACACGAGCCCCAGTGAGTGAAAACAGAGAAAGAGACACTCAATAATACATAGAGTCAACCACAATATAAAATGTGCCTTCTGGAATGAGAACATGACTACACACCGTTTCCCTTTCTTGGTTTATTTTTAGTCCGCCTTGGAAATTGAATAACTGTAAATGCAAGGGGATCCCTTATGTCCTTAGAGAGAGGGAAGGAGAAACAATGAAACGGAGAGAGAGAGAGAGGGAGGGAGGGGGAGAGAGAGAGAGAGAGAGAGAGAGAGAGAGAGGACAGAAGATAAAGTGCAAGACAGACGAAGAGGAGAGAAAATGAAGAGACAGAAAGACAAAGGAGGAAAGCGAAAGGCTTTTTCTGTCTTTTTTTAAGTTATATTTACTCTCTAAACCGTCACTTCAGTTGACAGACATAAGCAATATATTCGTTCCACAAATGAATACAATATGAAGTCTATCTTCAAGTCTAACTACATCACACAAGTGTGACAGAAGCTGACTTTAATCTAAGCTACACTCTTATTCTGGAGTGTGTATTTATGGGCCATGGCAATAGTAGTGGACAGATCTAAAGCACTGTTACAAAGTAATGAATATACATCAGCTTATTCTGATTCTGACCTCAGTGCAAAAACTGACTCGTGTCATTCACCATTGTTCAGGTTCAGTCCCTTACAAAGGGCTGTTCTTTTGGTGTAAAACTTCCACAGAAGGGCGCAGAAGGCTTACGATCAAGTAAGTAAGACAAGCATGTGTCACCTGTCTGAGCTCTTCATGGACGGTGTTAATACATGTGAAACAAAAATATTCATTAAAGCTGATGACTGTAACAATATTCAGATCATGCGTCAAAACACAGAGCAGCCAAAGTCACTGAAATCACATTAGTAATGGAAAAGCCTTTTGGGTTTCCTGTTAAATAAGGAAAGCATGTGTAGTTTACAGTATTTTTACGGCAATATTGAATCAACATTGTGTGAATCTGCAATAAAATGAATACAAAAGTGTACATTTCCAAAGTAACTCCTGAATTAAAGCAAAGTGTGGCTCAGCATGTCGTTCTTAAGAGTCACAAACAACGGTTTGGTCCTTTGATTCACTCGGTTCAAACTTTGCGTGTCTTGAAGCGGAATGTTTGATGCTTTAAATGTGCTTTTGTCTGTCATTTCAAACCCTGTCTGTAGGATCATGCCCTTATGAGTTATTTAAGAACAATTTGAGGGAAATTTGTTTGGCTAAAACAAACTTTCAATTCTTTTTTAAATAAAGAGTAAAAGCTAAGTGAATCTCAAATATGGATACTTTTTCCAGCATCAAGTTGTATGCTAAAAAATGTAGCATAAGACTTTAAATGTGACGCAGAGAAATTGGTACCAGTGAAGCAGTAGGTTCACAAAATGATCTGAAGGGCAACAACGTAAATACTAACATATATATACGTGTTTTAATAAGGGGCTTTAGGCATGATCAAGATGGCTCATCGACAATGGCTTACCATCTTAAAGGCACTCAGCTGCTTGATTCGTTACCTGCCTGTTCCACATAATGAGGCCAAGCATTCAATTTTCTATCCTTGTCTGAATGTATAAAAAAAAATAATCAAAAACTGAGCAATTCATCATTCCGGATGAATTCTTCCTTGATGTCATAACCTGAACCAAAAAAAAATATATCTGGAGATAAAAACCATTGTTAAGGTAGGCACCCTCTAAGAGGAACCTCAGAGGAATGAGACATTCAGAAAAAGCACGGTAGGAAGATTTAATGCGTTTGAAGGCTCCAACCTTCAGACTCCAGTCTTGAGTAACAAGAGATTCGAGACTTAGCAACACTCCTTAGGGTAAATTGCACATACTGCTCCTCTGTGCACGTAGGTGGCACTCTAGCGTGAGATGACAGAACTGATGGAGTTATAAGATGTTCCACCACCATTGCAGACAGGGCCGTAGGGTTCTGGTGGCGTTCCCAAACTGTCTACGCTTACCCGGAACACCGGTGCTGCTTTCAGAAGGAAATCCGCAGCATCACGGCGGCCAAGTTCTCTTAGCTTAGCAACCAGAACACCAATAGTAGAGTCTGAACGTTGGCTCCACTCATGAAGAAGTGCTGCGGTGGGGCTTGGTACAGAGAAAGGGTCTGCTGGAGGAGTTCCATTGGTACCTGTGCTGTATTTAGCAGCTAACTCGCCAAGGCCCAGGTTCATTGCTAGCAGACACCAGTCCTTGCCAAGGGCATCAGGAGGGTCCAGCATGCGGCAGAGCTTCCTTCGGGCAAGGTGTCCAACCTCAGCCACTGGAACGTCCCTGCCGAGGCTACCCCGCTTGTAGACATGGGTGCAGCCTAATGTCACAATACTGCTGAAGCTCTCACGATAGCCACCCATGGTGTTAGCTAGAGCATTCTCACCTCTCGCCTGAGCTCGGAAGAAGTCTCTGGGCTGGTAAAGCATGATGGGACCATGATGCTCCCGCAGCTGTTGAGGGCTCAAGTAATGGCGGGCGGTGAGCAGGCCTGGTAGTGTACCAGCTAATAACCCCTCAGCCATGCCACATAAGGTGTCCAACAAAGCATAGCAACGGTTACGTTCTGATTCCGGCCCTCTAATCTGCACCTCCACACCCTGTCCATGGTTAACAAGCAGCACCAGGGCATCTGCCCCACCAAGTCCTAGCCGAGCACCACCGCTCCATAGCCTCACTTCCTCAGCCTCGGCTTCAGGCCTCTGTTGCCTGCTCCAGCGGCACAAGTTCACCTGAAGCTTGTGGAATAAGCCGCACGGGAACGGGGTTAAATGCTCGGCTGGGACGATACGAACTCCACCGTACAGTAAGGTATCCTGTACTTCTTCATCATCTTCATCAGTCCATGAGCGCTGCAAGCCACCTGTACGGATGAGAGCAGGGACATCAACCATACCCGGGTTGGCCAGGTCTCGGGCACACACATCCATGGCATCCAGGATCTGGAGAAGCTCATCCACATCTCCCTCAGAGACCAGAGTCTGGAGCTCCTCCTGACGGTAGCGCCCACGGTAGTGGTGGATGGCTTTGGGGGTTTCAATGGAGAGGAGCTTGCCAAGAACATTGGTACAGAGCCAGCGAGGGTCTAAGAGAACCACGTCTTGCACAGTTTCACTCTGCATGATACTGATCTAAAACACAGAAAAAAGGAAGACATGAGAAGAACATCCAGAAAAAATTACTGCCAGTATCAACTACTATCTTGTGTTTAGAAAGAACAAAATACCTGAAATGTAAAACAATTGCTCCCAGGTGGACAAACCTGTGACATTATGCTGCCACCTTGTGGACAGGACCATACTGTGTTTTCTGTGGCACTTCACAGTAAGAGCAACTAAAAACACTGGTTGAATATCTAGGTTTTTTTTAAGTACCCTTCAGGGGACTGTGCAAAACCAGTGTTATATAATATGCCAGATGACTAACTCTGTTGTTCTTACCCTGCTGGCGCAGTGTAGGAGGTATAATTGGAAGAATAGAGGAATAGCTGCTCATCCAATTCCACCCACAACTCATCCTCAAGATACACACACACAGTCAAAAATATTGGCACCCCTGCACTTCTTTGTGAAAAAGCACCACTGCTTACAAATTAAATCAATCACTTCCTGTATTCAAAAATGAGTTTCTTACATCTCTTCTTCTGGAATGTTGGACCACTCTTTCATACATAAACTGCTGCAGGTCTCTCAAATTTGAAAGTTCCCAACATTCCAGAGGAAGGATCTGGACACATTGCTTCAGAACCTGTTTTTCTACCATTCATAGGTACTTTTTGAAGTATGCTTTGGGTTCGTCCTGTTGGACTGAGCTTTCTAACACTGGCGCCTACACTGTGCTCCAAAATGATTTACTTTTATTTTATTTTAATTTAATTGTTTAAGTCCTCAGATTTCATAATGCTGTGCACAGATGTTTTTTTGTTCACAAAAACATCCAGGGGGTTGTGCATAGTTGACATGGGATCATCTGGAGATGGACTTGGATTGTCCACACTTTCCCACAATGCTTTTCTCTTTCTCGATTAAGTCTATCACAGTGTGGGACACAGGTACAAAGACTGAGTCATTTCTATTTTGCCACCAACTGTTATTAACCACAAAACAAACTAAAAAGAATATCACATGATTGAAACCCAATTATTTCTTACAATGTTAAAACGGTGCCAATAATTTTGTTTACTCCATTTCTCTATTTATTTGTGGATTTAGGATTTTTTCATCAGTTTCATCAGAATAAATGTCATATATAAGGAAACTGTAACTGTGACAGTGTTCTGGGAGAGGTGGTGCAGTTTCTGAAGGAAGTACAGGGGAGCCAATATTTTTAGCCATGAATGTATATGAGGCACATTTGGTGACTAAGTACATAATATGGATATGAAATCCAAATTTCTTTTAATGAGAATCCCTCATCTGTACAGTTTGTCTGTAAGAAAACAAATACAAAGCACATGGTCACAGCTTTTTTTTTGTGCTTACTGGCCATTTTTTTATACGTTGTTGGAACACAGGCAAATGTATAATTAGGAACTACACATTTTTCCAGGTACAATGTGTGTTGATCATCATCTAACTTATCATCATACATCAGTTTTTGACTACAGTGTTGCTATTGGCTGGATATTTTTAGCTGAAGGCTTTAAAGAAGCAAAATTCTATGGTGATCTATGAAAACATGCCATGAACATTGCTGCAGTTCTGAGAACAGTCACTACTGAAGAAATTCTGGAAATGTGTTTAAAGTTAAATGCATGTAAATGTTTATTTAAATAACAGTCAAACTCACCATTTGAGCAACGTATATCTTCATACAATTGGATTAATTTGATCAGATATTAGATTTGAATTATAACGGAATTCTACATATAGAGGTGGGTCAATGTATTTCATTATTATAAAGTTCGGTATAAAAGTGCCCAAACAGCATGAACTGCATCAAATTTTGAATAAAAAATATAGGGATGATATTTGATAAACAGTTTTTAAAGTCACATTCTGTCTTATATGTATTATATATCATACATTTTCTTTACATATATTTCAATTCTGAAAAATATTGTGTACTGTGAAAACATCTTTAAATACTGGGACACTATTTTAATATATATTGGGGGGCTGATAAAATCTACACCAATAAATTCTCTACAGCTAGTAATTGTGAGTCTACAAAGTGCAACAAGACCAGTGGCAAAAGAGCATAGATTACATGCAAGTATATTGCTTATAGCCATGTTTCAATACATTATATATATTTATATATACACACACCTCTCCCATGCTGTGCAGCTGTAAAGCTAGTTCTCGCAGGTCCTCCTCGCTGACCAGAGGGTTGATTTGGTCCTGCACATCTGTCACAAACTGCTGCCAGGACATGAGCTGGTTTGGTCCAGTCACTTTACGCCAAGAGGGCAGAGTGGACAGCAGCTTCTCTGCCAGCTGGTTCATAGGCCTACAGCTCTGTGAGAGAGAGAGCGAGAGAGAGAGAGAGAGAGAGAGAGAAAAATATTGTGTCAAAGAGACTGAAAAACAGCAGAATTTTCCTCCATCTTTGTCAGTAAGAGGAGAAAGTGGCTTGAAGGTATGATGTTAAATAGAGTCTGAGACAAAAGGCAGAACACAGCAGAGTGAAGGTACAGTTGAGTCACCAGGTTCAGAAAGGCAGATTAAGCAGAGATGGCTGCAGGTATGTGTAGGAGGAAGAGAGAAAGAGTGATGTAGGAGGAAAGTGTGTGGGATTTGTGCCTTTTTGCCAGTTGTTTAAGAGGACTACATGGCCTTGTTAAAGAGAGTGGGTTCAGACTGAGTCACAATGCCCCCCACACACACAAACACACACACACAATGCATATTCTATATGCTGATTAGAATTTCCCCAGTACGATATAATGTTGATCTAAAAAAACAGTCAGGTAAAAATGCAAGTGTTTCTTGAGCTAAACGTCAGACAGTGAAATTGTTGCTAATTGTTTTGACATCTTTTAAAATAAAATCCCAGACCCATCTTGACTACCACCTTCTTTCTGAAGAGCAAGCCATGGCAATACAACTCATTTCACCAATCAAGAACAAACCAGACTAAATGTGTGAGGCTTAAATAAGACATGTTCCTCCAGAAAAAAGGATTTGGGATATTTTAAGTAGTAATAACTGAAGGTGTTCCCCAGGTTTCTTCAGATAAAAAAAAAAAACATCACAACACAAGCAATCTGTGTCTTCAGCAGGGAATACTACAGCAGTCAAGTGTGAAACAGCAGGAGCTTTATAGGCATCTTCAAACATGTTGGCAGTCACCCATAAACAGAAGCTACATCACGAGAACCACAAATTACTCCAGGAAGTAACCAGAAAGCTCTTACTGAGATGATGGAGTTCCGCAGCTCCAACAACAGGTTCCTCAACAGTTTCATGTCTTTGGAGTTGGAGGCTCCGGCATCCATTATGAAGAGTTTGTCAGCTATTTGCAGATCATTCCCAAACCTGAAAGAAGAGTGACACCAGTTTTACTACGTTATTGTTAAGTGTTGTATGTAGATGTTAATAATCTAATAATCTGATAATCTAGTGTTTGTAGCTCACCTCAGAGAATCCACTTTATATTAGTGTTTGTAAGTAACTAATTAGGTATTTTGCTATGATTTAAAGTGGATGAAAATCGACTACAAGAGTGAAATACTTGGGAAAATTTCAGTGTGTCAAGATGATACAGGGTATGAAACTGAATGACAATGTAACCCTTTAATTAAAAGTTATAAATACAATGCTAAACCCCAAATAGTTACACAGTAAGGTCTCATATTTAAAACTCAAAAATAAACCTAGAGTTCAGGGGTTAATTAGAATCTACTAGACAATCAACATATAGTTCTGTATAACTACATGAACTATATTATACTAAATATAATATAATATAGTAGAGCATGTTAACACAAACACAAACAACATTAATGCAATTATTTTTTACATTTTGATGATGTAAATCTGGCTGTTAACATTTCATGATGAAAGGATTAACAGAAATACTTCCATTGAAGTCTTCTGTGTTTGTGCAACCATGAAAATAACCAACAGATCATACAAAATAACAAGTATATTAATGCATCAAGACTGATGTAAAGATAGATGTAAATGATCCAATGCAGACATTTATCTCCATTTGGTTCAAATCATTATGAATTATGTCTCATAAATCAAACAGAATCATGGGCTGAGTGTATCGTTATGCCCCTACTTAAAATGTTCAGGTTCAAGTAAACCATCAAACGTCTATACAGATAAACTACTTTTCTTCAAAGCAGTTTAAGTGTCTCTGCTATAAACAGCCTTTACAGTCTCAAGAACATTTCAGAAATGTAAATTTACTGATATACCAGACTGAGACATCAAAATCATTTCTGGCCCAAAAACAATTGGTTCACACTTTCACCCAGTAAAATGCAACCATGCTAGATACAGAAGAGCTGATGGTGTTACCTGTTGCGGACCTCCTTCAGTAGACACCTTTCCTTGTCATAGCTAAACTCTCCACCAAACGAGCGATGTAGGTTTGCTATGTCAGCGTGAGTGGCCACCAGCACCACTTGAAGAGGATTCCTTATCTTCCCTCCAAACGCTGCCAACAGAGCACAGCACCACTCTTTAAATCACTAAATCACAGAGCTTTCTAGTCTCACATGCTGTTCCTCGCTGTCCAATTAACAGGAAACATTGTCTGTAATTGAAGATGCTCTTTTAAGTAGCTTTCACAGAATGAGGATGGCTATAAAAGGCCTGCTACTGTATAAACACCATGAATTAGTAGATAGGAAGAGGAGGCTCATGACAAGCGTGGCTCTAAACCTGAGAGCACATTTCTGTTTCTCATTATTAAAGTCTAATTTGGGAGAATATTTGAGAGAACTGTAAGTAGGTCAGGCTTCTCTTTTTTCATACTCAATAACTGATTCAAATTTATATTACAGGCCAACTACTGAACTGATCCTGCCCCAGTCACCTGCTAACGGGGCAGCAGTGATATTTCAAAAGGTTCGGGTCTGATTAAACACTTTTGTCTATTCTATTCAAATCAGCTGATATAAACTGTTAATAATATCTCTGCTTCTCAACAGTGTTATTTACATTTTCTGTGTTTATAACACTGCACTTGAAAGTCTTCAGATTCTTAGTGTACTTTCTGACCACTGTCTTCTTTCATTGTTTCTTGTTGCACTTTATAAGAAAGTCAGCTAAATGACTAACAGCTTCTGCTGCACTGTATCTTTCAGTGACTTAATGGGGGCACATGAGTGACTTTAGTTAAATGAAAATGTAATAAACAAAAATAACCTTTTCTTCCAAAGTGACAGAATATGTTACAAGGTGGATGATGTATGAATAAACTACAGAGAAAGATTAACAAAAGCAAGATGAAAACACATATAGTCGTTGGGATTCAGTAAAGAAAAACTATGGCTACAGTAGGGCTGCAGCGCTATGCTGGTTTTAGGTACCATGGTATTAAAATTACTGATTATCATACTGTGTACTTGCTTAATACCATATTGTAAAATATGCAACCAGATAGGGTAGATCAATTTCTGGAGAAAATAGTCCACAGTGAAAATGATCATTAGCTGGTTACAAAATATTACAAAAGAGCCATAACTTATGCTCTTATTTATGTAATTCATTGATTTACAAATACATTGCCTCATTGTAAAATAAAATAAAACAATAGTTCATCCAAATATTCACATTTTTTATTTTTTATTCCTTTAAGGGTCATTGTAACTATATAATAAAATAATAATAATAATAATAATAATAATAATAAGAAGAAGAAGAAGAAATAATTGTGAAACTGTATACTGTGGCAGCCTTCATACTGTGACAATCTTATAATGCTAGGCTAGAGTAAATGATGAGTAAAGGTGGAGTAAAGGTGAATATCAGAGTTTCTTGTGTTTGTCCTTGAACAATTATTTGTAACAATCAGTACAAATCAATAATATTATTTAAATCAGTGTTTCTCAACCCTGGTCCTTTTCAGGGCATTTTCACATCTGTCCCATGTTCTGGTGGACTCCCTACTTTAACACACACCATGCAACTCTGAAGGGCTTGTTAATTCTCTGAATATTTGAATCAGGTGTGTTAGGAGCACAAAAATACATAAAATATGCAGGGTATGGGGTTCTTCCAGGATCAGGATTGAGAAACACAGATTCAAACCCCTATAAGGGCCAACAAAACCCAGAGTCTGCCGTTCTACAGATAAAAAAAAAAAAAAGCTTATCAAATTTAATTAAAGCAAGTTAAAGACATTAAAAGTACATTTCAACAATGCACACAGCTAGTCAGAATTTTTTAATACTGGCTAAAAGGAAAATGATCATTATGATGCAGATATTTAATGAATCCATTAATAAATAAAATAAATGGCTTCTAATTAAATGGTTTATCAGAACTGAGGTGAAAGTTTACACATCTGACTGTCTCATCTCTAAACTTAATTTGGAGAGAAAAGACCTCAAGAAGCCTTAATTAAACTCCAGTTCCTAAGAAAACAATGCAGCATTCTTCTTGTCAGTCATCACACCTGGTGGTCGTAGCCCTAATTATTTGCATGATCATTTTCTTGCAGGGTTCCACACCGAATGTAATCATAATTCATTACATAACTATGTAAATATGTAATTAATAGTAAACAGTCAAGCAAAACAACAGTAATACAGGTTGATGCCTTAGGATTAAAAAACAGCCATTACCAGGGGCCACACTGATTGGCCAGGAGGTTGCACACACCTACACACATACTCACCAATGTTGTCCTCGGGCAGTGTGAGGGCCTTGAGGCAGTTGAGCCAGAAGGTGATGTGGCTAAGCTGAGTCTCGTACGGCTCCTCCAGGCTGAAAAGTACCAGGTGGATGGCCGTGCTGTCGTTGGCCACAAAGTAGTCATAGGTGCAGTGATACACTGGGTTACCGGAAAACTCCCACACACTGAAGTCCCCCACACCTAACACACACACAGTCCCACAAAGACACACAACATTTATTTACAAAACTACAGTCATCGTTTTCTCAGGTTAACCTCCAATATCCAGTTCAACTACTGACTTCTTCCAAATTCTTCAAATCTTTCTTTCAGTTCCCCTCAGCACTCTGTTATCAGCAGTTAGAAGTCATTATGTTCGTCAAGACACATGAATAATAAATCCACTGAATAAACACACATGAATATTTCATTCTGAAAGAAATGGCTAAACTCAATCTGTTAAATAATTGACTTCATTATTTCAGAAGAGAAGATGGACACTAATATTGTATCCAGTTAAAAACAATTGTGTTTTCCCTTTTCCAAAAATGTACTGGTAATCAGGGGTTCTCAACCATTCCCACTTGTTTAGAATTAGAAAGCATTACAGCCCACAAGAGAACAAAACTCAACTTTATAGAATTGTTTTTGGTGAAAATGTGAGAATTGTGGCGTGAACAACCGCTTAAAAAGAGCATGCCTTTATGAAAACATTGGTCCCAAATGAGAAAACCCGTCTTCAGTTCCAGAATGTAAACGTTTTCAATTTTGTCTAAAAGCTGTCTATATGTCAGTCCCCGAGTAAACGATACCTCTACTTACACTATCACATCATATCTGATGCAGTCTGGGTTGTACTTGTGGATGTTACTGTGTTTTCTGAGGAACAGTGTGAGGATTCTTTCTTTGTTTAAGAAATTGAAATTGAATCTCTGGTCTGCCCAGAGCTGCTTTGTATCAAATTGATCACATTTACTTTGCCTCGTGTTATGTCTGTGAGATGTTATTATTTGTTGTTTGAACATGATTTTTTTTTTTGATTTTTACTTACAATAAATGTCCTTCAATATTCTTGTGACTTATGATTTAAAGTGGAATTACTGGCCCTTTATAGGTTACTGATGATGGGCCAGCAGACCACTAGAGTGCGTCACAGCATACTGGTGGTCCCTGGCCCACAGGTTAAGAAACCCCTGACGTGCTTGAAACTATATTAACAAGTCAGTTTGAGATGGTTATGAAAGGCTGTGCTAATGTTGGTGGGATATAAGATTCAGCACATATACTTTTCACCAGTCTGGGAATGATATTAAACCTGTCATCCAGGAAAAATGTCCTAAAAGCACCACAGAACAAGTTTAAACGTTGTAAAAAATTACTGTGAAAATTACAGCCAACAAGCTGTAATATTGTGAAATATTAGAAATAGTCTCTAACCATTGACGTTGGCTATCTGGATGTCGATGGCCTTGGTGGCAGTGTCGTCGGCCGGGGACAGCGCGTTGTGGACAGGTGTGAAGACCTCCAGCACTCCTTTTGTCAGACTGGGCTCAAACATCATGCTGCGGCTCCTCACACTCACGTTCTCACAGCCTGGATACAAGTTAGTAATACTCACAGACACTGTGTGCATGTGCACGCACACACACACACACACACACACACACACACACACACACACACACACATATGCAAAAGCAGGTAATTAGACTAAAGCTTATATTTAATTTGACCTAGCAAATTAACATTAATAATACTTTCTAATTCAAGTAAATTCATTAAAAGATGTTTTAATCCTTTGATAAACAAAGTAATCCCTCTGATCCTGATTGGACGTTCTGGAAATGACAGAGACAGGAACTGAGCTTGCCATGTAGTAGCATATTTGGATCACAAGGGGGAGCTAAGTACATCTGAAAACAAGCTTTGGTGGCATTCGAAAATCTGCTTGAAGCAAACTACGTCTTTTACACACACAAATCAGCTATTAGTTTATAAACTCAGGTATCATTTTTATCCCACCCTGTATTTTCACCATTCTACATGAGAAATATGGATTATTTTTAATCACACAGCATTAAAAACAAAAAGAAACTGACTAAATCCTCTGAATGTCCATATATACAGTGGCATGCTAAAGTATGGGCACCCCATTGCAATTTCAGTGTTAAAGAAATATATATATATATATATATATATATATATATATATATATATATATATATATATATATATATATTACTGTGAAAAGTCAAGACAGCAGATGATAAATTGATTAATGTATTCCACTTGTTCTGTACAATTTCTGGTAATTAAAAAAGAAGCATGCACCCATGTAGTCATCACAAGACAGCTCATATAACTTTTACCATCTCTCAGACCTATAGAGACAAATAGAGAGACTGCTTGTTTACATTCATCATTAGCAAAGATTTTAAAGTTATGGTAAATATATAATATAATGACATTAAAAGACATTTTATTTATCGCCATATTCTGACAGATAAAAATGCTTTAGTAGTGGCAGATTTCTAAAGACTACTATACAAATAAACTCCCACACCTGTACAGCATTCAGAATTTACTGCACTGTTTCCAATATATACTAATTACACTCTAATTCCTAAGACACTGGCACCCACAATATGCTCAGAGCAGTTTTATGATTTGATAAAAGAGTCATATTGAGTAGCCATAACCTGACTACTCAAACCTTGTCCCAACAATCAGCAGTCATTACAGCAACAATTAGCCAAATTAAAATAATTCATGCCTGCAATGCAGGAGATTATAAAAGACAAAAACAAAGTATTTCAGGGTATCCAGAAATAGCAGGTAACAGAAATGGTGGAGGTAATCTTAGGTCTGAAAGGACAAGAAGTTTACATAGGAACACCTAAACAAACCGGACACATTTTAGAAAAAGGAGCTGTGGTCTGATGAAGTTAAAATATAACTGGCCTTTGTGGCCTTAATGAGCAAATAGAACAAAGTTTAGAAATAAAAAAAAAAAACACCTCTCCTATGTGGTGGACTGATCGTCAACACTGCATTGTTGGATTCAACTGGTTAAATTTATGACACCAACATTAGAAAAAAAATATCTGAAGATGAATAAAGCAACACACTTTAAAATGCACTGAAAATCTGATGACAAACACTAAAAGAGCAGTGCAGCTACATGGCTTTATTAAAGGAAAATGACCCGTGGGTGGCTCCAAAAGCTGTACAAGCTGTACTTCTTGCCAGAGGGAATGTACTGACCATGTACTACTGACCATGTGGGTGCCCGAACTTTTGATTTTGGCCCTCCTCCTTTTGAAACAGTACAAAAATAACCAAAAAGTAATCTTGCCTGAAATATTTTAAATGAAAATGAAAATGTTTGTTTTTTGTAATGTGTCATACTTAACTTTTTACTCATGTGAATAACAAAGGGGTGTTCAAATATTTACACTGAATATTTTTCTTAGGTGCTAAACTACGGGTTCCACGTTGTAATGCGGTAACTACACTGAGGGCTGATATTGTGTTACACTAATACAGCTAATAAATAGCTTATTTTATGGAGCTGACTGTTCCATCTGAAAATGATTTGAGATGGTTGAAATGGTTGAGATAGTTTGTGAAAGGAAAAGGCTGAGATGGGCAGACTTGGTGGATGAGGTGAGAGAGCGTGCGGGGCAGGTGTTTGTTTGACCAGTATAGATGGGGTATAGGGGTTTTGTGGGGAAGTCTGCTACAGCATTGCAGGTAGAATTCGGGTTTAGAGGTCATGTATTGAGGGCAGATAACTGAAGAACTGGGGATGAGTGGGGAAAAGCAATGTGTGATTGAAGGTGTAGCATGGGGAGAGTTACGGCTGTTTTATGTATATGCTATAGGTGTTGAGCTTGTGAGTAAATCATGTGAGCTTGCAGGGTGGTGGGTATGGGATGCTGGACTTCGCTCTTAAGCCTTCTGGAGGTGTAGTAAGCCTAATTCAGCAAAACACTGTTACCTGAAGACCCCGGTGAAGAGCTTGTGAGACAGTGATTGAAGTAAATTAATAGATGGTGTCAAATATGTAGCTGTTAGATGCAGCATCTCCAACTTCCTGTGTCATTTCACAGACAGTTAAATGCTTAAGGAAAGGATGCTTATAGGATAATTAACGGCGACATTTGCTGATGGATGATCATCCTGTAGCACTGATTCATTGAAGTGTTGCTGATCAGATCATAAACAGCAACTTTAGGTGAAGAAGGTGCCCATCTGGGCTCTATGCATCACCCTGGTTGTTAGCTGCAGGATTTTGGCATGCTCCTGTCTTATTTCAGTTACTAAACACTACTAATCATTGTATTATTTGCAGATTGTTAAAAAAGGCAGACATTTAAATAGCTACTTAAAAGCACTGCAGCAGTGAGCTATCCTCACCTGCAGGTTTGGATGTGGCTGGAGAGGCTGGGTGTCTGACAGGGTTGGTGAGTCTGGGCTTCCTGCGCCTAAAGAAACTCCTCAAGATTCCACACTTCAGAGACTCCAGCAGTGTACTTTTCCCTGCCCCAGAGTGGCCGAACAGTTTCAGCTTGATCCGTGGCTGAGGGGTCTGTGTGGGTCGCAGCTGCTGGATGTAGCCTCCCTTGTGGTTGTCCTACGGGGGGCAGAACAGAACAGTTATAAAATGTAACACAAATGAGGAAGCAATAACTTTAACAAATGGCAAGAAGCCAAGAGATGCTGAGGAGGGAAACGACTGGGCAGAGGAGAGCAAAAGTGAATGAGCACTGAACGACGTAATGGGCAACTCCGGACAGGCGGCTAATATGAAAATCGGCTTACAGAAATCTCTTAGTATATCATGCTATTCTTTTTCTTAATCTTTGAATTACAATAAATAAAGTATTAATAGCATGAATGCATTGATATTGCTTCATATTGTAAAGTGCCCTGTAGTCCACTAAAAATGCACGGTTGAATCAGTGTTGCGACAGTTACAAACTGGAACAGTGAATTAGAATCTGAAGAAAACCCAGAATGGTTGCACAGTTTAAGTGGTTTTACAGTGAAAATAATTTTCATAGGTGCTGTGGTGTGCTATGGTATTCCATGTGGCTGCTATGGTGTTGCTAGGTTTTAGCTTTGGAGTTGTTTAATGGTGGCTAGGTTGTTGCCATGATATTTCAAGGTCATCGTTATGGTGTTCATATGCGTATTGTTATTGCTATGTGGTTTCCATGGTATTCCAGGTGGTTGCTATGATATGGAAGTGGTTACTAGGGTGTTGCTAACTGGTTGCACGGTGGATGCTTAAGCATTGCAGGGTAGTGGTGTCTATGGTTTCCAGGCAGTTGCTATGGTATTCAAGGTGATTGCAATGGTGTAGCAAAAATCTGAAAAAGGCAGCAAAAATCCAGCAGAAACAAACAAACAAAAAAAAAAGAACATAACTGCAGTTTGCAACCAAAAGTCTTCTCCGATGTTAGTTGTAGCCACTACAGCAATTAACAAATGATTAATTGTGCAGCCCTGTACAAAACCTGCCTTGTATAGTAAACATGAGTGATATAAATGTAAGTGATACACCACAAACAGCATGGTTCGTACAGATGTTAATGGCAAGAATGAAGGACAAACCTTTTTCAGTTTGGCCAACAACAGTGCAATATGTTCTTGCTGCTCTGCGGCAGCTAGATCCTCTGCGGTCTTTCCATCCTACAGAAAAAAAATAAAGAAAACAAAGAGAAAATGACAAAGACAGATGAACTGCGGTCAGGCAAAGAGTCAGTGAGTCACTACAGGAGTGTTTGTATGGTCATACAGAGACGTAGACAGATGAGCAGGACTGGGTAACTAAAGCTCCATCATGGAGCTGTGTTTGCCCAATCTGCTCACAATTACTGCTCCATCTTACACTGATAAAGGTCTAATCAGACCATCCATCCATCTATTGTTTATATATATATATATATATATATATATATATATATATATATATATATATATATATAGAGAGAGAGAGAGAGAGAGAGAGAGAGAGAGAGAGAGAGAGAGAGAGAGATAGAGGGTAGGAGAGAGAGCACAACTGTGATAGAGACAGACAGGGAGAGAGACTGTAACTGTGAAAGAGAGAGAGACACAGAGCAAGAGAGCGAATGTGAGAGACAGATAGGGAGTGAGAGCAAGCTTCTAATCGAACACCTGGTTATCAAGCCTTCAAACCAGCAGTCATGAAGCCTTCAATAAGATCTGAATGTGAGAATAGGACTGATCTGATTAGATGTGTGAGTCAGTCTGGAAGACTGTCTGGATTTATGAGGCTCAGGGAATGAGGCTGGTTGGACACTGCTGCTTGATGATTGGAGTGGATGAGAAGGCCACATGCTGAGGGGGAAAAGCCAGCATTACAGGGAGAACATGGGCCAAGTCAGCATATACACATGCACGGATTAGCACAGATACCATAAACAGACCACAGACACACAAACACACAAACCTCAGGGGCTTGGGGGAGGAAATTCAGTTTACCCCAAATCCCCAAAATAACCACCCCCATACCCCGTCAGCCAACACCTGGGGCCACTAGCTTATTTGCTGCACAAAAAGGACACAGCTGGGGTCTCTGCTCAGAACTAAACAGGACATATGAAGCAGCCTAAATCTGAATGGAGAGAGTGCTTTCTCTCCCTCACCCCTGCCGCTTACATACAGGAAAAAAACCCCAACAAATTAGTCAGCAGGAACCATATAAAGACAGTAGTGTAGAACATGTTCTTAACTGCTGCTACTCTGTTTCAGTTCTGCAAACAGAAACGCTTGTTGATCACAGTGGTCAATAGAGAACGACCGGACTGATTTCAGCCAAAAGAAACTCCATGCTACTCTGGAGAGCAGGAAAGCATCTCAGAATGTAGAACACCTCCAACCATGAGGGGAAAGGACTACAACATCAGAAAACATCTGGTTCCATTTCAGTAAGCCAAGCACAGAAAGCTGAGGCTGCAGTGGGCTCAGAATTAGGTTCTAACAACACAAATCCAGGAACCCAACCTGCCTTGTGTCCACAGTCTACACCAGTGGAGGGGGTGCAATAGTGTGGGGAATGTTTTCTTCACACACCTCCGTGTCCATTAATACCAATAAATCATCCCCTGAATGCCACAGCCTATTGACGACTCTGCTGCTGACTATGTGCTTCCTTTAATGGCTACAATTTACCCCTCTTACACCTGCTTCCAGGACGAACATCCACAATGCCAGAAAGCAAAGTTGTCTCAAAGTGGTTTCATTGACATGACAAAGAGTTCAGTATTCATCAGTGGCCTTCTGAGTCACCAGATCTGAACACATTCAGCAGAAAAGTTGTTCCTGGAAAACCTGCAGGAAGTGTGTGATACTATCATGTGAGCGTAGACCAGATGCTCAAAAGAATGGTTTCAACATTTTGTGGAATGCATGCCATGAAGAACTGATGCTGTTTGAGAGCAAAGGGAGGCCCTACCCAGCATTGTAGCAGGTCAAGTATTGGATGGCAGTTTTTGTCTAGAGGTGGAAGTGGCAGGAAGACTTACAGGAGACGCTTGTTCAGACCTCTATTGTATAATAAGTAGCTGAATGCTGCCCCTTCACAACACTGTGGCAATCATCCCTTATCACTTCTTAAACTGTTTTGCTTTGCTATTAGGGAAGGAAACAGTTTCTGCATTCTAACACGCTAATGTCAGAATCACTTATTCAGTTTTAAGTCTAAAATAGGAAGATCTAACACTTTTGTAACCATTTACTGCAAAAATCACAGACTCTTAACATTTTAAACTGTAAAGCAGGGTTTCTTAACCTGTGGAGACTATTAGTGGGCCACAAAGCATTGTCTCGTGATCCGCGAGAAGTTCCACAAATACAAGCCAGACAACATCAGATATGATTTGATAGTCACTAGACATAAGTCCACATTTTGTGACTAGACGTGTTGTCTGATGTCAGCAATGTATATTCACTGCTTGTGTTTGTGAGCTACATTTGGGACAGCTGTTTTCATGAAGACATGTTGTTTAAGCTACTGTTCCAACCATAATTCTCACATTTTCAGAGAAATCAAAGGCAAAAACAATTCAATATAAAAAGTTGAGATTTGTTTTCTTGTGGGCCATAATGCTTTCTGGTCGGGTGGGCCATGAGGTGATAAAGGTTGATAACCACCCCTGCCATAAATGTACTGTGTGTAGGCCCATACTTCAATTACACACCTCCTTTCAGTGGGCACGTTGTTATTAAATAAATAGTAGTTTTAAATGTTTGAAATCTGAAAGCAGAAATGGTTCTTCATGTACAAGAATCACCTGTTGTGGACCTTTAAAATGGATCTATATAGCACCTAAATGTTCAGTTAATGAACCCTTTTTTAGTGATATATAGAACATTTGTCCCCTGGTAGTGGTCTTAAATATTGACATAAAGCCGTTTTGGTTTCAATCTATACCTAAACGGTGTTATCCAATCCAAAACCCATCTAATCTCAAATGTCCAGACTCTTACACAAACATTGATGTGAGGGACTATTTAATAAAGGGAAAAGAACTTGGCATTGACAGTGGAGTGTTTGTGATTTATCTGTCTCTGTCTACCTCTCTGTCTCTCCCTCTCACACGCAGACGCACTCATGCACACGCACGCACACAAAGGAACACCATGAAAAAGGAGGTGAATGTTGTGAGGGCTTGGGAATGGGGAGTTTAACTATGTGTGTTAAAACTCTTGCTTCATGGGCCATTAATGATTCTTTCCTAATGCTTGTGTGGAGTGCCAGCAGGCCAGCAGGAGTGCTTTTGAATATGACCGCATATTCTATCCATCACATTTCTTTTTTGCCTTCAAGCTTCTATTCTTTATTCTTTATGATTTGGCTTCCCCTGCCTTCTGCTGGGTCCATGTAGGACATATTGATCTTTGTTTATTGACCATAAGCCTCCAAATAACTGAAGGAACCTTCACAGCTGAAGGTTGAGGAAAGGATTTGGCAGATAAACCACAACTTAAGGTGTTTTCTGTCATATTCTGACTAAAGCTTCCTTTATTGTCATACATGGGAGTAGAATCAGGAATTGAATCGGGTGCTTGAGCAGGAAGAACACAAAACTGTGAAGCTGTGTTGCATTCCAGGACTGAAGTTGCACGCTCTTAGACATATAAGTGCTGAAATAGGTTAGACTGTTAAAAAATACCAGGGGCGAGTGAATACTTTCACAAAGCACTGTATTTGTTCCACAATTTGGGCCATTAATGCAATATCACTCACAGGTGAACATGTTAGTGGACACATGAATAACTATTAATAACATAACAATAATAATAACAATTACATAAAATGCACACACATTCAATCGTTTTAATCAGACTGAAAAGAAATGAAAATCATTTGGGGGAAAAATCCTGATTCCTTTTGTTATAACCTTGTTGCATAGGTACTTTAGCAAATAATGTTTTACCTGGGCTAGAACATTTAAATCAGTTGAAAGACGTTTTAGACCTTTACAAGGTTCTCAAAATACTAAAAAACAGTTACAATGTAAGTACTGTTTTGGACTAGAGAAAAGAATTTTCACTGAAAGGTATGTCGCACCAGCGACAAGCATTGTACTCTCTTAAGTACAAAAGTACTTCATTTTCTTAGTGTGCATCTCTATCGGACCTTATTCACCAATATCATATCAAGGTTCTTGAATCTGTTTGAAAAGAAGGTTATAACAATACTGTTATACAACTGACAGACAAACTGTTCATAGTTCTGCATTTATAATGATGGAAACTGTTGACCTCATAAACTCAACACATCTCTAATAAGTATTTTTGAATGTCAGACATTTCTTCTTAAGAACCATTGCTGAATAAGGCCCATGGTTCTATATGGAGGCAAAACAGGTTTTTTTTATGTAGAAGGAATAACACATATTTTCCACCATATATTTATTGTAAAATTCATATGATAAATAAATAATCATTCATAATCATAACAGAAATGGGTGCAACTTAAAGCAGCTGAATGCATTCATTAGCTGGGGTGTCCATAAACATTTGGACAGTGTATGTCACTAATTATGCATTTACATTATATGCAAACCCAACAGTACTAATATTGGACTCTGAAGGGTTAAAGCACAGAGCAGCACAATTTCTGTGCTGTATATTTATGGTGAACGCACGAATTTATATCCAGGGCAGTAAAGATTCAGTGCTTCCGTCACTCCATCACACATAGTAGCCAGGGCATGAACTGAGAGCATAAAAATGCCACAGAAAATAAATTATTGATCCAAACTCCACTGCGTCCTGTAACATACATGCATACTGCATCAAGCATCATATAATATTAACACCATCAAATAACACCAAGTCCACCAAAACCTATTTTAGGGCAGCGTGAATAGATCTGAGACAATTCATTAGTTAGTAAGCCCACAGAGGGGTGCAGTCATTAGCCTGGGAGTGTAGTGGAGCTGAGGAGGAATGAGGGGGTAGTGAAAGTTATTGATTGGGAATGCTGCTGTAGAGGGAGCAGAAAGCCCATTGTCCTTCACCTGTACTGCATACGAATCTGTAAAGAGAGGGACCGAGCCAATGCTGACCACTCTGTAATTACACAGAGACATTCTCGTAAGGGATTTGTCATGGCTCAAGGCTTTCGTAACTAGGAGAGGACCAAAGTGGATTTTATGGAAGTGATACAGAGCTGAGATGATATTACATGTCATGTTATACAATTTGTACTAACCAGGCTGCACAATGTGGACAAGATGCTAATATTGTGATCATATTGTTATCTATTATTATTAAACCTAATGCAACATTGGTGGGCTCTTGATTTGAGCATCGTTAGCCCCATCTTGAGAAGATCATGAGTTTCACCCCCAATAATGCCACACCCAAGATGGCATTACTGGCCTTCTCCCTCTTAAATGGATAAGTAGTTTGGCCAGCTTCACATAGACTCCAAAGCCTATATATAGGCAGACAATTTCAAAACTTTGGGCACACCTGGTCAAATTAAATGTACATTAACAATATTAAAAATATCTGCAGGAAACCAGGCACTAATCATCACCTAGCCAATACCATTCCAACAGTGAAGCATGGTGGAGGCAGTATCATGCTGTAGGGATGCTTTTTTGCAACAGGAACTGGGAGACTAGTCAGGGTCGAGGGAAAGATGACTGAAGTGACGTACGGAGACATCTTTGATGATAACCTGCTCCAGAGCGCTCTGGACCTGGAATGAATGTTGATCTTCCAACAGGACAATGCCACTAAGTACACAACCAAGATAACAAACTAGTGGCTTTGGGACAACTCTGTGAATGTCCTTGAGTAGCCCAGACTTGAGGTTCTGCAAAGAAGAATAGGAGAAACTTCCCAAAAACAGATGTGCAAGGTTTTTTTTTTTTTTTATAGATTTGCATTTCTTGGTCATTGCAGGTTACTGTGTGTAGAATTTTGAGGAACAAAATGTATAGCATCCATTTTGAAATAAGATTGTAACAACCAAATGTGCAAAAAGTGAAGCACTGTGTATACTTCCTGGATGCACTGTCTGGAGGAAGAGTGGAGAGACAGAATCCAAGGTGTCTGAAGTCCAGTGTGAAGTTTGCAGTTTGTGATGGTTTATTGAGCTGTGATTTTTCAAGTCCGGAGTCAACACAGCATCTAGCAGGAGATTTTAGGGCACTTCATTGTTCCAGCTGCTGACAAGCTTTAGGAAGATATTAATTTCCATTTCCAGCAGGACTCAGGACGTACCAACTGTGCTAAAACTACAACTAAATGGTTTGCTGTCCATGACATTACTGATTTGTCAACCAACACTCAACTCTCAGACAATCTACAGGGTACTGTCAAAATGAAGAGGAGAGACACCTGACACAGCAAAACAGGCTAACACATGGTACTCAAATACACACTGCGCACTCCCTTACACAAATGCAAGCAGGCAGTCAAAACAGGCCGAACAGCCTCGACCTGTATTGATTTTGTGCTCATTTGTAGCTGGACAGACATAACTCCACTGTTCTGCTACTGGTACCAGGCAGCAAGCAATCAGTGCTTGAGAAAGAGAATTAATGCTTTCAGAAATTGCTTAGAAGCAAGTTACATTAAGAAACTCGATACTCAATTTCACATGAGTCAGTGAGGTCTTCTGACTTACTTGTACTTCTTATGCTTCTGCAGGGACTGGGTTTCACATAATAGACTGCAAACAACATTACTGGAACATCAGTTTGAGTCATCACATGTGATAAATGAACACACTTGAAGATGGAAATTGAGTGTGGGTTATTAATATTATAGGAGACCCTTGGAAACTTGG
Source organism: Acestrorhynchus altus (assembly GCA_034509495.1). Classification (NCBI taxonomy): domain Eukaryota; kingdom Metazoa; phylum Chordata; class Actinopteri; order Characiformes; family Acestrorhynchidae; genus Acestrorhynchus; species Acestrorhynchus altus. Next base: position 7,983,967 of record CM067522.1, on the reverse strand, counting down.
TTAAGATTGTGGAGGTTCTCTCTGTGCTCCCTGGAGCTGCATATTAAGCCATGCCTTTGTTCTACTGGGACAGAAAATTGCCTTCTAAATCCTCCAACATTATTACTGATTCAAAATGCACTACTGAGACTTTATTGGACCACTGCCTCCGAATATTCTCCAAATAGCTTCCAAAGACACTGGAATATTAGAATCCTGGGCACAGCCATCTATGTTGCATCCATTTTAAACACTGTGACACAATCTAAAAGCTTTTATTGGGGAAAGTTTTACATACATCATTCTAAATTGTTCAGTTATTAGTTTAAAAATGTATTATTCGGTAGCTGCCATAAATTGTTCTGTAACTATGAAAAAATAAGAAACTGACAACTAAAAATCTAGAGTTTAAAAGCTTAACATGACAAATAATATTCATGTCACAGATATTTTATATCCAAAATGAATGGACTTTAACATCCTATACGTTTGTTTTTGTAGTAAATTCTTCACATAGCCTGCTTTGCTCTCTCCCCTCGCTCTCTAAATCAGCCAAACACACACATTTGGAAGAGTTGTTGAGCATGTATATGTAACTCACATTGGTGATGGCCTCTGTGTTGGCTCCGGCTACGCAGAGATGTCGCACCACCTCCAATCCACCATTACTTGCAGCCACATGGAGAGCCGTTCGCCCAAACTGTATCAAACAAGACAAAGCATTAACACTACTGCTAGTTAGTTTTGGGAACCACGGACATTTGAGTTGATAATGTAACTTGTACTAGTACTTGTAGTTCAGTAATGGTACCTAACAGAACTTTTTTTCTGTCTTTAAAATAGCAAAAATTACATTTCAGTAGTAGAAATTCATCTCGATTTCAAAATTTGTTTAAACACTTAACCCACATAGAAAATAAATATATTTATAAACACATTTGTAAATAAAGTAAAATGGCCACAAAATATTCCTTAGCTATAATAATAATATAACGCAAGATATAATGCAATAGTTTGAAATATATTTTCTCACATATAAAAAACATGCCCTGTTCTGTATGGGTTACACACCAGAGTGATTCACTGCACATGTCTGTTTTGTCTTGCATTGGATTACAAGCTACAAATGAATGTTCATGGATGGTTTGAAATCCCTGGTTCATTTGAATGCTTCATAAAGAGTGGTTGCAGCTTCTAATGCCTCTAACATTAGCAGCTGTTTTGGGGGATTGCCCCAGCAGACGACTCCATAACACATGATAGATGCCACCACTGTGTCAAAAAGGACCCCAGGAGTGATCCCTGCACTCCAAATGACCTCGGTTTTCTCAGTAGGTGGAGTCTGCTCTGGCCTCTTTTGTGAAGTGCTGTGATGTTAACTGATTCGTCCAGTTTGGTGTTTAAGGTACCACACAATATGTTTTCCACAGTTGTTCCCAGCTTCAGGCTGATGTTGAACATGTGCTCAATGACCCCGTAGAACTGATTTGCACAGGACTTGAGGAGCCTTGCGCTGATGCCATCCGAACCTACAGCTTTCCCCATCTTGATTTTCCTTATCTTCTTTCTCACATGGGTTATTGTGAAGGACAGGCAGGAGCAGAGGGGCTGGGTGTTGGAGTGTGTGAAGGGTAGATTGGAGCTGCCATTCTATTCCATTTTTTTCCATTCAGTGCTTGTCCATGTAACTAATATGAAACACATATCTCTATTCTCCACTCACACAATCTGCATCCAGAGTGCGGGAATTTTACTGTAAAAACAGTGGCTGCAAAATTGTATTCCACACTGTTAAATTGGTGAATTTAACAGGACTGGTTGAATTAAGTAGCATGTTGTACAGCACCAATGAGAAGTAGTCTAACTTTTACATAATCAATTCCCTTTGTATTCCAAAATCTCCTTCTAAAACATTAATTTGGTTAATTTAGATTTCATTCATCAATTCAATTCAATTTCAATTCATCAATGACTAAGTCACATCTGAGAGATTAACTAATCCTGTAGTTTTCTAACCAGTTCAGAAAAAAACATTAATCTCTTTACCTGGAAGGAAGTAGTCCTTGTAGTTTAGATGTAGCTTGTTAAAAGACTGTTTAAAGATTTCTTTAAATAAAAAAAAGATTTTTATTCTTGAAAATATTGCAAATCAATAGTTTAAAACATTTGTTTCACATAATTTGATCTTCTGTAGCTCTCGAGCAGTGCTTAATGAGCTTAATCAGGTGTTTTGGGAGTACAGAAAGATCAATGTGCAGGGCAGGGGTGACTCCAGGACCAGGGTTGAGGAACAATATTCTAGAGCCTAATAATAGAGAGAAAATATAAATCATGAACAGCTACTGAAGAACAGGGTATAGAAAGTTCATTTGCCTGAAATTCCGACTCAACAGCTGAATTGGTTTCTGTTTTTACGGCTCAGAAGGAGTGCTGACAGGACAGCGCAACCCGACATTAATAACGGTTTGTTCCTCGCTTCAAGTGAGAGCCAGCATCCATCTTCAGCCTGCTGGCTAATGGAGGTGCCAGTTCCAATGAGCTCGCGACACACAGCGATAGAACACAAAGTACATTCACGCAAGGAATTAAGAACAGCCTAACTAAACATTGTTGAACTCTTCAGGAATTCTGCAGCAAATTAAGAGAGCAAGGGCTTTTCAAAGTTATCAAGGATGAGTGGAAACTTTAGCCAAAGGAAAATCAAAAATGGAGAAAGAAGTATAATTGCCTTTTTTTTCCAATTGGTTTATTTACCTTTAAGAAAAACAAAAACCAGAATTTAAGTCTGACATACAAATTACTCCTGACTCGCTAATGCTTCAAATTCTATTTCTCAAAATGTTACAGTTTGAATTTAGAGTTATTATTGTGTCAAATTATATGTGAAAATTAGTGTAATTAACAACTTTGTAATTACATACTGTTAACAGCATGTAAAAACCTTACATTTTTACAGAACTAATATCTGGCAGTTTTTTTTAAATATTGTATCAACATATCATGATTAAGTTACCCATGGAACTGCTCCAAAATTAGTTCTATTGAAAGCTAAAAAGGCTTTTTCACTTCTCCTGAGAAGTTGCATTTTTGAAAAACAGAAACTTGCCTTGTTGGGGATGTCCAGGTTGGCCTTAGCAGCACTGAGCAGTAAAATGACTGGCAGGTTGCCATCTTTACAGGCAATGTGCAGCGGCGTGTTGCCATGGCGATCTTGGTGGTCCACATAACAGTGGTGGCTGAGGAGGCATTTTACCACCTCAATTTGACACCTCCGCACAGCCAGGTGCAGAGCAATGTGGCCATCCTAGAACATACACATAAACAAGAAAAACAACCCCTTGTGTGAATGTGGGCTGCTGCAGAGATGCACTTAAATTACTCACTACACTGCTCACAAGTTTCAGTGTGGAAACTATAAAGGGGTCAATACAAATATACCTGGAATAATCGTGTAAATACAACACATCATCATCATCATCATCATCATCATCAACATCATAATGTACATTTAAAGCTTTATTATTTTTTCAGTGTGGTCTGAAAAGCAGAGTTGGCACAGTTGTAACTACTCTAGCTAATGTTGGCTAAATGTTAAACATTGCTGATACAATCTGATAAGCTAGTTTACAGTGAAAATATATTTCTCTGATAAACTACTGCGGAACAAAACAAAGAACCAGCGGGTTACCTTATCAGCAAAAAAAGTTCTTGTAATAATGAATGATAATAATGAATAATGCCCATTTGCTTATAGCCATATAGAACAGACAGTTGTCATTTCTTTCACAGAATATTTTCCTGGCTATTACGTTTGTTTTTTTCCTTTCTTCTATTTAACTGATCCATTTATTAACTCTTATGGAACGTGAATATTAAATTAGTTGGAATGTATAGTTTCAGTAGTGATATCCAAAGACAGGTGCATATATTTGCAATGTAAAATGCTGAGTGACTAACACTAAAAACAACCCTGCTAAATCTCTATATAATGGACATACGGTCTAAACCAAATGCTACTGTCGAGGTAGATGTATACGCAATCCAAGGACAACCCTAACTTAAAATATGACTACTAAAATGTTATTAGAGACTAAAATTGCTAAATCAGATCCTTATATGACTGTTGATCTCAAATCCTATGTTTGAAACTCATTACTGGTAGATAATAATCCCCTTAAACCCTAAAGACTTGCATATTAGGTTCTAGTCCCAGTGCATTTGAAGACGCTGAGGCAGTGGTCCAATTTCAACTTGTAAAACTGTAAGGATGATAGGCTACTGGAAGACAAAGTCTGAATAATAATAGACCACCACAGCACCCCTGCAGAGATCAGAAGTGTGTTGGAAAGATCCAGTGTGTGTGTGTGGGTGTGTGTATGTTCACCTTATCCGTGGAATCCATGTCGGCCCCGTGTTCCAGCAGGCACTCAACAATGTCTCTGAAGCCACGTGCTGAGGCGGTCAGCAATGGGCTCTCGCCCTCGCGGTTCCGGGCGTTTACGTCACAACCGGCCTCACACAGTGCCCGGGCCACCGTCGAGTACCCATGCCATGCAGCACAGTGCAGAGGAGTCTCCTGCTCCTGCAGGACGGAGAGAATGAGACACGATTGGACACAGACACAACAAAGAAGTGGTACAGCACTTCAGTCAAAACATTTCTGGTGTCCAAAGTTTTAAAGGACAGCAACACAATCCACTAAGCCTCATTTTGTTGCAGTACTGTGGTATAATATACAGCTTTATTTTCTCTTTCTTTCTTTTTTATTATTTTATATTTATTCTTAACATTTTTATCCACCTTATTTTCATGATAACAACAGAGGGTCCATCTTTGTTTTTGCTGTGTAGAACGTCCATTGCGACACCAACATAGATGTAGATTACATCCACATGCTCAGATAGAGAACGGCACAATAATAGGGGGAAGAGGAGGATTTCGCTTAAACAACACAGTTATAAACACAACACAAAAAGATGGGAGTGCTGTGACACATCATTTAATTTCCACCTACCAAACAAAGGAGGAGCTTGATATATAACATCCACCCAAACGTCCACACATCCATCTGTACTTACCATTTTGTGGAGAGTAAACCAACATCAAAACATCCTTACCCAGAGAACCAGTTATGAAGTTACATTGTTGCATGCATCAGGTGCTTGTGAGCATTTTAGGTAATATGCTAGACTAAAAGTTAGTTAGCTGTAAGTAGTTCTAAATCTATATGGCTTGTTTTATATGTTTATCACCACTGTGGTTGTAATCTACATCAATGGACCTGCTACTGCATTGGAAGTTCTACCCAAAAGCAGAATAAACATGCTCTTCGTTTGGGTTTGGGAAAAGAAGGTGGACAGAGAAGATGTGTTGTTTTGTTGTTGCCAAATAGTCAAGCATCTTTCCAGATACAAATTTCGGGAGTTATTTATTCCTTTAACAATAGCTACATATTACTGCAGCCTAAAATCAAAGGCCTGAGTTCATGGCATTTTGTAGTAAATGATGTATTTTTAACACTGTTTCTTGCACTACATTAATCATGCGCCAAACTAAAGATCTCACAGTGGAATCCAGTCACCTGACTCAGCAGTATTTCCATAACAACTGCCACTATTTGCTTAATAAAGTCATTACTGAGTGTTTTGAGTGCTTGCTCAGTGAAGTGAAGTAGAAACAGGATGATCCCTCTGACATTCTGGCAGTCAGTTCAAAATCACATCACTACTTTTACAGCTTTCAGCTTTATCAAAGCTGCTCAAGCATAAATATGGAATTAATGAGTGCTTGCACTGGATTCTGCAAGCTGAGCTATACTAAATTGGCAATACTATGTCAGTATTATTGGCTAAAGGAAACTAATATAAACTTTACCAAAGTTCACATGCAGGACAAGCTGAAATACCATGTTCACACTTATTGCTAAGATAACCTATGAAGTTATCTGACATTTCAGTTTTAAAGGTGACATCAAAGATTCCCTGAAGAGTTCTCCCTGCAATAATACGCGTCCTTTCAAAGTGAGCCAATGTGTGTGCATGTGTTACATACCCGGTCTGTCAGGTCAGGGTTGGCGTGAATACTGCAAAGGTACTGGACCACGTCCACATTGCCATAGCGAGCAGCCACATGCAGAGCAGTCTCTCCTGACTGAAACACAACAAAAACAGAAAGTAAACCCCTAACAGAGCCCATGTGCTTAAATATAAACATATTTAATATGAACACACTGTTCTAAACGTATTCCCTAACAAATCAGTATCTGTCAAACATATTATTACATAACTTGGCTACTTCTTTTGATACTGATATTAAAATAATATCCGCTAATTACAACATCTTCTATATGGACAAAATTATTGGGACATCATCTGATTCATTCTGAAATCAAGGGTATTAGAAAGAGTTTATCCTGCTTTTGTTGACAGTTATGGTTACAGTCTCTACTGTCCAGGGAATGTTTTCCACTTGGTTTGGGGAACTCCTGTGAGGATTTGAACTGAAGTGTGAGCTGCATACAGGCAGCTTGGAAACATCTATATGGTGTATATAGCCAAAACCATTGAAATATATTGTATGAACCAAAATATTTAGTTCATAATGCAATTCTACCTACTACTAAGTTATACTGACTATTGGTCATGTGTTTTTAAATACACAATCAATTTGGTTTTAACAAGACTGGACAGGAACATTAATTTTAAGGTCTGAAGAGAGCAGGTGTGTCTAAACTTATGATTGATACTAAACATTAATAGCAGCACATTCAAACATTCAGAATATATGTCATATTCATCAGCGGTTTTCTGCAGCTCTTCAGTTAAATTTGCTCAAAATGTCAGTTTTTAAATGATTTGCTCTTACTGCCAGCCTCAGTACACTGTTACTCCCACAACAGAACTGCCACCATTAATTCAGAAAGTGGGACACGCTGTGGCCAGTACAAGAGCCAGGGGACACTCATAGACCATAGACTCGTGTATTTTTTATTTGGTAAATTGTCAAAATGCTTTGCTATATTTTCCCCTTCTGATGTCAAATGAAGAGAGAGAGCAGTCTGGATGTAATGTTAGTTTATATTGGATAAAAGAGACACACACTTTTGAGTTAAGGCATAGGCTGTCAAAAATACATAGAACGAGCTAATGTTATGTCCTCTTGTCACATTTGAACTGGCACCATTACTGGTACAGTGAATTTGGTACCCAACAGAACGTTTTTGATACTTTACTTTCTCTGTAATAACAAAAAAATAAAATTTCAATTGTAAAAAAGTCCAAGCTTCAAAAAGTTGAAATTAAAACTCAATTCCAACATTTTGTTATTTATTTTGAATATTTAACACACCAGAGTGATTCACTTCTGAGTCTGGCCATGCTGGATATACGGTATTACCATGCTCAGATGATCATAGTTCAGTCGTCTTTTATACTGTTAATAGTGTTTGCTAGTTCTGCTGTGATTTTCACTTTCTCGAAGTGTGGACCTTTACTCTGTGTCTCCATGAGGCTGGTTAGTTTAACACATTTCACAGTAACTGAGTTTTAGTAACGTGGTAAAACAGATCTGGACCACAAGCTTCCGCAGCATTTTGTGAGGTCAGATTCAGTGTGGAACCTGCCAGAACCTACTGTTCATTTTTGTTAGCATAAAAATGTTTATCACTTGAATAAAATATATTCTTTCAGATATATTCTGTGTTTCACCAGATATTTGTTCAGGTTAGAAGTGTTGCCAGCTTTCCAGTCTGCATTAAAAATATTGCAGAGCGTGCTGTCTGCATCATGTTTTGAAAAATGTAACCACACTTTTAGCTTGCTACTGTAGTGCAAACATTGGTTTGACATAAATCAATACTCAGTAATACAGATGTACTTCTTGTTTTCTCTGTTTGATGCCAGAAGTTTTTGGCAAAGATTGCAGTAGATTTAAAAATGATTTTTATTGACCGTTTTAATGGCTTTTTCTCTTCAGCCATTTAGTGAGTTATATATCGGTCAGCAGATTCCTTTTTGGTGGTCATGTTTACATTTAAAGCTTAAAAATCGCCCATAACAACTACCTGTTGCGTTGCATGTTTTAGATGCGTTTTTAGGTTAGTTATTTAATTATGACTGACTTTAAAACATACTGGTCATTCACATTAATGGGATCTCCTAACTCATTGAGTTTAAAGCCAAAATATTCCCACACTGGAGCTGTGGAATGTGGCTTTGAAAGTCATTTGGACTTACTCTTGCAAACTGACTGGCTGGAATTATGAAGTCTTTTATGATTAACAATTACTGTGACTGGTCTAGTTACAACTACTAAAATACACTGGAGTGAGAACAAGAATTCTGAAAGTATCCCCCTAAAAATGTGAATTAGAATTTGTAGTGTATGTAATGAAAAATGTACTCTCAGTACTCTAATTCTGTTAAATTCCCACTTTGATATCTGGAATATTTGGTTAAAAGGCTGGAATACATTAGCCTTCATCATGCAAATACTAAGACTTAGTCGTTAATCTATCACACCCAAACTCACGTCATCATGTCAATGTGATATATGGCATAAATAGACCTAGAACTGGGAGGATTTCAAAACAAAGCAGGATTTCTCATTTAGTCAGTTAATTAAATCCAAAGTTCAGGAATATCCATTAGGGATGTCCGTCATCTCCTGTTTGAGAGGTCAGATATCAGACTAAACTGAAAGGAAAATCTCATTTGTGGTAAAAAACAACAAAAACAAAACAAAAACAAAAAAACTGATCAAAATCACTCCATACTTATGTCAGATATGAATAAAAGTGGACATTTTCATGATCAGTGCTGTGACACAAAAACTTCTTTTGACGTTTAACAAAACATCCAGAATGATAAGGTTCACTGTGTGTAAAAGAGTGCAAAAGAGAGATTTGAGGTTTTCGTGCCGTATTTTATTACAATAAACTAGAGGTCTAAACCTTTCGTAGTAACTTTATAGTAAATGTACAGTAATTGGCAGATACAATGCTGATTAAGCAAGTTGGGAGCAGTTATTGTAGTTCAAAAACCTTTTATACTGAGCTTTTTAAGCTCACCACGTGATCTGCTGTGCAGTAACTGGTTTGTCTGGACCATTACACAGTGACCTTTTCATCTGCACTTCAAAAGCAAAGGCCACACATGACCATTCATTAATAATCTGACAACCTTCAGCTTTCAGCCAGGTTTTTTTTTTAATAATCCACAATGCCAGCACTTTCCAAGCTGCTGTGGAAACAGTACACACACGTATAGTGGCAAAGGCAACTTAACATGGCTACTTTATCAGCGCACTTCTGAGTTAAACAGGCGGCCCATTTACCATGCAAGACACTCAATTGCCATCCAGAACAAAGTAGCAGACACTTATGAGCATGACTCTGCACGGTGCAACAGAAACTCAACAGCTCTCCACGCTGCAATTTGGGAGCACTCTGGAGTCTGGAGAGGAGGCCTTGTAAACACCGGGCGAATATTTCATATGTTGAATCGGTCTCAGCCCACTGAGTAACCATGGCAACTGCACATAATCCAAAGAAAGTGAAGAGGAGGGCGAGCTTGGAGCGAGAGGTCTTTAGATGAAAAGGTGCAAGATAGATAGATGGAAGGTGGGGGGGGGAGGGGGCAGCCACAAACGTAGCCTCTCCCAGAAGACTTATGAGTTGTTAAAGTAGTGTGTGCGCATGTATGTGTATGAGAGAGATAGAGAGGTACCTTATCTTGGATGTCCAGAGGGCACTTCTTTTCATGGAGATATTTCAGTGTCTCCACATGGCCATGGCGGGAGGCGTAATAGATAGCGTTGGCTCCAGACTGACAGAGAATGAAACATTGTTATTTTGACTGTATCTAACATGGTCATCATGCTTGCTGCTACACAGTAGAATCCTCAGACAAACGGACACCTCAGAATTGTAATCAAAACAAGCATAAAAAAAAACAACATAAAAACCCCACCATTACACCAGTACAGTGTCAGCCTTTTTGCAATGTTCTTTAGAATGTCGGTGGTTAATTTCACTATTCAAGATGCTCGATAGCTGTAAATAGCCTTCCAGAATGGGTACAATATTGTCCGTTTTGCTCACAAACCCTTAAGCCCCTTTCACATCAGATGCAGTCAGGCATTCATTTGTCAATTTATACAGGACGCAAGCAAGCAGCTTCTGTCTATCTACAAATATCTACTGGCACTTGCAGTACAATCAGCATGCAGCGTGGAGCTTAATGAGAAGAGGGAGGGGCACAAAACAGCGAATCAGAGATTTATTTGCTTTATATACTTTATGCAGTGAATGCTTTAGTTGTCCAGATGGAGAATCAACATTTGTAAGGGAGCCTCCACAACATAACAGTGGAAAAACCCTTACTATTTCATCAACTGAACATGAGTACATGTGAAAATGTTTGTAGATAATAAAAAAGTTATCTGTACTTTACTCACAATGTAAATACATTGTGCATTGTGCTACATGCGTGTTCCCCATCTGTGAATTCACTTAGTACCACACATAACATATGGGATATCATGCTCTTGCACATCTGGGTGAAGCAAGAGGGCCTGCAACAGGGACCCCTAGTGGCTCAGCAGTCTAAGGCGCTGCCACTAGGATCCGAGGAGTGCTGTCTGGTGACGAAAAGACACGATAGACAGACGTCTACAGCCTACACGTGTATTAGAGGAAGCATGTGCTTGTTATCTCCCCTCTAGTGTCTGGACCATCACATGTGATGGGGAGACCAATCAGCATGTCTAAATTTGTGGGAGAAAATTTGAGAAAATCGGTGAAAAGAAAAATGATATGCCTGCAAGGCAGATGATGCACAGTGACGAGGACAGCCGTTCTGTTTCGAAAGAGAATGTTGATAGACGCTTCCTTGACGGGTTGGGGAGCTCCGCGTTCTCTCGACATCCAATATTTGCAGCTGCTGGTAGTCCGCTTGTCTCTTCAGCACGTTTAAGTCCGGACAGACAACACCACTATTACATAAACAGGCAAGAGAGTGCGCAATCATTTCCTCTTCTGAATTCCCACTCCTTTTTGATGTGGAGCAGTTCTCTCTCAGGGAAATAGATGTACCACGCCAAACATTGTCCTCTGTTTTACTCTCTGGCGCACCGTTTGGAGTGGATGCTCTAGAACATCCATGGCCCAACACTCTTTTCTATACATTTTCCACAGTGGAGTTGATATTGCTGACACTGGAGAGGGTGCGTCAGGGGAACTTTTCTCTAATACTTGTAACCCCCTGCTGGCCATCAAAACCGTGGTATGCAGAAGTAATTAGTCCATGGACTCTCCCTCTTCACTGAGTCTTCTGTCTCAAGCAGGCAGGGAAATTGTTCACTCCTGACCCGAGCTGTGGTGTCTCCATGCTTATCAGCTAAAAGGTCTATATTGATTGCCAGCAGTTTGCCTTCCAATGTTGTTGAGACAGTTCAATCAGACGGGGCGGCATCAACAAAAGGCTTGTATAAATGGCGTGCATTTCAGCTCTGGTGTCATGGTAGGAACTTATTTGCTTGTGATTGTTGATATTTTAACTTTTCTTCAGGGGTTTGTGAAACGAGGGCTCTCAATCTCTACAATAAAATCTCTCTTAGCAGCTTAGGTGCCAAAAGTGCTGCCTATGCTTTTTAGCTCACAAGCTTTTTGAGTTTCTTTCTTTCCTTCCCCATTTGCATCTGAGCAGCAGCAAAATCTGCACAGGCTCTGCCCTGAGCATGCACTGCATATACAGAAATTGTAAAGCAGAGCTTTGTCTAAACAACATCTGGTTTGAAGTGGTTTGTGATTGGTTGATGATCTGGCTGTAATAGAAAAAAAAAGCACCTTGTCAAGGGCCTGAATCTCTGCTCCTTTTCTCATTAACACGTCAATGATCTGGACATTTCCACAGCCAGCAGCGATGAGGAGTGGGGGGGTTCCATGCTAAGAGGGAGACACACACACACACACACACACACACACACACACACACACACACACACACACACACACACACACACACACACACACACACACACACACACACACAATCAGCATGGCTTTATTCATCACTAGCAGCTCTTCATAGCAGGACAGGTATTACAGAACATGTTTAATTAGGCTAATAAATCACAGTTTGTTTTTAGGTTTTGTGATTGGAATGAGGCCTGATTCATTCTGTGCTGTTTGTGTGGTGCTTTTAATTGGCTGACAGTGTGTTTTGCACTGATCTCTGTGGTAGATTAAATGCTTTCGGAGACGTCGGCGATTACAGTCATTTATACAGAGCTGGAGGAGACTCTTCAGTATGCATAAATGCATGAGCCGTGGGATTGCTCCTTGAAGTGCATGTAAAACACACACACATACGCGCACAAGCCCAGCTGGACAACTTCAAACCCAGATATCATAAGTGCTTCTCTCTGCTCACTCTGCTGAGATTTCTTCCATCTCCACCTTCTTTTCCTTAAGACAAACAAAATCATGTCTTTTAAGTCTTAGTGGGCACCACCTCAACCAATATGCACCGATGTACACACTATCGGCAGCACATATATACTGGAACTTCAAATGTGCATGAAAATGTAGTCCAAACCTCAACACAGTCCCAAAACAACCTGGCCTCAGCCAGACTCAATTCTCCCCAAAATCTAAAATGTGACATCAGCCTGACTTATTTCTCCCAAAAACCCAATTTAGATTCAATACTCCCCAAAACTAGAACTCTAGAACCCCGAAACTGGATCAACAGTGACTAAAACCTGGCCTCAGCATGAGTTAATTCTCCTCTAAAGCCCAACCTCAGCCCAACTCAGTTCTTCCTGAAACCTGATCTCAGCCCAATGCATTTCTCCCCCAGAGCCCAACATTAGACCAACTCAATCTCCCACAAAATGAGATCAAGCCCAACTCAATTCTCCCCTGTAGCCCAATCTCAGTCCAGCTCAACTGTCCCTTGAAACCTGACCTCAGCCAAACCAATTTCTCCTTGCCACATGAATTGAGACCAATTAAATTCTTTATTTGTTTGTTTGTTTCCAGCTGAGTGTAAGGACAGGGTATGTTACAAATGCATTGCCCTCTTTGGGATTACAAAGGGTTGACAGCTGAATTTGAAACTGATGATCACACCCAACCAAACTCAACATCAAGGGTTAGGTTCCAAAATGCTTGAAAAAGACCTCAAACTTCTAGCATCAAGCGGCATTCACATTCCACTCAAATTTCCTACTAAACTGCAACTGCACGACAGTTCAGTAAGCCTCTCCTGGACCGATACTTCAAACATCAGTGTAGGACTTGACAAAAACAATGAAAAACCTGTGTCCTGACCTCAACGTCATAGGACACTCACAACCAGACCCTTATCTGCTGGTAAATCAAGCCTCAGTCACTGGTCTTTTAGGATTGAGGCCAGGCAGTTAGTCCAGGATTCCTGAGTAGGCCATTCTGGCTGAGGCTCAGTGCTATGGCCTTTATCTGGTCTCCCTGTATTTCTGCCTGTCACATTTTCAGTTTTCTGCAGTCTCTGTTGCTTCTCTCACCTTGTTGGGCTGGTTGATGTCGTAGCTTGTCAGAGAACCCAGGAGGTGCTTGAGTCCTGGCACATTGTCATCATTGATGGCGTGGATAATGGCCTTCATCACAAAAGAATCTTCCTCATCCTGTGGGAGGACAAAATCAATAGACAGAACTGAATAGACTGAATCTATAAATCATCTTAAAGGTTTCCTCACTAAATGTCAGTAATTGTAAATAACACTTCAATAGGCTCAGAACAATCATCCAAATGCAATACTGCAATGTTTCAACTGCAGTTAAGCTTGCTGTTTTTCATCAACACACAGTTGGTTTAGCTACATAAGAAACTGCAATGAAGGGTTGTTCCACACCTAGCAGTACACGCTGTTTAGAGAAATCTGAGGTAATTATTTTGCATGTATTATCTGTAAAATGCAAAAATAGACCATTCCTGAAAATTGTCATTTATAATGCATTTGCAAAGTCACAAAAAATGTAAAAATGAACAGTTTCTGTTTTTTTCTTACTGTTAACTACTAAATAACTCAGATCAGGATTATGGGCAAAAATAATTGCACCGGGAAGTTCCTAGTTCCTGATTTTGTACATATTTGAAGATTCTCTAAACCTTAAATCCTGTGAATGTGAACTTCACTACTAATTGGCTTGTAATATCAAGATATACTACATAGACAATAGGGACACCTGCACATTCATTATTCCTTTAGATATCAAGCATATTAAAAATAGTTTATACTGCATTTGTTAGAATGCTTAAAAACAACATTTCTTCTAGTGAATAAAACTCAATTTCAAATTTAAAAGTCAATCTTCTATCTCTTAACTGATTATTATCAATACTGTCAAAACACTGACAATATAATTTTGTGGCAGTGCTAGACTGAACACTGTAGTACTCAACAGTACAGAAAATGGAAACTTGCAGTCAGGCAGTCAAATATTATAAAATATAAATATATACGTTATTAGAAGACTGAGTCTACACAGTAATAGTGACTGAGTGTGGAAATAGCTCATGTCAGGAGCCAAACCACACACAAATCAACAATGCAAGTTCTTGGTTACAGGGAAAGTTAACCAATTAAACTAAGCTCAGTTATTATCAACTCAAAAGATCACATCATTCAGATCAAAGAAAGAAAAAAATGAGCTCAAATAGTGAGTAATTCATGGGATTATTAGTCAAAGTGCCTAAACACAAGCTGATTCAACTCAAGGATGAAATAAATGATTGCACTACAAATGTTAACCTAACTGAAAGGAATTGTGTAATATGTGGGACATTACATTACAGTAGTAGGGAAGGCTTTCTACTAGATTTTGGAGCACTGCAATGAGGATTTGAAGGCATTCAGCAACAAGAGCACTAGTGAGGACAGTATGAAAGAATGATCACCACCTCATCTTACCCTCAACACTCCAGCTCTTTCCAAAAGTCCTGGAGAGAGCACCATCATTCTGTAGAATACATCTTTATACATCCTTAATTTCCCTGAGGGAACCCTCCCAAGGGATCAATAAAGTCCTATCCTATCCTATCCTATCCTATCCTATCCTATCCTATCCTATCCTATCCTATCCTATCCTATCCTATCCTATCCTATCCCTCCACAGCAGTGTTTGTGCACATTTACACATATGTCAGCAATGGGTGTAACTTAAATGACAGGACTGATCATATGTGTAGGAAATACAAGCAGGTAAACAAAGCTAAATGGCTTGTACAGTAGGTGTTTCCAAAATCCTGTTCCCTTCAGTTAGGGTTCAATTTGCTAACCAAACAATGGTATGCTGTCCTAATCCTATGGAATAGTATGTGTGTCTGCTTTATGGTTAGAATGCAATGTGAGGCCATAACCTTCAAACATAGGTTAACAGTGACATGGAGACCAGAGAAAATGTGGAAAGCTGGAGAAAGATGGAAAGGACAGAGAGTAAGCAGGGGAAAGAGAGCCAGAGAGAAATGAGAGAGGAAGAAAGTAAGCACAAGAAATAGACAGAAAAGAGCCTGAGAGAAAGACAGAGCGAGAGGCAGTAAATGGGAATAGCACAGAGGTGGAGAGAGAGAGTGTGTGGTCATGCGCAAACTATTGCATTCCACAGCTCAAAAGGGTGTGTTGGTTCAAATGCAAACACACACACACAGTTTCTAATACAGTTTAAACCTGGCCATCATATAACCTACAGCAAACTACCAGTGAAACACCCCAACACCACCAGAACAGGTGTTTACCTGTCCTTATGGCCCTTCCTATTGTCTACAAAGAAAGAAAAAAAAAAAAAGCTCAAACACATGTACACACACACACACCACACACCACACACACACACACACAAAGCAAACAGCCACTGGGCCACATTTCCGGGTTGGAGAGATACTGTAACTGGGTTACGCTGGAACACCAAGCACAGAGCAACTTGTGAGACAAAGATGAGTAGAGACACATCTGTTGTTACATAACCATGCGGAGTGGATCTGGAAACCCAAGAGCACAGCTAAATCTGTAGCTACAGCTAAAGGGATGTAGCTACCTACCTAACAAGTTGAGGATCATTTTCTGTACATGTCTAGACAGCTTTCTCATTTGGTAGGTATTTCAAAATGTATAGGAGCTCATCATTTAAACATTTTATTTTTCAGTGTAAATATAAGCAACGGTGATATACATTTACATTTAAGCTTAAAAGCCCCCCCACACACACACACACACAGTGAATTATATAAGTCAAATGATTATGACCACCTCCACTATTCTCAGTGAAGCACTGACTGCATTAATCATTCCAGCAGCACTGCTGTTTACCTCTCTGTCGGTCTATCTTTCTACCTGTCTGCCTGCCAGTGTGACTTTTTACCCATGTGTCTGCCTACCTATACACCTCCCTCTCTGCCGTTCTGTCCAGCTATACAATGACCCACCACCCAAATAATACCTGCTCTGTGGTGGTTGGTAGTTGCACTGTATATGACAATGTATGTGACATAAAATTGAAAATTTTTTAATGTTATTTCAAACATTTCCATTACATTAATGTCCAGTCAAGAATGCTGTGTGACAAACATTCTAATAACATTGTGATGAAAATCATCACCACAACACATATTTTCAGAACATTCCTGTAACATTATTTCAGTAACGGTGGAACCTTTTACAAATGTCACTGATCATTCTCAATCAGCTGGGTACACAGTGACTATCATTTTCTCCAACCTGAATGCACAGATTAACACACATTACAGTAAGCAGGATGGGTGTCAACTTGACAATAATTACTGCTGACAAATGCCCATTTCCTGAACCAAACACACCCCATGCATCCCCTAACATTATTTTTTTTTACATATTTACATTTACAGCATTTGCCAGACACACACACACACACACACACATTCATAATCATTTCCTGAAGCGTGAGAGTGAGAAACTACAACATGACCTAAAATGACCTCAGCATTGACACCATAAATGTTCCATCTGGAGCACCAGATCAAAAGAGGAAGACCACTGCATTTATCTAACCTTTAGATAAGTGACGTCTGAACTCGGAGCTAATGACTGTTAGAGCATCAGTTTATCACTAATTATTAACCTGTGCTGTGGATGAAGGGTTAAGGAATGTGCCACTTAAACATGATATTGTGTGTGAATGAGTGTGTATGTGGGTACGTGAATGTGTGTGCATTTATATACAAGCAATAGTAATAATCTTGCAGGTAAAACCTGGTGTAGTACAGGGTTGCTGAGGGAGTTGCCAAACTTGGAGCTTTCAGAACTGTTTAAGTGTAAGAAATAAAGGCTGGGTTGTGTGTTTTGAAGAAATACTAATGTATACTAAATACTAATCTTCAGCTTTCAGGCAGAGGCCACCAGAGTTCATGACCCCATGTATCCTTATAAGGTTCCCAGGTCCTTTGGAGGCAAAGCAGGCCCACAGCATCACTGATCCTCCCCCATGTGTAACAGTGGGCATGAGGTGTTTTTTCTGTGTACTCATCCTTGGTGTTATGCCAGACTCACTTAGTGTTTGTTGCCAAAAAGCTCTATCAACTACTACTACTACTACTAATACTACTACTACTAATAATAATAATAATAATAATGAAATATTAATGTGTTTGTGTTTATTGCAGAAGCATAATCTCACTCTCAAAAAATTTAGAAAAAAAGCATCCTTCACCTCAAGTGAAGAAAAGAAAAAAACTCCTGACTAAGAAATAACTGTTTCCCATAAAATGACCCGTTCCACAACTATTGGCACCCTTAATTTCTTGGGAATAAATGTATTTGAAACATTTATGTCCTTTGTACTGTAGTTTAAAAAGTGGATCAAAGTATAGGAACCTTTAATTAGTAATTCCTCACTTCCTGTTTCCCTGGGGTATAAATATGGCGTTCCATAGAGGCCTTTTTGTCTTACTCACTCTTAAACATGGGAAAGACAGGAGAACACACTATTCAAGTAAGGCAGATGTGTGTCGACCTTCATAAATCAGACGATGGCTACAAGAAAATAACCTCTGACCTGCAGATGCCCTTATTACAGTTAGAACAATCATCACAAAGTTCAAAAAATCTAGAACTGCGACAAACAAGCCTGGAAGAGGATGCAAGTGTATCTTGCCACCCCACACAGTGAGAAGGATGGTCAGAGAAGTGAAAAGTTCTCCAAAGCTCACTGTAAGAGAATTGAATCAAATGCTTCTTGAGGTCTCCCAAACAACCATGAGGCACTATCTACATCCCAACAGCTATTTGGGAGGCATGCAAGGAGAAAGCCTTTTCTGAGTTATACTCATAAGCGTAAACGGGTGGAGTTTGCCAAGCGGTCTGGGATTTTAACTGGGACCATGTGCTTTGGTCAGATGAGACCAAGATAGACCTTTTTGGCAACAAACACTAAGTGAGTCTGGCATAACACCAAGGATGAGTACACAGAAAAAACACCTCATGCCCACTGTTACACATGGGGGAGGATCAGTGATGCTGTGGGCCTGCTTTTCCTCCAAAGGACCTGGGAAGCTTATAAGGATACATGGGGTCGTGAACTCTTTGAAATGTCAGGATATTTCAATCAGAATTTGGTGGCCTCTGCCCGAAAGCTGAAGATGGGTCGTCACTGGGTCTTTTAGCAAGATAATGACCCTAAACATGTGGCCAAATCTACTCAAAAAAGGTTCACAAGGCACAAAATCAACCTCCTCTCATGGCCATCTCAGTCCCCAGACCTCAATCCAATAGAAAAGCTGTGGGGTGAGCATAAGAGGAGAGTGCATGGGAGAAGACCCAGGACACTGGATGATTTAGAGAGGTTGTGTAAAGAGGAATGGTCGAAGATCCCCAATAAGAGTTATAGGAGAAGATTAAGTGCTATCTTGTTGGCAAAAGGAGGTTATACAAAGTGCACCAGGGCTGCCAGTAATTGCGGGACACATGATTTCATTCAAAATATTTATTTCTTAATGTGTGATTTATTCCCACCAAATAAAGGCATTTGAATTCGAAGCCAAAGAACACTTGTTAACCAGGGGTGCCAATAATTATGGAGGACACTATGTATGTATATATATATATATATATATATATATATATATATATATATATATATATATATATAAAAAAAAACACACACATTAGCCTAGCAATACTAACAGCTCTTACCAGCGTGTCATCACTGCGCGCCACACTAATGTTGCTTCTGGACAGGAAGGAGCGGGACAGCCGATTGCACAGAGAGATCAGGCGCACAGATTGCTGGAGAAGACATAAGAATGAACAATATCTCAACATCAAGCATCATCCCTGACCAAGTGCATTTATCCAGGTTTAACCCTTTATATTATGATCAATTTAATATGATCCAGTTAATAAAATAACAGTAATATAGGATAGACAATAAATAAAAATCAAAGTCAAGTGTCAGGTCAAGTGTTCTCAGGCAATTATTTCATGCTTCAGACTTTAAAGGGTTAAGATTTGTCTCCTGAAGCATGAAATTGGTGAAAATCACAACTGTATGCTGTTTGCATTAAATGAAGAGAGGTCTTGCTTGGAAGCACACCGATTAGCTGCCACTTATAATACAAACACACTTATACAACTATTCTAGCAATGATAATCTGAGCTTCAGGGCAAGCGCTGGAAAGAAGGTAGGACTACTAGCTGGAGAACAACGAGCACAGATCACCAACTCGTCTCTTAGAAAAATCTACCTTTTTCTAATTCAGTTAGATCTATGCAATTCCTTGCGACTGCCCTTGTACTACTATGTAATGATGTAAATGAGACCAATCACAAAGGTCACGATTCACAGTTTCATATTATCAATCAGTGGGTATTTTCCTAGGGTCAGTGCATTCACAAAATACAGGGCGCTCTGTTCTGAAAGCAAGTAGAGCGAGGAGGGCTAAATTAGCTGTCAGCCATTTCTCATCATGTAACTGGACAAGAGCACACTTCAACCATTTGGGTTTTTATTCTTTCACTGAAAGAATTAGTAAATTTGCTTAGATTCTATTTTGTTAGACATATTTAAATGTACAAATCAATATTTTAATTTACCTTCCACTTCCTCCGGGCAGCAAATTTCTTGAATTTCTCCATGTTCACTGCTGATTCTTTACGACTAAGTGCCTGCTGAGTGTCTTTTGGCTGAAAAATACAAAGCACAGATTGCATATATGTTTATTGAACTCATATCCTTAAAGTCATGACTAGGGAAAATTTATGCTAAAGAGGGAATGAGCAAACCTTGATCCATGGATGAAGCAGGCTATCCTGGATCGTCATTCTTTTTCTATGGAGAAAAAAGAAACAGCAACATTTTTGGTAGTGTTTAAAAAAAAAAACATCTGGCATTAAATGAATCCTAAATAATGACGCACCGTTTGCGATTTTGATCAACTCCAATTTCCAATATTTTTTGACCTGCCATTTCTGATTCCAATTTTGACCACATACACAAATATTAAAATTCTCAAACAAAATATAAACGTTTTTATCTTTAATGTAACATTTCTCAAATATCAGAATAAACTAGAGTATAGAACAAAACCTTTCTGTCTACAAACCAACTAAAATTTGTGCAGTATGTGTAATGGCTTGGAACCAACTTAGAGCAGCTGTGTGCGATCTGACAAGATTACACAGCTGTGGCGATCGGCCTTCCGAGGTGTATAAAGTGTCTAAATCCTCCATCCTTGACCACGGACACAGCTGTGCATCCAATGCTATGAATTTCTTGATTTTCCATATAACTACTTTGGTCTGTGCCAAAGCTTGCTTCTTCAGATTGGCGCTCTTTGCTTGCTTCTTCAGATTGAGCATGTCCAGTGGGGTGATGGTGTTCCTTAAGTGTCTGAAACGTGTCACTCCAAACAATTTGGGGGTTGTTTCTCCACAGTCACCAACCAACTCATTGGTGCATCTTCAATCCTAAAGATATTGTAATCCTTGTTTTCAGTCTTTGAGTCAAGATTTTATTCAGGTATATTTAATTTAAAGGTACATTTGGCCAAAAAGAAATGAGAATATTGGTAGGCAACTCTAGTGTTGGAGTGCCCGGCACCTCCTGCTCAAGCACACCTGATTGAACTCACCTGTCAATTGGTAAGTCTGTTAGAGCAGGGAGATCAGCAAACTGTGCAGGAACCTGGCCCTCCAGGACCAGGGTTGCTGAGCCCTACTCTACAAAATAAACAATCTAAAAGGGTTCTTTGAGTAGTGCCATAGAAGAGCACTTTTGATTCCATAAAGACATTTTACCTTTTCTGTACATCATATTACATTTATAAATAATGATTCTTGCTATAATGCTTACTATTCATACATTTAGTTTGATATTTTACAGTTTAAACATGAATATCCATAGGATATCATCAATGGTCAGATCTTCCAAGAAGCAGCCAAATGGTGATTTAAACATCTGGAATGTACACAATTATATTCAACCTTTCACTCAAATGCAACATTATAGAGAAAGAGAGTTAATGATTAAGAGATTTTCTCAACAACTATGATAATCCAGCTATATTTTCTTATTAACAGAAAAAATAAAACCAATTTTTTGATTTCCAAGCAAAGAGACACTTAAAGAATATAAAATAAATGTAAGCATGATTAGAATTACAAACTTGGAAAGATTATACTTAAATTATATATATGAAATAAAAAGAGTAACTCTACACACATCGCAGCATCGACAACTCTCCAGATGGGCTGAACTCTTACTTTGGGTCTTTGACGAGAAGCCGCGAGATGAAGTCTTTGGCCAGAGCGCTGGTGTTGCTAAAATATTCCTCGTCAAATTCATAGTCCACTGCTGATACATTGGCCAGCGTCTCCTGCTTATTCTCACCCAGGAATGGAGAGGCACCACTCAACCTACAAAATGATAGGAAATAATGGGGGGATGAGCACAAAGTCATCAATATTTTAGATTTCAAATAGCATTCCTTGTAGTCCGTCAGGTAATGTTGTGTTTTTATTTCTTCCTTGTGCAGAAAAGCCTAATAACAGTGCGACTGAGCAAACACTGCTGTGGATCTTCAAAGCACAAAGCTGCTTTCTGTTAAGCAGCATTAAGTCAGAAGGACTGCCAAAAAAGTGAGGAATTAATGCTTTAAGTCTGAGAAAAGTGTGTTGTTTACTACAGACTTTAGAAAGTATATTAGTAGAGGATTTCCATTCAGGGAAAGGGGTACCTGCTTAAAGATGGCTGTGAGAAAAATCCTAACAAAACCTTTGCATCAGAACTGCAGAATTATTCACACCTCTGCTCTCATAATTATGAATGCCACCGTCATGGTGAATAAACAAATGCCAAATAAGAAAACACCAGTGAATGTCAATATCTTGAAATAGAAGCATCTTTGTTTAGATTTACATATTAATGCCCAATACTTTTAAAACAGTGCAACAATGTATGTTTAGTGTAAGTTCACCATAAGTTAATGTTGATATGACGAGGTTTGCTACAGTATGTGTATCTTTTTCCATGACTACTGGCACTCACTTTTACACACTTGCAATGTGATGTGACAATAAACCTGATTTGATTTGATGCAGAAATTGTTTTTTGCCTAGTTAAAGAAGAGAAAGCTGGTTCTTCATAGAACCTTTAAAAACAGGCCTACATACCATTTCATTATTGTTAGAAGCCAATGAACTTTTTTCTTCTCAACATGTTTTTGCCTCAGTTCAATTGTGTATAGTTTGTAAAAAGTGTTTTACATATTTTCAATCATTTCTAGCTCAAAGGATCTTAAATTTGGGATCCAACAACCCTAGTACTTGTAAGTTACTCTGGATAAGAACACCTGCTAAAAGCCCTGTAAATATACAGATCTTTTAGGTGTGTGGTGTAGGAGAATGAAAATGCATATAAATGCAGATGATGAATATGTATTATTTTGTAAATATGAACTTGCAGACGTATTTTTTATTTATTTTGTATACTCCCTCTGGTTATTTTTATGTATTAAATGCATTTTTTAAAAAAGCTTTATAACAGATTCACTGAATTATTTCCTAACGAACTTTAACAAGCTGTGAGGTCACAGATGAACGCCTCTGCGGGAGAGCTTCTGAAACATTCCCACTTCCCTAAATAATCCCTTTCCTACACTGCTGCGGCTAATTAAATGGTTGAAATAGGCAAATATTGGATGAGCTATTGGTCAAGTGCATTCTATTTTACCATTTGGCCATGAGGTCTTGTAGCAAATACATGTAAATTCATAGATTAATTTAACATGGCAGCTGTGCTGGATTCACACTACTAATTAACAGGATTCCCAGTGGGTAAAACCAGCACAAAAACACTAGCTTTGAAGGTGAGGTGGTGAGGAAAAGCAGCGAAATGGGGAAAAAAAAAAAACAGTAGGAGTGAAAAAGGGCTGTGGATGGTAATGGTGTAGAAGTGAAGTGAGATAGGACATGATAACAACCTTATGTGTGGCACTATTTTTACCATGTCAGCAGTGTGGGAAGAAGGAGAGAGAGAGAGAGAGAGAGAGAGAGAGAGAGAGAGAAAATAATGAAATGTACATGTGAGACTGAAAGAAAGGGGAAGATAAAGAGGAACATGAGGTTGACATGGCAACAAAGAAAAAACAACAAAGGTGTGGCTGTGTGGAAAGATTGCAAAGCAGAAAAGAATATACAATAAAAAGGAACAAGAATTTCTCATTTTGGTGAAAGTAGTTGAAAGTTTGAGAACTAGCTGGAATAAAAAAAAGTTTGGTTACAGGGTTCTCCTGGATGCCCTCAGCCAGAGCATGGATTTGTAAGTTTGTAACTAAAAATACTACTCGACTCCCATGAGAAAAGATCGAAGGAGATGTTTTAATGAACACAGTGGTGTAACGCCACTACAAGTGAAATATTTCAAGCCTTCTTTATTTTGTTCAGTATGGCTTTGGTCTTCATTGCAGGCACTTTGAAAGCCCAATGTTATGATAGAAAGGCACACTCCAGTGCTTCACACAGTGGTGTGACGGTTTCAAAACAAACTGTCAGGAACGGATATACCACACAGGAGCACTTTGTAGCTCGATAATTAGACTGCTGTCCATTTGTTTCCCCGCATACCTTCTTTCACCCTGTTCTCCTGTATGGGTGGTGGGTCATTCTCAGCACTGCAGTGACACTGACATGAAGGTGGTGTGTTAGTGTGTGTCGTGCTGGTATGAGTGGATCAGACACAGCCACCTATCACCTCTGGGGTCCTGAACCCTGAACACTTAAGGCTAACAAGGTATGCAGAAAATTTAGGGTGTTTAATTGTAATATGTTTCTGGGAGAAATGGACAAAATTGGTTCCAACACTTTCAGCCATAACTGTGACACACACACACACACACACACACACACACACACACACACACACACACACACACACACACACACACGTACGTATGTATAGGGAGATATGGGACAGTAGTATGGGTAACAAAATGCAAAATGGAGATGTGATTAGGTAAAGCTATACTGCAGTGATATTGCTACATACAATTCACACAACAACTGAAAACCATGGTGATGAACCCATATTCTTATTTTGGCAACATAATTACAGACTGACTTATGTTGACTTTGATCAAAATGATGAATGCCTTTCGGAATATGTGAACATCTGCGCCCGGTCAGGATGTTCACAGCACACAATAAAGCACACAGCAATTAGTTAGAGGCTCATCTGCATAATGTGATTTGTGCAAGCTGATATGGTGATACCGATTAACAAACACTACTCCATCTACTGTGGAGCTCCTGGGCCTCAACTATAGAACATATCAGTGTTGGAATTGTTCAATACAGAGGGCGGTTTGGTTTCCACCACCTCACCATTCCGTGATGTGCTATCTCCTGCTGCAGTCAGCCTCCACTGTTTTTATTACCTCATCTCTTACACACATCACACACACACACATCACACATCACACACACACACACACACACACACACACACACACACACACACACACACACACACACACAGCTTGTGGGTACAAGTGTAACCCATAGAGGTAGCATTTACTCTGAGTGATGTAAAAATATGGCATAAAATTCTGTCAAAACTGCATGATGCGTCAATCATATTCATTGTTCTGGTATATATTACCAGGAATACGGTAATGTGAAAAAATCAGGACTTGAAAACCTTTTGAACATAGGGGACAGAGGTGATACAACTATCATAAACCTGAATAAATGTCTTTTAAACATGATTTGTAAAAAAAGTAATTAATAGAAATGCAATTTTCTGATGAGGAAAAGGTTTGAACACCCCACCTTTATTACTACTTAAAATTCAAATCAGGTACAGCAAATCAGCTGTGGAGGATTGCAACATGGTCAGAGAGGATTTTGGAGAAGCCGGTTTTATTTAAACCTCAGACATTAGTTTGGTTTGCTCTTGACTGTTGAAGTCAGCGGCATCACCACGGTCAGCTCTAAAGTGGTCTTCGTCAAAAAAGTCATAGATGCATTGGAGCTGCCTTTAAAACGGGTAGATATTTAAATCCAAGGAGTTAAAAAACAAAACTATTCGCAGTATGGAACTAGCAACATTTGTATTATGACTCCTTATAGACCTTATACGTCTATGGAGAAATTTGGAGAAAAGGCTACACAGCACATCAGCATATCAGATTCACCTTTGTTTACCATAAGATACGACAGCAGTCTTTTTGAAAATTACCCTGGAGAATGAATTTCTGTAAATTTAGAATTCCTAATACAGACATGACCCTGATGTCTGATGTCTTTAGTGATCTATGATCTATGAATTTTTAGAAAAGTTAATTTCTTACATAATTCAATTACTATTCAATTACATAATTACGTTTAAATATCAAAGCAGAACATCAGTTTAAGGCTTCTAATGAATGATCCTGCACTTCAGTTTATGAAAATATTTCCATTATCGGGCCTTTCCCCTCCTCTGTAAAAGTGCACCAATGACAGTAATAGAAAATCTAACGGTTATGCCTCTGTTCTGTACTTGATGCTTCTGATGAAACAACTACAGCCCAAAGTATTACCAAAATCAATTTCCATGCTAAATATAATTCATAATGCCCAAGCAAATAGGCTGTCATAATTGTGCATTAGTGTGAGAAATGATTATGGCTTTTATAGCTTTTACTTTACAAAATGCAAAGCAATCACAAAAACAGATTAAGCCTGAAGGCAAGTGAACAAACTGTGTGCATATTTTACATTTTATGTTTAATCACAGTCTTCAACACAGTCATGAAATACTTACAATATGTAAGTTATCACTCCAACACTCCTGGAATGAAAAAAGAGAGACGAGCAATTACTGGATAGGACAATGTAGCATAAATAAACAGGCTTCAGCTCAGTGTTGGGTGGATTTCTTACCACATGTCTGCCTCCAGGCCCAGGGGCTCATAGTTTACTACTTCTGGAGCTGAAAAACAGCAGAAAAGAAGGACAGCTTCAACCAGAAATGTCAGAAAGTGCTTACAATGAAGGTCTGGAACTAAGCACTTACAGCAGAGGAGGGCGTTTCTGTTCTGTTATTCACAACGAAATATTTAAGGTGTGAAATGAGTCATTCGTTAAGAGAGTGGGGAAATCTCAGCTTCAGAAGTGTGAAGGATATAAATGGAGGACATGAATGTGGTGCTTGTGGGAGGGTCTAATCTGAGAGACGTTAGTGTCTGGTTATATTGTTACAAAGTGAATATTTTAGTGATTTGGCCAGAAATCATTTAAGAAAGCTTTATTTTAATTATGGCTCATTCAAAACTCAACCGTGATCTGAAATTGATGTTTTTGTTGATATAATGATAACATCTATTAATGATATAAGTTATCATTGATTTTAGGGTCTTGTTTTGCTGAAGGAAAGCCATTCATGTTTCTTATTTCCCATCATTTAGCATAAACAAATGTTGGATGTAGAGATGGATTGAAGATTTTCTTTTCCAAAACTAACATTAAAATCCTAGTTATCTGCCTTATTCAATACAATCTGTACAGGCATGATCAACAATATTGACACCCATGAACTTCTTTAGAAGTGGCAGTGACCTAGGGCTGGCCAATGTGAACAAAAAAATCATATCCCAATAATTTTTTGATAAATGGCAATATGCGATACGATATATGATGTAAAAAATACAATGTGAAAAAATTAGGACCCCCCATGAAATTCTTCTTCTTCCATTTTAAAATTAGATCTTTATACACACTTCATACACACTACGTCTCTCCATAGTATGTGAGGGGCAGAGGGAAGCAGGGTAGAGGGAACATTATTTAAAAACTTTAAAACTCAACATAAACAATATCTCCTCAACCCATATCTTGCACTGTTTATATCCCGATGTTGATATAAATATCGATATATCGCCCAGCCCTGAGCATACCCAAAATCTATCACATCCTGTAACTATGAATGTGTTTGTTATACGTCTCCACTGTTAGTCTAAAACACTCTTTTTCTCAAGGTTCCTCAAATCTGAAGGTTTTTCCACATGTTTAGATGTAGCCCTTGAACACATTTTGGCCACTTCAGAGCTCTTTGACAGTTTCATTTCTGGGTATTTTTCGAAGCATGCTTTGAGTTAATGCCAACCACAGAGTGACTGTACATCCTGGTTCTCAGGACTCTTGGGCCTGGGACCAGGGACTTTCCTCAGAGTATGTTGGCTGCCCAGCAACGATGCAATGGGGTAGTCCAAAAGGAGTGGGGGTAAACTGTGCTTCCAAACTGGGACGAAATTAAAAAAAAAAATCTAACTGAAAAGAACTTCTTTTGGATAATTCAGCAACAAGTAAATAACTCCACACATTGTTTTTGGTGTAATTTTCACTTTTGCACCATCACACAGTACATCTAAAAAGGCTCCATGCTAGTGCTCTTAATTTAAATTAAAGTTTCAAAGTTGTGTTTGGGTTCTGATTTTACCATAAAGTGCCATCTGAAATGTTTGATAGAGGTGTATATTTCAAAAAACTGTGGGGTCTTAAAAACAAACAATAATTGTTTTCATTATTGCCCCAAACATATGAATACAAAACGGATGATAAAGGGTTAAAATGTACATCTCAGACTCAGGTTAACATGCTCAACCTTTTTAAATACACTCCACAGGAAAAAAATACACACTCATATCATTATATAGGATGTGTATATACCACACCCATTGATACAGATATACTACCTATAACTGGAGGAACCAAATATAACAAATGATAACTATACATCTACTGTTTAAGGACCAAGAGGGCACTCGCTTAAACCAAGACACAATCACCCAGTGCAAATATCCTGCTACTGGGACAGGACAACCTTGGCTAGAATTCTGAAAAACCTAATTAGCCATTAGTTATAACAAAAATGTCCTTTCATTAATAAAGCTCGCTTATGAAATCCCTCTATAGCCGTGCACAGCGTAAGCCCCATTAAAAACAAATATAGTTTAGGCCCAGTGCAATGGCAAATGAGGCACAGATGCTACTCTTCAGTGGCCTTCGGTTAATCTGGGGGGATAATTGTCCCTCTATTAGCTATGCTGTCTCATCACACCCTGCAGCCCTGTTGGCTGACATTCAAACAAGACTGGGTGAGATGCCAGATAGACAGAATGGGGCTAGAAGGGTGGAGGGCTAGGGGTGCTCAGCTGAAAAACCAAACATAGCTGACTCATGAGTAGAAGAAGAACCTTATGTGGTTTGGGAGCGGCTGTCTGCCTGGCCTGATTACACACGGTGAGCAAATCCTTCCTTAAACCACTTGGATTTCGCAGGACATTCCAAGATGCAAAGATTTGAAACACACCAAGTCTGTGTATTTTTATCCGGCTATTGATTTGGGTTACAAATGAGCAGACCGGAGAGAAGACTGGACAGAACAGGGATGGCAAACTGACCTACAAACTCGGGGGTGCCAAAGATGTTTTTGAAATCGTTGCTGAAATCAATCTTGTGGGCCAGGCCAAAGTCGATGAGCTTAATGCGGGGGTGAGGTATGCTCCGGTTCAGCAGCATGATGTTCTCTGGCTGGAGAGAGTGGAAAGAAAGACAGTCTTTGAGACAAGATAAAACCAATAGTGCAAAACATAGAAGGAGGGCAATGGATCAAAGGAAAGGATCAGAACATGACTGCATGAGGAAACTGAGAGTGCAAGAATAAGAGAGGCAAAGAGAGAGCAGACGGAGAGAGAAAACCAGGATACAGGCCATAACACATGGAAATCACATGCAAAGCTGCAGAAGTGTTCTCTAGAAAGCAGAGCGCTACTCAAGCCTGGCTATAACACATCCCAGCCAGGACATTCCACGGAAACTATTCTTCCTTTTCTCAGCTTGCTTTATTCAGAGTCTAATCTCTTAAAAGCTCTACTGACTTCAAAATATCAAAACGATATGCTAAGGAATGCCCAGAGGCAAATCTTATTACACAGGAATAACATGAGGGATTAGGAATAAGGTAGGGCTGAGCAATTAATTGAACATTCATACCTGACATTCAGAACTTCTAACCAACATAATCTTGCCCATGACAAGTATTTTTGTTCATTCTGTTAATAATTTCCCCCACTGTGTTTGTTCATGTAATGTCCCCTTAAAATCTACCATTGCATGTGTAATCATGTGAATCTAAAAAAAAAATGCCCTGTTCCTCATTTAGACACGTTTTGGCTTTAGTGACGATGCAATAATTGTGAATGAACTGTAATCAAGGTAAAAATGTTCAATGAATCTGATCTGAGTTAATATTGGCCAGCACTAGAATATGGTGCATCAGTTACTTGTAAATAAGGAACTATTCTCCCTTAAAGTCTAAATGGCTTCTTCTTCTCTTGCCATATTGTGCTGATTAATGTGTTACCCATTTGTAAATGTGACTGATGCATGGAAGTAAGACTGGAATCCAGTTAGGGAATACCTAGCTTCTCACAACACTGAAAAACTTGCTACATACAATGGCACACCAAAAATCACAGGATAGCAGTATGTACATTAATTATTTAGTTGCGTTACTTCTGGAGCTTGTTTGGGAATAGCCATACCTGTGTAAATTGTGAGGTGTTATCTTGTGAGTGAGGCTGAATACTGGACACCTTGCCTTGCCATGAGCATGGTGAATTACTGGAGTCCGAGTGAGGCACGATAGTGAGTGCCAGATGGATGGGAAATTCCATTTCAATTGTTTTTTGGGTCATTTAACATTTTTGGGGATGAGACTGATGACTAAATCTAAATCTAGCTAAATGTAGTGTTCATCAGCAACTTTAGCCTAAAATCCTACAACGTAAATGAAAAAAGCACGTCATATTGGTCTTGGCTGTTTGACTACATCTGGGCTAAATAAGTGATAAATCAGGCCACTATTCCTTTAAGCCAGTAGTTTTCAATCATTGTCCTAGAGAACCACTGCCCAGAGCTTGATTCAGAATGTCCACTAATTCCAGCACACCTGATCCAACTAATGAATTAATCAATGTCCTTGCTGAGGAGAACTGGGTGTGTTAAAGCAGGAAACCTCTAAAACAAGCAGGACAGTGGTATTCCAGGACCAGGATTGAGAACTGCAATCTTAGGACCAAAAGATTTTGGTTACTGAAGAGCAGCATTCAAGGACAAAAGAGATGTATATAAGCATTCAATGACAACTGACACAAACCTATATAAGCATTTATGAATTACTATTCAAAAGGAATCAATCAGTTGTTGTTTCACATCCAGAGCTGGAACAACGTAACCCAGTGATTTGAAAACTAATGCTTGTTGGATTAAGCCTTTATACATATTATGTCAGCTGTCAATAGCTAATGCTTAAGTAGCCTTACAAATCCAGCCACTTAGAAAGTGTTACCAAGGCTTTCAACAAGCAGGCAAAACCGGTTCTACACTTTATCTTACTCATTTCTAAAGTAACAGCACAAGTAAAGTAACTTTCTGAAGGTGTGGTGATCTCTACAAGTTTAACTTCTGGCACCAACTAGTAGAAACAAGAACATACAACAGTTGATTTGCTATGGCTGGCCCAAACCTTCACTAAGCACCTTAGTGAAGGGTCTGGGTGGAAATCAAATCTACTGCAGCTCAGGTTAGTGCTGTACCTTCAGGTCAAAGTGAGCAATCTGTTTGGAGTGCAGGTAGTTGACGCCATCCAAGATCTGCTTGAGGAACTCCGTGGCCTCTTCCTCGCTGAGAGACTCCTTCTCGGCCAAAAAGTCAAACAGCTCTCCACCTGCCACCCTACAGGGAGAACAGAGAGAAGAAATTGCATTGGTGATTAGTCAATAGACAAACAAAGAAACAAACACACACCCTATTTAACAATACACAATATGTACCACAATAAAAATACAAGGACCTAGAACAACTACTTGGTACTCTGTCTTTTAAGTTGCGTAACTGCACAACATGCTAGTGTAATGTTGTAAAACCCTACATGAGAAAGAGATACTCTAGCTTAGAGCACCCAATGCTCAAATAACCTGGACAAATTTGACAATTGTCCATCTGAAAATGGAGAAGGTTCAATACTGCATTTAGAGATCAACAGTTTGAGCTGCAGTTTGACTGCCAAACCACATGGAACTCACCCAATGTGGAAATCTGACCACCAGCTACAGAAAGAAGATTCTAAACAGAACACTACTCTCAGAAGCAGCACTGGAAAAAAAACGTCCACAGGATGAGTCACAGCATGGTACAGGATGGAATTTTCAAACAAGTATAATGTCAACTTCAAAACATTTATAAAAAGTGTTCTCTACTAGAACATATTAATTAGGGCTACATAAGATCTCGTTATCATAACAAAAGCATCCACAGTACTGAAGTCTTCATTTTATATGTGAAAGAGTGGATGTGAAAGGACTGGATGTGAATCACTGTTCTACTGTTCACCTTCCCTGCCTTAACTAAAAATAGAACTTTCTGCATCATTTTTTGTATCATTCATTTGTTTCTATTAAAACTTAGATCATTTTGATCATTTGAACATGATTGACCTCCCGATTTTTACTTATACTATTTTTTCCCCATTACTAGGCCCACTATTGACAACTGCCTGCCACATAGAATGGGCTGCAAGTCCACTAGAGAGAGTGCTTCATGGCCCAGTGGTGGTCCCACAGATTGGGAAACCCTGTCATACAGCATAAATACATAACTTTATAATAATATTCTAAGTAGTAGAGCAGTCAATAATTCAATGGTCTCAGAAAATAGCAGCTATAACACTTTTAAGGCATCACAGTATATGGTATTTCACAATTCTTCCTCTTATTGTTGCTTTTATTATTAGGGTCATATGACCCTTAACGGAATGAACACAGTTTTTAAACAGTTTAATTTAGTAAAGCTTCAGTACAATTTAGTACAAGCATATGTAAATGTCTTTAAAAAAAATCAACAAATTAGAAAGCTGCATATGAGGTGGAGTTCTCCGTTTTACTTTTCTTATTGAATGAGAAAATACTAAATAGGTGTTCTGTTGCCCCAAAACTGGTACTGTGCAAACATTCTCTGTATGATTACAATAATGTTTTCCATACCACAGTATATCAAAAACCACTACAGTGCTGCAACCCTACTTCTACTACATTACACCACTATTGTAGCTACATTTTCAAATGCTGTGATTCCATATGTTTGGCAGACAGAAACATTGGCAGAGCCCTAATCATTGCTTCTACGTGAGGGCTGACAGGATCTTGGCGTGTTTATTTAAAAGGGGGAAGCAGAAGAACAGCTGCACTGTGGTGACATGATAATTCAGGCTGATAATGGAGAGGTCTAGCCAGTGCAGCCACTGATTGTCCCAAAACAATCATCAGCAGATAGGTTTCTGTTTCCACTTACAGTCAGAAAAAAAAAAAAACACCACCACACAAAAAAAGTGACAGATTGTGCAACTTCTCACTTCACAATAACGGGTGGCAGTGTTGTACAAAAGGTTACAGTAGGAAACTCAATGACCTGAACATGAAACTTCACCTCCAATTCCAGGGTCATTCAGCTGTAGTACACAACACACAGCATCACCACGCATAATGTGTAAATGTGGGAACAGCCCTGATAGAAGAACTGAGAATGGAAGTGAACAGTGTGGGTTACAGTAGGACAAACTGAACCGGCTTAGCAGTGAAAAAGGCTTTTGAAGAAAGCTATTTTGTGGACATAATTATAATTTCACAACTCTTTCAAACAAAGTCTTATCTTCTGTGCTGATCATACAAAAATGCTGCAATTCGGCATTCCAAAAACAGAATCCTTAGAAACATATGAAGACAATTAGTGTGTTGTCAAGGTTCCGTGCTATGAGGAGTTGACTCAAGCAGACCAACAAACTGAAGTTCCTAAGCTCCTCAGAAGGAGGAAGTATTGAATGGTACAGGAAATAAGAAAGTCACATACATGGTTGCCTTGACAATCCTGGGACATTCATAGAGTAGTATGCACAAGCTTGAACTCCACTTAATTAAACAGAGGAAGAAGAGAAACTGATCCCCAAAAGGCATAAAGCAAGAATAGTGTAATATTCTTTTTCAAACAGGAAATAATGAAAGCAGCAAATAAAGGATTGAATTTTCAGCTCTCAGTTTAACTTGCATTAAGGTCTGAGACCTGAGATAATATGTAGATAATCATTGGTTAGAAAAGCTAGAAGATGTTGTACAAATACTCAGCAGCCATGGGCTCTTCTAGACAGCTGCCTAGCCCCCAAACAGGAGAAGGCTATAGGACTGTAGCAATGCATCTTCATCTAACCCTTTCCTCTGTTCTTAATGTAAACAAGGGATGTTTGTTAATGAAAACAGCCAAGGTCAAGTTGAAATCTGAAAGGCCAAGAAACTTTTCAGAGAGAGTTTCTCATACGATAGCTAGAAAATAGGGTCAGATACTGAAGTCGGTACTTTCAAGGGTATCGACAGAGTTACACAGGCTGAACAACCAGTGTGAATACCAGCGTGTAGCTAGCACAGACACTTCAGCCTTCCAACCTGTGAGCATCACACTACAACTGTTCATTTAAAAATAGTATCATATAATATTATGATAATCGAGTGTATCAATATTTTCTTACAAACCAACTAGTCCATCACACAGTCAAGGCAGTGGCGAGTCTAAAGCAGTATCAAGTGCGGCTATATTTTTCAAAACGTGATACAGACCACACTCAAAATGCAAAGCAGGACATGGTAACAATTCAAACTTGAGCAGACACGAGGTAATAAAGAAAATATACCCAACAGCTGTAAAGCGTTCCACATTGATAGGAAGTTAGGAAATGAAATCTTAAGTTTTCCAGGCCAGAAAAACATGCTCTCCTTTAAAACACATGTTTCATTTTGGTTTCCATGCACGGAAGCCACTGTGTTTAGCTTGAACTGGGACTTTTGTTTCGTGTCTCTGAGGCAGTGCTGGGTGGTATGATGGTTCATTTGGTGTAACTTTAAAAATTCGCCTCATGTTCTGCATTCCTTATATGCTGTGCTACTGCTGTGCATCAAACAAACTGTACAAAACAAAAATTAGCACTGCATAATTTAAACACATTCAAATTCTTAGCACAGGCTAGCACACAAGGCCCCCAGCAGTTTCCACCTGATTAGAAGTAAACCTGCTTGACTCGTGATTAAAAGGAAAACACTTTCATTTCAATGTTTCATTTTTCAACATTAGTGTAAAGTGTTTGGTGCGTGTGTGTCCTCCACAAAGTTCAGTTGTTCATAAACGTTTCAAATATTTGTTTTAAAAAGACAGTAATAATAAAAAAAATGATAAATTCTATTATAAATATGATGATGATGATGATGATGATGATTATTATTATGATTATTATTATTATTATTATTATTATTATTATTATTATTATTATTATTATTATTATTACTGACTGCAAATCCGACCAACTAAACTGGTTACTACAACTCCTAGGGGCAGTTTCTTATATACAGATAAAGACTGATGACTATATTTTCACTATAAAGACGATTTCCATTTAGAATGCTGATCATGCTTTGCTTTGCAGCCAGTGGCACGAGGAGAAACAAACAAGCAAAAATCACACCGTCAGTAAAGAAGCTGAGGATTAGTTCTATAGCAGAATATGAGCAGACCTAAAATCCACAGTCATTTAAACATTAGAGCTCTATCCAGTTTTTCATTAAAGAGTTTTGCATGCAAGAATTGCACAGAACCAGAAGCGCTGTGTAAGAAAGATTTGGCTAAAATCCCTCATTGATTGGAAAAAGTCTTAGCTCGCCACAAAAGCATTTGGATGCGGTGATGCATGTCAAGTGGGTGTATGCACTGGGTGCTCCAACTTTTGTTTTCTATATTACCTACATTATAAAAATGTGACTTGACCAGGAATACACAAATGACTGTGTGTCATAACAAAATAGACCTTCAAACGGCAAATACCCAAACAACATCTGGCTCAGACAGGAAAACAAAGTAATACCGTTCAATTTGGGCATCACGTATGGTGCAGATTAATATTAAGATACTCAAAAAATGTAAGCCCTCCAATACAACAAAACAAATCTTTATTGTGAGATTTGCCATAGAAGACATTTCAGTAACGGCAACTACAAAGTCTACAACACACGTATACGAGGCTGTCTAACACAACGGGCCTTTATTTGCAAATGTACTTGCATGGAATAGCTCTTCCAAGGCCATTTTCATCCCAGTTACTACAAATTAATCCTTCTTTACCAGTCAGTGGTCACTTAGCCATTCATCTTTGTGTACTGCTATAGTCAACACAGACTACACATGAACGAGTCGCTTTCTTCCACTGATGCATTGATAAAGGGTTGTATGCAAGTACTTTGCAAACAGGCCAAACAGGTTTTGCACTTGAGAAACTGGTTCCACCTCAGCCCACCAACTGTTACCCTGTTATGTTTTGTTTTTTCGCCTCAGGCCTAACGCATCTGATTTGAGTTCATTAAGTGTGAATATATCATCAATAACTTTGACTGCCTTGATTACAGCTGCAGAATCTGCCTCAAGTTATGTCAGCATTCCTTCTTTTGAAATCCAACCTCGACACACTTTCATCTACCACCAAGGACTGCCAGTAGGTCATGGTTGGAATGTGGATAATTTGACAAACTGACTGTGTTAGAGATGCTGATCTTAACCGAACTACTAATTCTGGAGAGTATGCAGTGGGACAAACACATAGCTTAGGACTGAAACACAATCATAAACCTCCTGATCCTGAACGTCCTTCAGAATGATACTACTTTTGTTCATGATGATCCTCATTACACTGTCAATTCCACATTGTTCCACTTCCAATCAATGTAAATCAGCTGACCTCTTACATCACTGATTCTTTATTTCCTGTTAAACAACAGGTATCCAGTGCACGTACACACACACACACACACACACACACACACACACACACACACACACACAGGATTTTTAAAGACAACTGTTTAAAACGTAGCTTCTAAAAAGCTGCTTCTAAACTAAATAAGTGCAGAACGTCTCATTATATAAACTGTTGCAAAAATAGTTTTGATTTCAGTATTAAATCAGCAGCACATCTTATCTAAACTGTGGGGCTGTATTATTAATTCAAACACACATTCAAAGATTGAATCAGACTCAGTATTGACAAATTCAGAATGAAGAGGCTCAGTATGACCACTGTACCGGACAAAATATTCAGCAATTCAGTGCAAAAAGGTTTATCTGAATAATGTAATAATAATAATAATAATAATAATAATAATAAAAAGTCAATTTTGATGTATGAATGAAACTTGTTCCACATATCAATTTGCTGTTTGATATGCACAATCTTTAAGCATCAATATCTCAAAACTGCTCCACACAAGGATAGAAGTATATAGTTTCAAGGGGATGAAATGTATTTAATAAATATATTTATTTTCCATACGGAGTTGTGTGTTTAAATATATAATAAAATGTATCGCAAAACAACTGTTAGGTACCGGCACCATATTCATGTAAATATGAACAGTATTCAACCCTGTTATTAAACAATAAGGAGAAATAGTTCAAGATTAGCCTGCAGTAAATGGACCACACTTTATCTTAAATTTGTACAGCACACAGTAAGAGAGCTACGGTGTACAGCAGAGAAAAGGTAGTACAGCAATAATCAGTAACAAATGATACATTGTGCAGTCTGAAACATTAACCTCAGGTACTCACAGTTCCAAGATGAGAATGACCTCATGCTTGTTCTCAAACACATCGTGCAGAGTGATGACGTTGGGGTGTTGGATCTCCTTCAGGATGCTAACTTCCCTCTCTATGTCCTCCTTGGAGACCCCACGACGGCTGGACTTGCTCCGTCGCTTCTTGATGA
This sequence comes from Acestrorhynchus altus, assembly GCA_034509495.1. Lineage (NCBI taxonomy): Eukaryota > Metazoa > Chordata > Actinopteri > Characiformes > Acestrorhynchidae > Acestrorhynchus > Acestrorhynchus altus. Next base: position 7,946,589 of record CM067522.1, on the reverse strand, counting down.
ACTTGGCTGCGTACTCGAGGCCCGTGCTTTTCTTGCGGCATTTCCTCACCACAGCAAACTGACCACTGGAAGAGAGGAAGAAGAAGAATGCTATCATGTCCATTGACCACTGAAGAAAAATGCAAAAGAGAAACTCGGGGCACTCTTCAAAATAAAGGGGCTTCAAATGATTCTCTAAACTAAAATTGAAAAGTTCCTTTATCTGTAAACAAACTCCATGTTGAGCATTACAAGAACTCATTCAAACTTCAACACAAGGCAGCTTTACAGAAAAAAAGAAGCCCACAAAGAGCAAGCCAAAGGAAAAACTCCCTCAGAGCTGGAGGAAGAAACCTTGGGAAGAACCAGGCTCACAAGATGGAGAACACTGACCAAATTTACAAAGACTGTCATTAGTTCTGAACGGCATCAGATTTAGAACAAAAATAACTCAATATGGGAGACTATTGAAATAGCAGTTTCTATCATGAAAACATTGTAAAAAATGAGAATCATTTTAACAGACCACCCTCCCCAATGTACAATGCATGAGATTTTCTGTGAGATTCCATGTGAGCCAGAAGACCCTTTAGACCTTTGAAAGGTTCTAAACTCACACGACTCACTAAAAAAGCTACGAACAAGTGCTGTTAAAAAATATCACACAGCATGATAAAGAAATTATAATTAGTGCCATCTCCCACAGGAATCCTAAAAGACTGAAATGGAAGCTTGCAATTTTACCTTAAACAGAGGACAGGACTGCAGAGAATCTCCGATCAAAAATCAGTGTAACCAGCTTTGCACCTTTACACCATGTTCTGGAACCACAGTATTGTGCAGACCTATTCTAACACGATCGCATCCCTGCTCGTCTGAGTCACGACGCTGGCTCTGAACTACAGCCAAGACACAGCGGCCCTGCCAGTAACTCAAGCTGAGGGAACATCATGTAAAAACAGCCATGCTGCTAATCCCGGCCCCTTCAGATCAAATGTGTACAAATCGCATAGTTTCAGCTTGAAGGTCAGGCCGCACTGTTTGATCCTGCACCTTGATTTAAGATCAGATCATACGGAAATCCTGCAAGTCAGTCCAGAACTTCACTTATGCATGTTTTTAGCTTGGCCATTTCATTTGGACTGAATATGCTCACTCCTCCAACGTCAACAGTCAGCCGACGTGTCAAACGACCCTGACCTGAGCTTCAAAGACTCTAAATTCCCTGTTCATTTGCATGTCAGTCAGAGCTCTCTGTAATTCTGCCCCAAAAAGGAAAACACATTTACATGATTCTTCAACACACAAAAAAGCAGAGAACATCTCCACGCAACAGTTTGGGTACTCGGAATGGTCAGTGCTGAGAAACACCCCGTTTGCAAAGCCTCACAGCTTGTAAACTTGCAAATCTTTCTGTAGCTGCTTCTAGTTCTGCAAGATTTTAGGGACATCTTGCCTGATCCATGTCCAAGCCTATGCTCTATGAAACCTTTAGAATTTCACCATCCTTGAGACCATCCATCTCTGCCTGCACATGGGGCTCGGGCCCTAATAAATCAACGTTTATCTTCTACCCAGGCTAGCTTCTATTTTAACAATGAAAACAAACATTTTACATTCAGCAAATTGTCTACTGGACCTGCTAACAATAAAAATAAAATAAATAATCAGTCTATTAGCTACAGCCTTTAGCATTTAAATTGAGTTATTTTCTAGGTAAAATATTTTTTTTATTTTTAAGGGACACTGAAAGCAAAACAGTGCATATTTAGCAGGTACTGGCCACCTGTTTTACATCAAAATGTCAAGCACGTATGGAAAATTAGGCAGTGTTTGTAAGTAGACGCCCTTAAAATGCCAAACACAAACGGTACTAACACATCAGGCAATGCCTGCAGCATTGCTCATCCACAGACTCTGACATTGTGAAGCAAAATCCATAACTTGCAGAAATAAAACTCATTAAATGTTTGTACAATGTTAAATATTCACATTGTCAAAATCCCAGCTATTTCCACAGATGTGTGATATATGCTTCCAGAATTTGATCGTATTTAATCCATCCTTCTCTCTTCCAGTGAAATGTTCTCCATACCCCTGTCTGCAACACAAGCCCAAAGCATGTTTTTACTACTCTGTGTTTAACAGCTGAAGAGATGCTCTAAAATCAGCATTCAGCACATTCAGTAAAGCCGCGTTCAGCTACAGCGAGGTCACTAAATTAGGCTATTTTTGCGGAAGTAACAATTGTCACTGGAAGAGAAACATTTCTGAACAATGCAGCAAAGGAAGACAGTCCTTGCAGCACAGCTTTCTCATGTTAATGACCTCTATTCGTTCAGGCTTCACCTATTGTTCCCCAGGCCCCAGAGCAGATAGAGACACCACATTTGCATTTTATCTTAGCCTTGGAAAGTACTGGCAAAGCAGACAAGCCCGTGCATCAACGGTTTCTGGACAAAGCCCAAAAAGATATGGCATACCAGCGAAGGACTGATACCTGGAACCATGCTGCTTAATAGAAATGCATTCATCCAAGAAGATCTCATGGACACTATTATGTACAGTTATAACCATGAATTACAAGTCTGACGGTGACAAATGGCTCACCTGCATCTGTCATACTTTCTGGGATCACATCATTTCTGACTTATGCATCAAAGACCAAGCAGCAATGGGCTTAAAGAGTGACTGCTTAACCACGGTGTTGAGAGAAACAAAGAATCTGTCGCTAGTGACACTCCCAGCATGGTTTTTGGCAGCAGGGCAGGGACAAATGCTTTTGTCAGTGACACCACAAAATGTGAGGATCATGGGTTGTCAGCTGTGCCAGTTTCCATGGCAGTGCTAGGACTGGAGGGATGGGCGTGTGGAAGGGAGGAAAGGAGGGGGGGGGGGGACTACTTCCTCAATCCACTCCACCCTGCTCATCGCTGCTGACCCCTGTGGAGCACAGCGGTCCAGTGTGAATTGTGAACAATAGTGCTAACATCCTGGCAACCACCTGGACAAAATTTGAGTTCAGCCCATTATGGAAGCTGCCACCTCTCGAGAGCAGCCCGTGTCCACTCCCCAATGATAGATAGAGCAAAAGTGCATACTGAGACATCAATTTAGCAAGGCTCTTGGGCTGCTATCTGGAGCGCCATGGTGATGAAGAGGCTTGTTAATCACAGCAGATATTCAATGGCTTGTCTGGTGGAAGTGCTCTTCAGCCTGGGCACTGGCATAGTATTGTGCAAACCACAGGCAAATTTGAAAGCTGAGACCCAGATGGCACCCATCCAGAGTCAATTGGTCTCCTAAAGGTAGACCTGTCTTCTTTCATGCTGGTCAACAATTCTGTAAAATTATTTTACAGCTGTGCCTCTCTTTGAATCAAGACCTCGAATCTCACAATGATGAGCTGGAATTCCTGTGTAGCAATATGGCCATCATCCAGCAGGTGCAACCTTGACTTACAACAGAGTGAAAATGCAGACTGGCGTAAGCTTAGTGAGATTTCCTGCTAGGCCATTATATCATATCTTTTTATGCTTTTCAAGAGGCTTGTGCTTAATAATCTAGTGGTTTATCCTGCAAGAGGCAGAGCACACCTTCAACATTCAAAAGTTACTAGTGAAGCCATTAAGCTCAGCAAATGATACACCGACTGACTGAAAATCTGACCCTTTTGAAATGTCTGGGTTCTCTATTAAGTCAAACGCTCAATTGTTCCTTGTTGTAAGGACATTTTGGATATAGGAGCCCCATTGCAAGTTTTTGACCCGGGTTGACCTATTTCTTTCCATTGTTTGCAAACCAAATTTGCAATGTTTAATAACTCCAAAGTCCTTGCATGGTATCCTTCTGAAACTAAGTCTTGAGAACCTCACTGGACCTTTCCTTCTGCTGCATTAGTGAGATTGACTCTGAGCCTTTAAAAGATAACACCACCATGCTGGCTGATATGACCTCAAATCAATGAGGATTCATTGACCTTTTTACCTCATTATAAATGAAATAAACATTGGACAGCCTATATATCTGGTACAAGCAGCTCAAGTTGATCAGTTGGCTTGTTGCCTGAGTTCTCCTTCAAATAACTGACATTGGTAGGGTTACTGTGGTAAGAGGTTCTGAAATGTTGGTTTCAATTCATTGGCCCTAGCAAAGTCACTGTAAAATATGTAAAATCCATAAGATTTTGAAAATGCTACAGTTCTTGTTTTCCACGGTACTGATGGTTTCACGGATTTCCCAGACCATTAGAGGACAAAAGTATTCATAACCTGAAATGTAGCTAAGTAATTGAACACTAAACATCTGGTTGGTTTCATTTAAGACCATGTTCAAAACAAAGCTTCATGCTGGTTCTCTCAAATACATTAATGTCATTAATTTATTTCGTGTTGTAGTATCGAAATTGAGCGTCTAGTATTGTGACATCCCTATCCACCAGTGCTCTCAAACTGAGTTTGGCTATGCACTTTACAGCTGTATTAGCCAAAATGACCCTTTAATTACATACAATTATGTACAGTTGACAGTGAAAATACCTTTCTCCCAAAAAAAAACCAAAAAAACAAATTTCCTTCTTTAATTTATGCTGTCTTAGAATCAGCACTGCTGCCAATAAATAAATAAATAAAGTAATAATTTATAATTCATAAAATTTCATATTACGTTTGTGCTCATAGAAGGCACCAGTGGTCCCAGGCAAAAAGCACTGCACAGAACCCGGTTATGAAACATCTACTAAAGTGCATCCTAATGATGCAAGTCGTGAAGGCATTTATAAGCGTTGAGTAATACTGAAGGGAAGGCAGTGCCTGGAAGATGGTAACAGCAGCCACTTGCAGATGCTAACAGGCAGGCCTGGCTGGCAGTGATTCAAATTAGAGCATTTCACAGTGGAGGCAGTACAGCCCAGTCTTATGAACTTAAGGACCTGAAGTGAGCGAAATATAGCCGCAAAACATCCTCGTGCTTCACTTAGAAGAGGGCTTTTCACCTTCTGACTCAAAGTGTTAGATGATGCATAATCTTCAGATATGCAGGAGCAGAAAATCCCTCTCGCTAATGATACCTGTGGGATCCTTGGAAGAAACACATGCACGGACTCAAAGAGTTCCTCCTGAATACAGTCAACCAGGCCAAATATCCAAGTGCCATTAATGATTTAAATCAAACAATATATTCTGCTTTTATGCTACTCTAAGGAGGAACGCCAGAGCAGCAAGCAGAGATTTCAAAAGCCAGACATGCCAATGCAGGAATTGAGTTGTCCTTTGTTACCTTTTAGGGATGGGGCTTCCAACTTTGGCCCACTTTGTCTGAGAGGGAAACTTGAGCTGGGCTGTGGGGGAGAGTAAGAAGGAGGGATGTGAATGGCCTCTGTTCCCTTTTGCCATGCTGTTTTCTGTGTACTTATTGGAAGCCTACACTAACAACTCCTCAAGCTCTGGAACCTAAGACACAGATTTGCATTACACAACATGAGTGGTTGGGGGGGGGGGGTATATTAGGGACCCTTGTTGAGTTTGTGTGTGTTTAGATTCCAAGGTATTTATGGGTTTATTGCAACAGCTACGTTTTATTACCAAAGATTGGATAACTAATCCAGAACTGACAAGAGATGATCTAGCAGGCTGGAACAAAGTACTGAATACACCACCCATTTCTTACAACAGCAAACAACCACTTTATAACTTAATAGGCAACATAGGGCTGGGTGATTTAAATAAAAGATCAGGATCAGCCTGAACAAGACTGGCTGCAGAGGGGAGCAGAGTCGAGGAGGAGCTGAGAGCAGGGGGTGGAGCAGAGCAAGGCAGCAGATAAAAGGTTTTCAGCAAGATTAAAACAAAACATTATTTATAAACTTTAAAACTCGATATCACCTGAACCCATATGCCACTGTTTATATCCAGATATAGATCAAATCAACCCACAAGCTATATACAGAAAAAATCCCAAGGATGTCCACTGTATGTCTCACTCCTGGGTTATTTAAAGACCACTTTCACCTAATACACAGGTTCTTGTAGATGAACAAAGCTGGACAGATATGATTAGAGTTTTATTGTGTTAAAGTGTGCAGTGAGAGAGAAGGAGGAGAACAAAAGATAATAAATGGAGCACCCCCCCCCCCACACACACCTCCATCCCAGTTAAATCAATTTCCAGTAGAACTCAAAGCCTGCTGCCTCCCCTCAGTCTTGGTGGCCAAACAAATGCTGAAAATGCTGCCCGACTGGTCTTACTCCAAACGACGATGAACTGGGTGCTCTGAATACAGATCCTCGCCGACTCGAGTCTGCCCTTCACACAGGATTCGAATGTCATTCCACCAAATCCTCTGCAGCAGCCTATTGTGATGCGATGGTAATATCAGCTGTATTAAAACTGACAAGGGGCTAGTCAAGATAAGCAGTAATGGACAGAAGCCTGGTCAAATGCCACAGTCTAATGTGAAAGAGCAGAATCCTTTCTTCTCGCCTCTTGAGTCACGGTCTTCCCCTTTATATGCTCTCTTCCAATTTTCCCCTCATCTCCCTAGAGCATTAGGATTCAGAACACTGCTGCATTTCACCTGATTTTCTGCCTCTCAGTGCCTTGCAGCATGTCTGCCCAAAGAGTATGTTTAAAGTATCCTTTTGTTGCCACTGTGCAAAACAAAGTCCATTGAAGACAAAAGTGTTAATTACATAAAAACACTACTTACTACTTCATTCATTAATGGTTCAAGAAGAAACACCATAAAAACCCGGAAAGCAGCTGACACCAGCTGACTCGCACTGTCCAGCCATCCTGGATGCATAGAAAAAGAGTCCCACAAAAGAGGCTACAATTAGTCTCACGCTGACCTCAGTTCAGCTCATGGGCTAGATTCACCCTCACACTGAACAAATCGCTACAGCTGGACCAGACTTACTGGGTTACAGGAAATAAGGGGGGTGAAAGCAGACAGAGCTCCTAATCTTTGGCCTCAATCCCACTATAATCCAAGCCAAAGTATGAATGATCAGCCCATCAAAACACCCTTTTAATTTTGCAAAAAATACCAGTATGTTGTGAGCAGAGTTACTGGCTTTCCCAGTCATTGATTGCAGATAAGTTACAGGACCCAAGGGAGAACAATGAAGATGTAAACTAGACTGGCAATCATCCGAGATCTGTGGCTGACATCTCATAACAAGACTCAGAGAATTTGAAAAATCTGCCGTATCAGTATCAAATCCATAATGCTATCAATTTAGCTGAAGTGGTGGCAGAGGAATATGAAAACCGAAAACAATGAAAGCCCACGTGGTTTGACAAGAATTTCAGCATTTTCCCCAGACACACTGCAGCTGTCAGGACTGCTCACAGCCGCAGACAGAGCAGAAACTGCTTGTTTTATAAAGACAACTTCGAATTTTTCACAGTGGTCCTGTTTAAGTGAAGAAAAAGAAAAAAAAGAAAAAAGAAAAAAAAAAGACAGTGACATTCAGACAATGTTTTAGGCTCTGAACTCTATACTAAACTTGCAGGTACAGAAATTCAGAATCAGGGTCATAACTTGTCAAAACAAGGATAAAAAACCTCTAGGTTCTCTCTTTGTGTGTTAAGTAGCACTACTAAACTGGCAGGAAAGAAACAAATGGTCAGTGTGAAGATCACTGAATTCAGTCATGTTCAAGAAACCAGCCTGAAACAACCTTTGCTTTGAAACATGATTGATTTTCATGCAGAAAATAGCAATTAGAAGATGGGTAAATGGTGGCCATGTGGGATGAACATGGCTAGAAACAATAATTAAATGGGCTGTAGCACTGAAGCTATGATTTATTGGTATTAACAGTCCAAAGTGTGCAGAGAAAACATTCCCCACACCATCCCACCACTTCCACCAGCCTGAATGGCTGACACAAGGCAAGCTGGGTCACTGGATTTGTTGGCACAAATTGAAAACCCACCAACTGTGCACCTCAGCAGAAATGAAGACTCATCAGACCAGATAGGACTGGGTGATACATCATAGGCTGAGGTGATATTCTTTATATCATTTTTAAAATACATTCTGCTCATCTTCTGGAAATCTTTATCCGGCTCCCTCACTGCACCTCCTGCTCTCAGCTCCTCTTCACACTCTCCCGTACACACTATGGAGGGGGCATATGGGCGTTAGTGTGCATGTGTTTAAACACTGTTTTTACATTTTACATTGTATTTTTCACATTATATATGGTATCATATATCCTTCATCACCATCCAGCCAAAATATATCAGGATAATTTTTTCTGTTCACATCACCCAGCCCTAAGACTAGACAATGTTTCATTGCCTTTGACTATCCAGTTTTCAGCCTCAGCATTCTGTCCTTGGCTGACAGAAACAGAACCTGACGTGGTCTTTTGCTGTTGTAGCCCTTCCATCCTGACGTGATTTTCTGCTCACCACAATTGTACCAAGTGGTTTTCGGATTTACTGCAGCCTTTCCCACATCTCAAACCAAACTGCCCACCCCATATTGAACTCTCTGCCATTGCTTCTTGTTTATTCCACCATTCTGAATAAACCCTACATGACTTTAAACATTGCACTGCACTGCCTGATCTCTGTACAGAAATGAAATGTAGAAAATAAGCACAACATACAATTTAATTTAATTCATCAAACACTGATTGTTGAGACAATCATGTGCATCACTGCAACATCAAACAACACATTTTGGTATTGAGACACTACTACACAGCATATCTAAAGCCAGAGCCAGGCCTGCATGTGTGTGTGTGTGTGTGTGTGTGCGCATACAGTATGTTGCATTTCCATTTTGCACCAACATTAGGCTGCATCCCAAGGGGGGTTGTTCTCAAGTGACTGGGAGAACGTGTTTGTTCTCAGGTCGTCTGTACACGTTTGCATTCCCTGGGAACACGAGGCACATTTTCACCTGGTGCCAGGCTGACGTCACCCACGGTCAGAAAAGCAACCGCGCGAATAAAGCGGCACAAAAAGCTTTCCATTCAGAGCGGCATCCCCGCACAGATAACCTATCTAACGGATACCTATGGGACAAAGGTTTGTAGTAAACCTTCACAACACCTGTTGGAGCATATTGACGGCAGAAACAGTGCCAGTGCTTTTGAGTTCAGGGGGTGTTTTTAAGTAGCGCTGTTGTTCTACGACACAATCCTGTCAACTTCAGAGATTAGACTCTATATGCTTCTTAATCGTGACATTTCTGAAGCTTCATGACTCTCTTAAAACATTTATAACCATAAACAGATGAACCTGGAGGTGTGGTGTTACCAATAAGTTCACCTAAAGTTAACAATCTTTAGCAAATCAAAATGTTCTTCACAATTGCATATTTCTATGGCTATATTTGGGCTATGACAGCACAAATCCAATTTTTGGCCTTTGAAGATTGCATTGAGATTTTTGATAGTCTGCACAGCACAAAAACACATTCAGTTTTTGAGAATCGGTTCCAAACCACATTTGGAGGTGGCCTGAAATCTGATTACAACCTGATCAGAAGAGATTTCAGTCTGGACACTCTGGGCTAGGGCTGAAATTTCTATCTAACTCGGGATATTTAAAGTGTGATAATGGGCTGAGGCAATATCGTTTGTATAGAGTTTAATTGTTCATAAATAATGTTCTGTTTCAGTCTTGGGGCAAACCTTTATGTTCCCTCTCCTCCCCCACTCGCATAACACACCTTGCACAGGGCATTAAACAGAGGTCCGATATGAAGATGACAATTTCTTCTTATACAAATTAAGATCAAATTTCAACATTTTTAAACATAGTTAAGACAAAAAGGATTTCAGGGGATGTCCATTTTTTCACATTATGTTTTTCACATCATATATATATTATACCATATATCGTCATTCAGTTAAAATATATTGGGATATGATTTTTTTTTTGTCCATATCGCCCAGCCCTACTAATCGGATTTCAAAGTGTCTTTTGCGCCCAAAATGCAGCAAAGAACAACCATGTTCTTTCCAGAGTGACAAAAGTGCAGGGTTCAGAGAAGAGCGTGGTCCAAATGTGGCTATGTAGTTACAGATGCCTACGTCATTACCACAGCAACCCATGCTGATAGGTTTTGTGATGTTTGGATAATGCCATCTGATCACTTGCAAATAACAGTGCAGACAGTCATCTGAACAGATGATTTGAAAAACTGATTTGCCTGCATTCTGAATATAGCCTACTAGTGACTGGTGAGCACAAGATGCAAATCCGAAAGTTTTTAATAGAGGGTTGGGATTAAAGCTGTACATGTTTAAATACACAGACATTCCTCATGAAACCAAGCATTACTACATCATCACTGAACCATTTGAATGATAGTAAAAGTATCCACAAATCTGATTAGCCTCTGTCTACACAACCCCCAATATACATTTCAGGCCTGCCACTGTAGTCTTCTGATAACACACCCTTGTCTGTATAATCATATTGTCTGTGTTGCGACCCCTGCAAGCTTTATGACAAAGCAGCTTTTGTGCTGGCCCACCATTCACTCGTCATGGTATTTGATGGGCTACTGGGGTTGTTAACGCAACACCAGCCCCCACATTACATCAAAAACCCTTCATATCATTACACACCCAAGTGACAAACGATGTCTTAATATTCTCAGCTCTAACTCTGATCCTTTAAACAACCTCAAGTACAAGGTTTGAGGGCTTCTATATTGCCCATTGGGGCTTGAACACTTTAACACAGAAAAAAACAAAACACCTGGGAATGCTTCCCCGTTTCAACACCCAACCATTAATATCCGGATCTCCACTCACATCTTTCCTCTGGGCTGTTCGTTCATCCTCTAGATTGTTGTGGTTAATTAAAAAAAAAAATTGCCTGTTGGCAGCAATGCCCAGACAAAGGCTTTCCCTGCCAAATTGCTCTCTGCGAGTTTCTGAGGCATCTTAGAGAGACAAGGTCTGATTCAGTTGTGCCCTCAATTACATGGAGTAACACTGGCTTAGGTGCTTGGCTGAAAGGGTGAATTAACTGCAGAGCTGGGCCACAAAGTATTCTGTGTATAAAGTGTCGATCAGAGTAGTCCGAAAACAGTTAATAAAGCCAATTATGGAACTGATTTTTTGGCTTTGAGCAATTATTTGCCAACAACTCCAAAGTTATTGTGCATCCCTACTTAGTCACAGGCACGTATCCAAAGCTGACAGTCCCTGCTGGTATTGCATCCAACAGACAGAGATAGTCACTATATATATAGTACATATAGGATTTTTAAAGAATTTATTTCTAAATTATGGTAAATAAGTATTTGTCACCCACAAACAAGCAAGATTTCTGGCTCTCACAGACCTGTAACAACAACTTTAAGAAGCTCTTCTGCCCTCCACTCGTTACCTGTATTAATGGCACCTGTTTGACCTCATTATCTGTATAAAAGACACCTATTCACAGCCTCAAACAGTCAGACTTCAAACTCAACCATGGCCGAGACTAGAGAGCTGTTGAAGGACACCAGGAAGAAAACTGTAAACCTTCTCCAGGCTGTGAAGAGTGAATCTACAATAGGCAAGCAGATTGGTGTGAATAAATCATCTGTGGGTGTAAAATGGAAGACCATTGATAATCTCCCTCGATCTGGGGCCCCATGTAAGATTCTCATCCCGTGGGGTCAAAATGATCATGAGAATGGTGAGGAAAAATCCCACAACTACACTGAGGGACACTGAATGACCCGCAGAGAGCTAGGACCAAAGTAACAAAGGCTACCATGAGTAATGCACTACAATGAGAGGGACTCAAATCCTACAGTGCCAGGCATGTCCCCCTGCTAAAGCCAATACATGTCTGGGCCCATCTGAAGTTTGCCAGAGAGCATATGTATAATCCAGAAGAGGATTGGGAGAATATCTTGTGGTCAGATGAAACAAAAATAGAACTTTGGGGTATTGACCAAATACTTATTTTCCACCATAATTTACAAATAAATTCTTTAAAAGTCCTACAATGTGATTTCCTGCATTTTCTTTTCCTCATTTTGTCTCTCATAGTTGAAGTGTACCTATGATAAATCCCAGACATCTCTCATCTTTCTAATTAGAACTTGCACAATCAGTGGTTGACTAAATCCTTTGTGTGTGTAATATATATATATATATATATCACACACAATGGTCTCGACACTAGAAGGATCAAGAAATGAGCTCGGATGATACAGCTCCAGTACAACTGTTAACAGATGCCTGTGTCGGCCATCAACCTATCCAGAGAGACTATTTTGCTTTGCAATAGAGCAAGCTGCATGATCTGGGATTCAAACCTGTGATCCTCGAATCATAGTCCTAGTGCATTAGACCGCTGAGCTTCTCAGAGCCCTTACAAGATAAACTTGAAGTGAAAATGTCTGGGAACCTCCACCTTATGCTGTTAGGAACATGCACTGCTAAGCTTAGCTCAAGCTTTTTAGTGTCTCCAATGTATTAGAAAAACATAAGAAAAACTGTATGAAGAAAAGGTTCATAATTCATCAGATTCACCCCAGAATTATTAACTTCTATGCTCTTATATCAATCGATCCTATTGTTCTCGTAAAGTGAGCAAATCCCAAATGATAAAACACTGGTAAAGCTGGTGAAAACACTGGTCAAAAACAGAATTAACTTTTGTGGGTGTAGTATGGTGTGCATAGCTAGGAACTAAACTAGGGATGGGTGATCAGGTAAGAATATATCACAATATTCAATGACATTTTCACAATACACAGTATTTATTGTGATACTTTCTTTCTCAGTCTTCTTTCACCCTGTTCTTTAATGGACGGGAGCTCACAGGACCACCACAAAGCAGTGCTGTGTCTGATCCACTCATATTAGTGCACTAGTAACACACCACCATGTCAGTGTCACTGCAGTGCTAAGAATGACCTGCCCTCTGGGTACCTGCTCTGCGAGTACTGACCATTGAAGATCAGAGAAAAGGATGCAGAGAAACACATGGACTACCGTCTGTAACTATAAGACTACAGAGTGATCCTGTATGGTAAGAGGAGCTGATGAAATGGACAGTGAGTGTAGAAACAAGAAGGTGGTCATAATGTTGATCTGAGCAAATATCCATCATATACTCGTATATGAAAATGTACATAGAGCGATGCCTTCTGGAATGCATGCAAAACAGAGAACCTGAGATATTCAAGGAACATTCCACCACATTAACTCGTTTACACATTTTTCACATAGTTACAAGTGCACAGTTTTGGCATCTAACCAGCTTGGAATGGCAGAGCTAAGAAGCTTTGGGGAATAATTACTGTACAAAAAATGCCCGCCAACAGTGTCAACACGTCTTGGGTCTTAAATGAGCTAAAAATCATTATCTGTTTTTGATTGAGATGTTTTTGGAAAGTGACCATACATCTGAAATACTGCACCATAGTTATATCTGAAAGTTTGATATGTGAAAAATTCAATGCGCGCCCTAGGAGACCCTTCAGTATATTGAAACATTCTGAAATTTCTTATATACACCAAGTCGTCTTTATGCCAGAGCTCCATCTTATGCTTCCAAGGCGGGTGGGTGTAAGGGCAGAAGGGAGCAGAGTAGGAGAAGCAGCTGAGAGAAGGGGGTGGAGCAGATTGTGGAAGCAGAAAAAAGGATTTTCCACAAATTTTAAATAGAAGGTTTCCTAAAAACTTAAGACATAAACAATATCACCTCAGCCCATATCTTGCTTATCAATATATCGCCCAGCTCTAAACACAGAACAGTGCCTCTGCTCAGAACAGGCTGCCTGTAGTGCCTGACACCTCCACACACATTTGGCAGACAGACTTGTTGAAGAGCTGCAGTTTATTTTTGGAATTTGTGAATACACAAAGTTAGTGAACTGGAAACTGGTCCAGCAAAGTGTGTCCATGAAACAGTGTTTACCAGAGCACGCTGGCTCACTCAGCAAGCTCGCTGTAAGATGAGCTTGTTGCGGATATAGAAGTCTTTTCATACCTCTGCCTTTATATACGGCCTCTCACCATGAAGTATTCAGCACATTTGAAGATTCAGAAATTCCATTAACTCCATAATGAAACTGAAGCTGCAGGTTTTTGTTTAGACCAACATATAGGCATCAAACGCTCATCACGGTGGAAATTACTAGTGCGGAAAAAGGAGCAGCCAGAGTGTAAATATCTATAAAACGCAGCTGCTCTTGCAAATCGTGTGGATGTTACGCCTTAAAAGCAGAAAATATCTTGCTTTCACAGAGAGCTTCTTTAAAAAACGTGTTAAGTAATTAGCAGAGACGCATCACTTCTCCAGTCCACTGACACGATCCATTGCACACACGCATAACTGTGAAACTATAACGGGCATGATCAGATCAATAGAGTGATTTGGACAGGGAGGAAGATTGTTGGCCCCATTATCTCCACTTGCCTCGAGAGCTGCCAACAGATACAATCTCTCTTTGCCAGCTAACATTTATCAATTAGCTTTCCCCAATATCGACTCGCTGTGATGGTGCCAGACTTTCTGGGAATGTGAGAACAAGTTTAGGGTCCATTCAAGGACAACGTCCAAACAAGCAAGAAATACATCACCTGCTTTTAATGAAAATATAAAACTTTCTAGTACTGATCATCAATGAGTAGCGGTATAAAAGTACAGGCATTCGTACAGACAGTACAGTTCATACAAATAATATATGGTAGACTGTGTGCAAAGACTGATGCCCATAATTCAGAACCAAATTTCACAAACCCATTAACATCAAGTCAAGCTAAGCTCAGATGAAGCAGATTAGGGTCCGACTATGGCGAGTGCAAATGACACACACAAGCTGAAAGAGGCACAACCTGCTTCTTTCACATAATTGTTTGAATGCTGTCTAAGTGGAACAAACTGAAATGCTTCTCCTGCTTTTATTTGAGAAAATACGCATTTATTTAGTACTGCTATACCATAAGTAATTTGTTTCACTTGTGTAGCCAACTGTTAACTACTACCTTTTGGTTTCATTTTAAAGTCAACCTGACAAAAAAAAACTGGACTGATGTGAGTTACTGTACACTACAGACAGTACCAACTACTTTAGAAGGAGGAGTATACGACACAGTGCGTGTGTGTGTGTGTGTGTGTGTGTGTGTGTGTGTGTGCGCGTGCGTGTGTGTGTGTGTGCGCGCGTGTGTGCGTGCGTGTAAGATTCTGGGAAAAATATTTGTTGGTACTAAAACAGTCTTCAGGGTGAATCCCAGAAGCATTTGTCCAATCATTTACAAGAAACTGACTAAACAGCAGTATTACTTAGACCAGTTTAACTACTACTGCTATTAGGCTACTGACTATTATTTGATACAAATATGATGCTTTCAATTAGACACCAAAACAATCCTTCCCTGATACCTTTTAATCTAACTGTGACAAAAATACAAAAAAGGAATAAACAAATTTTGTAAAATTCATCCTACACTCTGATTTCAGTACTCAAACCTATGCCTCACAAAGCTTTGCGCTCTCTCTCTCTCTCTCTCTCTCCATTAATTTATATATTAGGAATTAGAATGTTAACTCTGCTAATCCCTAAAAAAATCCCTGAGTAGGAACAAATTAGTTTGGAACTTTTTTGATACTCTGTAGTACTGCGGTCGGTGCCTTTTTCCTTCTGAATTTCAGTACTTTGCCCGACATAAAGCATACATTAATTTATTAATTTTAGCTAGTGTTCTTTTTTGTTATGCAACTGCTCTCCCCTACTTGACTGCACTAACTAGCATTCCTTCCCTTAAGCAAATGAAGATTCACTGTATATGCGCCGTAGGGTATTCTCTGTGGATTTAGAAAACTTACAATTCCAGTCACGTTCTTTCCAGTAACGAATACAAAATATTGCAGCAAGGCATCATGACATGTACTCTAAAAGACCAGCAGTGCAATTGCCCTGAGGGCCAGATGGTGAAATTGCCCAGCATTCTTTATCATACACAGTTTTGTATTCAAAAGCAGATAAACTGAAGAGACAGAGACAAGTCTGCTTATGTCTGAGACCGTTTTCCATCTTAGAGCTAAAGGAACAAACAAGCCATTAATCAGCTCTGATTTTAATATGGCTAGCCTGCCTGCATCACCCCATAGTATTAGCCTAAACCTTTGCTGGACATTTGTTTCATTTCGCTGTAAATTAAGCTATTGCTGCCTTTGGCCACAAATAAGTACTCATTCTTCACGCCAAATGTAACCGGCTGAAATTTGATCAGATACATCTAACTAACTATCCTATTAGATAGGCTGAGGAAGTGAGGAAATAAATCATCTGTACCTAAAGCCAGCAGTGGGCCCGCTTCCTCAGCTCAGCATAAACAAACCTGTCCCGTATAGGAGCCGATTGCTTGTGCATAATTTGAATTAATAGTTTGTATGTGTGAGTCATTTCGGTTCATTAGTGGAAAATGACTGTGGGCGGACAGTTCAGGGAGAACAGAGCCTGAGCCCAGTAATCCACAGCGTCCAAGCCATGCGCATTATGCAACCGCTCTGCCGCACATGGGTAACCAAGGAAACGCCGCTATGGTGAGCATGGAGTAGACATACTCCGCCGTCTTTTGCTAGAGATGGCTGGTGGGATTTACAAGCAGCTTGCCTGGAGATGCGTGAAGTGAAGCAGCAGGAGTCGATCTCTGGGTTTGTTTGTTTGTCTGTCTCTCTGTCTATCTGTGTGTGTGTATGTGTGTGGTGTGTGTGTGTGGTGTGTGTGTGTGTGTGTAGGGTGCTTAAATTCATGGCCAACATTTGCAAGCAGAGATGAGAACTGAAATAAAACCCCTTTTCATTCATTTGATTCAAAAAAGTACTTTTGTTAATTAAAGTCATCAAAAGCGCTTTAATGGTTCTACACTGGTTTTGCTGACACAGTTATTTGTAGGAACTGAAAGACAGCTTAACATTATGTTGTCTGTTAACCCTTATCTCAGGCTGCCTGAGGAACATACTAATTACAAAACGGTTTGTAATTACTGTCTTCCACTAAGCAGTATGCGTGGCAAACTGAATGAAAAAACGTCCAAACGAAGATATTGACTGTATGTACAATTCTTTTATTTGGGACTGAATCTTAACCATTAGGGCACTTGTCCTGTGCGATATACTAAAGCTTTGGCTACACTCCACAACTTTTAACGCTTGTAGCTGATTATATACACACTGGCTATCTTCATGACAAATGAGAACAAATATCCATCACACAATTAAAGACTAGGGATCACATGACTGAAACAAACTTGCCCCAAAATATACTGTACCTTATGAGGACTATTCACACTGCCAGAGAAATGACATCAAAACATCATTGGTGTTTGCAGGCACGTGTTTTAGCAAAATAAAGATTTTAATTTTATTCTAAAAAAGCTTGGACAACATTTCTCACAAATTCTGAATAAAATACTACCATTTTGGGTAGAAATGTGACTGAAGTGCCCTTGAACAAGGCATTTAACTCCGCAACTACTCCCTGGGTAATATGGAAAGGGCTGCCCACTGCTCTGGGCATGTGAGCTCACTGCTGCCTAGTGTGCGAATTCACTAGTGTGTGGCTCACTGTGTGTGGATGGGTTAAATGCGGAGGACAAATTCCCCTGTGTGCAGCACATTGGATCTCTGTACATCTTACCTTAGAAGCTCATTTATGGGAAAAAGGAAACTGGAGTGGTCTCAATTTTTTTTTTCCAAACTGCATAGTGTAACCTGTTAAGTGGAAAAAGCTCTGTAATAATTATATTATTTCACTGAGCCAGTGGTCCTCACACTGATCCTTTGTTCTCTATGTTTCATGAACTGGGTTGTAGTTTAATTTCATCCATCTAGGGGTCTTTCAGAATTGAGACCTTACTGGTAGTGGGTGATTATATTACATCTGACTCATGTTAAGACTTTTCTCCAAGGACTGTTTCTGATGTGGTGTGACTGCAAACACCAGTCTGCCATGTTTAGATGATGTCGTTACCTATTACACTATACTGACTAGATGAGTCTCTGCAGCAGTAACCTAAAGGTTAGAACGTGGATTTGGAACTGGAAACTTACATCCCCTGGACTGGCAGGAACTGGTGGGCCTAAATATTCCCTGGGCACTGAAGTGGCTGTGTTTATTCACTGCTTCAATTCTACTTTTTTAACCCACTGTGTTGTGCACACATGGGAATTAACCCTCTGCATTTAACCCATCCACACACACACACACACACACACACACACACACACACACACACACACCACACACACACACACACACACACACACACACACACACACACACACACGAGGGGGCAGTGAGCACATGTGCCCGGAGTGGTGGGCAGCCCTCACTTCAGTACCTGGGGAGTAGCTGTAGAGTATAGAGCCTTGCTCAAGGACACTTCAGTCATGTCCTGCCAGTTCAGGGATTTGAACCGGCGACCTTCCAGTCACAAGGCTGGTTCCCTCACCACCAGGGTGTGTTCACTGCCCTGAATGGGTTGAATAGCAGAGTTTGAATTCCTCTGTAATGATGTGCAATGGAAATAAAGTATTTTTCTAATTCTGATATATATTTTTATATCAGACATATATCGTCGTGTATTCTTATATTAGTTGCTAATATCAATCCAGTTTTTAGGATCAATCCAGTTTTTTGTGATCCTGGTAAGAATGCACCAATACAGGAAGTGTAGGCTGATATCAGATATATTTATGTCGTAAATGAATGAAGATACATTCAAGATTTTTTCAAATTTAAAACCCTGGACCAACTCCAATAAGATCAGCATTACAGAAAATCATTTATTTGTGAGAACAAAATGCAAATTTTACCACACTTTTCTGGAGTACAACAACCCTACAATTTAACTGGATCAGGGTCAGCTATGTTAAGCCTGATCCAGGTCAGATGTTCTCTTCCAGGGTTTAATGGTGCTACTTGGCTAGTATACATTGTAACTAATGATTGATACAGGATCAGGGACTGTGGTGCTCATCTACGGTATCTCAGAAGTTCTTTCATATAAGGTTTTTGAGTGACAAAGAAAGACTGTAAGTAAATAATCCAAAACCACAGCTAGAACCAGTCAAGAAAACAATTTAATGCAACAGCTAATGCTTCTGTATAAAAGTGTGCTTTGTTAAGCTGCAGACAATAACAGTACACTGAGTATAGAGGAGTAAAATTCAACTACCCGTTGGCTACAACCAGCTTCAACCACTCTTCAACTGGTCCGTCAGGTCTTGTTTATTGACTTAAGCTCTAGCTGCCATACATGTCAATAAGGAAACAAAAATGGTTGTAGAACAGAGTGGTGTGTAGTGCAACCTTTACCCTTCTAGACATAAGCACATGTGTGTAGAACTTCCTCTCAGAACCTGTACTGGTGTTTTGATTACTAAGAAAGGCACCTCAACATGGTAGTGGAATGTGACTTTGTCCTTTTCCTGAGGATTTAAGGCTACAAAGGGCACATTGTGTGAGAAAGGCATAGAGGGCAAGTCTGAGTCCAACTTCAGCGTTTGCTGTGGGAGAAGAAAAAAGAAAACCACAAAACACAAGCTCTCATTTGTAACTTAATCAAACTGGCGGAACCAATTACAAAATTAGCATGCTCGTACACTTTCAAATGAGCTTAGAGGGACATGGTTGTTCCAGTTCAAGCTGGCAGAGGAGAGACAGAGAAGATCCAATCCATGTTCTGAAAGTGGCGGGAACAACGGGGCGGTTACTGTGACAACTGAGGAGGTGGGGGCCTAGAGGTCAAGTGTTTAAAAGGGCACCTATGGAGACTGAAACTGACATTAACCTGGTTTCGAGGATGTGTGCTTACTGTGAAAACATTAGGGGGGTACTGGCTTGATTTGTTGCTTCTGACATCAACTGACAGGTTCTTGGCAGCAACTTCACAGGCAAAACCAAACATCAGGAAAAACACACACATACACAAATCGCCCGCCTCGTTGTGAGCGTCAACAGTGACACCATTAGCCAGCACTAGTTGCTTCAGAGCTATGCAAACTCCATATTCAAGGAATTATTGTCATTTGCATCCAATGTGTTGTATGAGGATCTCAAGGCTCCGGTTACACCCAAAAAGCAATGCATTTAAAAATAGAAATTAACACACACACAC
Source organism: Acestrorhynchus altus (assembly GCA_034509495.1). Lineage (NCBI taxonomy): Eukaryota > Metazoa > Chordata > Actinopteri > Characiformes > Acestrorhynchidae > Acestrorhynchus > Acestrorhynchus altus. The sequence goes on along the minus strand of CM067522.1, from coordinate 7,926,505 downwards.
ACACACACACACACACACACACACACACACACACACACACACACACACACACACACACACACACACACTACAATAACAGTAAACATATTACTAATACTAAATAATGTGCAGTAAACAGTGAATAGATGGGTATGAATATAGCAGCTTATGAGTGAAGAGAAGGAAACAGCAGCATGGATAAAGTGTTGAGTGTCCACTTAAAGAGTGTCCAGTATATTCATTTAACTCCCGTCCACACATACCCTTTTAATTTCAGAGACAAAAGGTAAAATGACATTTCTGAATAGTAATGGGTAAGGGGGCTTGTCTTTAAGGCTATGTCCGGAACATGGTCACCACCTTGAAACCAGCCATACTGGACCAAGTGTACGTTTTCCCAATGGGAAGATGGTTAAGTAGCTATCAAAGATGAACAGAATTGTCTCAGAAATGGCAAGATTGTCTCAGGTTTGCAATATCGCGTGTGGTTCAAAAGTTATCAACAGTAATAGTTCTGTCACTGACATTTGGCCGAGACTGCATTAGAAACAGTCTTAAAGAGAACTGTAAGGAGTGACTGTTAAAGAAAACAAAATAAGGATGTAGTGGATGAGAGGAGCCAGAATTCCTGCCACTTTCTCAGTCCCATCTGTAGCTTAGCAACAGCTTTACCACAGCGAGCAGCCTCCTGACGGAGAACACGGCAAGATCAACACTTTCAGATCATCTATTACTGAATATTAATAAATCAGCCAGGAGACAATGTTTGTTCCGCAGCCTCCAGTCAGGCCACTACATCACTCTAGAGCGGAAGACATCAACCGTGGTCGTGACTGCAAACACAATTCATCAGCGACCGTCACAGGCCACAATAGTCTTATTCCCTATCACTCAGGGTTCCTGCTGCGTTTCATGTTGGGGTTGACTGAATGTAAATTCAGCCCATAAAAGAAAGCTATGTTGCTTCCAGAAGACTTTGGAGCATGATATGGAAATGCTCCATCAAGCTTGATGGCCATCATGTCATAATACAGGCAATAATGTCCGGATGTCGGAGTTGATTTAGAGCTGAACAGCATTCAGTCTCAGCATTGAAACAGTATTTTTCTATTATACTGAAATAATAAACACACTCTATATTAGGGCAATTAATCAAAAATTACTCAAAACCTCTACTCAAGTCCCTCTAACCTATGTATCTTGTTTTTTTATTCTGTTAATACCGTTTTTGTTTGCTCATGCACTGTCCCCTTAAAAAAACGTCCGTGTGTATGTTTATTGTAGTCATGTGACTTCACCCGGTACAGTCGGCGACATGGAAGCAGCATGGAGGAAAACTCAAACACAGAGCCAACAGAGAAACTCGAGCAGCTTGAACCAAAGAAAAATGCTGTGCTCACTGTTTGGAAACATGTTGGCTTTAATGAAGATGATCAAGATGAAGATCAATTCATCGTGATCAGGTCATATCGCCCAGCAATACACTATATGTGCACAATAACAGTGCTCCAGAACAACTAATCAAAATACTAGATGATAGTACCTGGAAGTTGTATACATCTTGTCATACTGTAACTGCAGCAGCACAGAAGCTATTAAGGGTCGGGCGGCATAACTGTAAAATGGTACATCACAGTAAGTACTTATAGACCATTGTTTAGTGAGTTAATGTCAGTGAAAACTCCAGAGCTCAGGTCTGAAGATGATACTAGAGCAACTGATTATTCTACAACTTTTAGCAAAAATGAACACATTCTATGTATCTGAATAACCTATGACCTGCTGTCTATTTAAAAGAGAGAAGTGAGATCATTTGAAAAAGAAGTCATAATGGTGTCTGAGACTATGAATAAAAAAAAAATGCATAGTGCTGCTCTATAAATATTATTATTTATCATGGAGCTCTTGTTCTCTGTGCCTCTATCCATAAATCTGAAGCAATGCCTGCAAAGAAGTCTCTAGTTTTGAGATGTCCCTATAACTTACAGAACATGATTGTTATACATTTTTCAAAGAAATGTGTAATTATTCACAGTTTACATATTTTTATACATATTTGCAGGACAGTGACAGTATTCTCACAGTCCTACATTGCTATGTATAACTGTTACTGAAGTTCTGCTTAAGTACTAGCATGTGAACAGGCTCTGTGTCAGTCACTGTGTCACTACAGGTCATCATCATCATCAAGTCCCTGCGCAGACGCTCATGTCTGTTGGTTTGTGACTGCTCTGCCAATTAATCACAGTAGACTTGAGCGGAGGACAACATCCTGTGCCTCAGCAGTTTTGATCAGACATTCAGTTTATCCTGCCAGCACATCTTCACACTCTGGGCCAGCAATTAACGTGAGATGTTAAAAAAGGGTGGGGGCCACTTGTGGCTGATTTTGACTGCAGTGCTGTGGTTACACTGTGGTAAATGCAAATTTGGGCTTCATTACATTTCTAATAAAATGTTTGAAGTAGATGAAGGTATCAGATAAAATTTGTTATCTTAAATAAAGTTAATCATTTCCTGAGTGTGCTATTGATACTATAAGGCAGCTTATTAAACTGTTTGAATGTTCTGTAACTGACATTAGGTTATGACTAAAGTATTGCTCTTTGATATTCTATTTAAGAGCACCAGTATTAGAACCAACTGACCTTATAAACCTTACACTTTTATATTATTCTCTACTCTGAATTTCAAATCAGCAGTGCTGCTACTCCTTGAAGCCTGGTCCTCTCATTCAACTAAACCAAGGTAAACACTGTTTTCCATTCTACATTAACATTTATGCCATTTAGCAGACTCCCTTATCCAGAGCGACTTACAAATGTGCTTTGCTGTTCACTCAGAATATCCTTAGATCCTGCTGAACACAAATGTCTTTATGGAGTTAAACACTCCTGAAACAGATGAGTCTTCAGTCTGCGTTTGAAGACAGTGTGGGACTCAGCTGTTCGGACTCCCAGGGGAAGTTCGATCCACCATTTTGGTGCCAGAACAGAAGAGAGTCTGGATGCATGTTTTCCTTGTGTTTTGACGGATGGTGGGTCAAGCCGAGCTGTACTTGAAGCTTGAAGGGCTCTGGGTTCAGCTCGAGTTTTCACCATTGCCATGTATGGAGGGGCTGGTCCGTTTTTGGCTTTGTAGGTCAGCATCAAGGTTTTGAATCTGATGTTCAGCTACAGGGAGCCAATGAAGGGAGCGCAGCAGAGGAGTTACATGACTGAATTTAGGAACATTGAAGACGAGCCACAGTGCTGCATTCTGGATAAGTTGCAATGGTCTGATGGTCCGCATAGGAAGGCCAGCCAATAGGGAGTTGCAGTAGTCTAGTCTTGAAATGACAAGAGACTGAACAAGCACCTGAGTGGCCTCTCTAGACAGAAAAGGTCGAAATTCTCCTGATGTTGTAAAGGAGAAATCTGCAAGACCGAGTCAGGTTTGCAACATGAGCTGAGAACGATAACTGGTCATCCACTGACCAGTGAGTTCTCGTGAGAAATGGTAAGATCAGGGTGAGGACCAGTGCTTCCAGGAATGAAAAGTAGTTTAGTCTTGTTGGGGTTGAGTTTGAGGTGATGGGCTGCCATCCATTATGAGATATCAGAGAGGCAAGCTGAGATCTGGGATGAGACCAAGATACCCAGGACACCGTTAAACAAAACCTGGTCCCAAAACCTCGTCTTAGAGACCCACTGTACTGCATATTAGTGTGCCTCCCTTGCTTTGGCAAGCTCACCTAAACTCTAGGCACTAACTGAGTTAATTAGCTGGGACAGGTGTGCATAGTATTCATTTTTATATGAAATTAATATTATGCTATATCCATTTCTACTATCTGGTGTTTCAAGTAGGGCTGGGTGATATTAATATCAAAATATAAACAGAACAAGATATGTTGCTGAGTTGATATCGTTTATATCAACTTTAGAAATTTTTAAATAACATTGTTTTAATCTTGCAGAAACACCCCTGCTCTTAGCTCCACCTTTACGCGGCTTCCTTCTGCACCCATTCGGACTCTTACGTACACACTATGGAAAGGGCACAAGACTTAGTAAATACAAAGAACATATGAAGATCAAATTTCAATACAAATAATCAATATAAAAGTAGGACTTCGTGGGGTGTCCTCATTTTTACATTGCATTTTTCAAATCACAAATTTTATATTGCCATTTAGCTAAAATATATAGGCATTTGATTGATTTTAGCATAAATTTTATGGACTGACATCAAAAACCATCCACATGGTTTATCACGTCAGCAACACCAGAAGGTTAAAGGTACCCTTGAAAGGAAAACTCTATTTATATCTTGGCATAGTTGAATAATGAGTGTTCAGAACAGACATATGATGAGTCTTGAGTTCTGGAATCTCATTCAAAAGTCCACAAAATGTATATGCACACACATCCCAATAGCAAAAACTTGAGTGTAAACAAAATGACTAATTGAAGAGAAACAGAGGCAAAGCTATGAAGGCTCAACTATTAGGTCAGCCAGATAAGAAAGAAGGTGAGCAGTGAAAGAGACCTTATTCTTGTCTCGTCAAAAAGAGACCTTATTCTTGTCTCGTCAAAAAGAGACCTTATTCTTGTGAAGTATTTAGGTATCATACACATACAATCATGCATACATACTGGTCTGCCTATTATATAATACTATTTGAAATCACCAGGGAATTGTGCAAATAGTGTGATATGTGCAATGAGCAGTGTACTATTTGTAATGTTCGGATGATGTCTTTTGAAAGACAGGAATAGGTGTGGACTTAAACTTCTAATTGGGCGCTTATTTCAGAGAAGCATGAGATGAATTGGTGCTTGGAGGGAGGACCAATCAGGTGTGTAGTGTTCAGAGCCCTGATGGCCTGGGGGAAGAACCTGTTCTGTAATCTGGTGGTCCACATCATTTCTTGTCACCATTAAAGACCCCAGATTGACTGCAAACAGTGCAGGCACTCACCAGCATCAAAGGTTTTAAGGACAGTCTTTGTGACCGAGTCAGCAATTACCCCCAGTCGAAAAGGTATGTTCTGCACATGTGCACTTGTGTCTGCAAACTGTTTTAAAAGACCAAAAAATTGTTGGACAGCAGTAAAGCGTGAAAAAATGAGTTGTTCAGAGAAGTATTTGAGAAAATGGGGTTCATACGAACAGTAGAGCAAATTAAGAACAGATGGAAGTTTCTAAAGTCAGTGTATTACAGAACTAAGAGCCAGGATGCAAAAAGCTGTTCTGATCCATCTACAGTTCCATTGAAATTACGGATGAATTTATGGGAGATCAACCCCTTGTTAACATTACATTGTATTTTTCACATCATAAATTTTATATCACCATTTAGCTAAAATATACAGGGATATGATTGATTTTAACATAAATGTTTTTTGATGTCACAGCATGAAATCAGTTAAGACCCCAGTGTGTCTTTACAGTGTGACAATACAGTCCGTATATTCATTTCAGTTTTAAGCCTACATACACTGTGATATAGTATACTGTCAGACAATATACCATCATGTGATAGTGACTGGTTTGGTTTGACAGGTGGTGGAAAGAATAGGGCAGTGTGGATGATGGGTGGAGGGGGTGTTGGCAGTGGGAGGTGGGGGGACGAGGGGGCTGTATCTTGCAACGCTGCCTCTAGAAAGGAAAAGAACTGAGAAAGAAGGCTGGCTCTTCCCCCTCTCTTGCTCTCCCTGGCTCATTCTCTCTTTCTCTCTCTCTCTCTCAACTATTTGACATGCTCTGCTGGTCAGAGCTTACCCTTCACACTGGACTTGTTTTACAGGACGCAAACTTATTTCTCTCTGACACACTCGTTTCATCTTTCACACGCTCTCTCTCCCTCTCTCTCCATTTCTCACACACTCACACAATTACCCACTCTCACACACACACACACACACACACACACACACACACACACACACACAGAGATCTCAAGAGGCCTCATTGCCAGTCAACCACCAGCACAGCACATACTGCCTCAGACGTCAGTGGAAACAGGCAAACTAAAGGCCCAAGTGATCAACTGCACTACTGGCTACTGTTTGATACGTATAATTTTGAGAGTTCTGCTGAAGAACCTTTATTTTTCAAAGTGGGGAATGTTCAAAGTAGAATAATTCCTTAACTCCAGCTGTAGTCGGCACTGTTAAAGGGATTACACATACTGTGCATTAAACATGCTGGAAGCTTCCACATCCACAACTGTGAGAAAGAAGAGTTTTAAACAGACCCAGCGTTCAGCAAATCAATGATTAGCTCTGCAGTCGACTAAATGTTCCACGCTTCAGAGTACAATCAAACACCAGGTCCAAATTATGAGGCCGTTCTAACCAAGCTGCGAGGTGTGCGGGTATGGAAGTGAATAATGACATGATGACTGAAAATACTAGGAGTCGATAATAACATACAGTAACATTCACAACAATCAACACGGCAAAAAATAAGGTGTGGCTGAATGTGCACTTGTTTCAGGTCTGAAACAAATTTAAATTCTGTGGTAAACATTACAGGTGGTGCATTCTGACAACACTATACTAAGTGCATTGTTCATATTGTTGCTACTGGCCAATCTACTATGTTATTACAAAGAGCATGATCAGCTCTGTTTAACTGAATTATGGTGCAGGTTTTGCTTTGTTTTTTTCTGCACAGCTTTCCTCAAATCCGTAAGTGCTAACTACCCAACGCCATTAGGAGCCTCCCCTGATCACATACGAGACTCCTGACACTAGGAGGGTGAAGACGAACCCATGCCTCCTCTGATTCATGTGAAGTCAATCACCACCTCTTTTCAAACTTCCACCATTGCATTACTGCTGGGCAGCCAATGTGCTCAGAGGAAAGTGCTGGGTCCCCAGCTCCGATACAATGGCTAACAGACGCCTGTGCTGGCCAGCATCACACAATTCTGCTCTCTCAGACTCTAGCTGCTGATGGCATGCAGCCATAGGGGTATGTAAAGTATTCATCAGGCTAAACTATTTGGACAAAACTGATGAGAAAAAACTTGTTCAGCCAAATAAATAAAAAGACTGAACAATAACATTTAGATGACAGTCAAATCACAGCCAGCATGGAGAGAGGGGCTCTTCGTAAATGCAGCAAATCTGCTGGCTGTGTGGAAGCCTTTTAAAGTGTCAGAGAATAACCCAAAAATGGGTCATTTGCACACACTGTTCTGATAAATTGTCAAAATGGGTTATATCTGCAATTTAAATCATATGCTTTGCTGGCATCTCTGCTGGGATGTTAAAATGTTGAGAGTTCAATAAACCGCCCCGAACAAGATTAAATTCTTTAAAATGTTAAAAATGACTCTACGCAGCTTGGTTCAGTTCAGATAAACAGAAGATCTCCAACTTCTTCAGTGTTTGCCACACCACCCCTTAATAAAATGAACTAGAATCTAATTTATTCATTCAGCCCATTCAGCTAAGCAGGGGTGTGTGCAGATGCTAAGTCCCTCCCCCTCCCTTCCCACTTTACTCAGATGGGATGCACACAGCTGCCTAGAGTTAATCACCGACTGCCGTTTCCATAAAAGATGATAAATGAGAGACGCTCTGAAGAGACTGAAAGACGCATCAGTGATTCATAGACACTGTTTAAAATCACTGAACAATAATAGAAATATCTCTACAGTTAGAAACTCGCATGCCATCCATGACATTTTTTAATTAACATCTGATTAAATGTAAAAGAACTATTTTAGTTGTTATTCATCACATTGATGGCAGTTCATGGTATATAGTTGAAACATAATGTGATATAAATTGTAGTTGCCATCACCTCCATCACCCCCCAGACAAATGATGCTACAGACAAATGTGTAATGTGTTTTTGGGGGATGGGTGTGTGTGTGTGGGGGGGTCCCGTCATGTAATACTGCAATCCAAAAACACACCCCGGCACGGACACCCTCCTGTGCGTCACACTGGGAGCCCAATGTAGGTCAGTGTGGGGAAAGCACTTTGCATCTTCTGCATGGCATTATGAGGCGTGGTGGCGTGAATATTAATGAGGTCTTCTATCTCAGGCCCACCTCATTTCCACAGTAGTTTTACTATTTACTATAATCCAAACACCAACATATCCAGCATGCAATACATTGATGCTGTACTACACAAGAAGCCGCAGCAAACTCTTTAGGTGATTTATACCTTATTGCGTGTGTGTGTGTGTGTGTGTGTCACATCATGGGTCACACCAACACCAATGGGACAGCAGTAATCACAAAGCTTAGTGGAGGCACCCCAGCCTGTAGTCAGCCTTACCCAGTACAGTTCCACACACAATACATATCCACACTGAGCAGTAATGCCTCATTCACAGTGTGCGTCTAGTATATGTCTATGTTCAAGGCCCGTTTCACATTACATGTCTCGCCACAGTGGGGTAGGATTACAGTTACACTGTGAAGCACTCTCTCTAGAAGCACACGGAAAGTGTGTACGAGCTGTATTGATTAATATCTGTTGACACTGACGACAGTCTATTGAAGATAGGGGTCAGGAGTCATAGAACACTGTGTCAGTTCAATCACAACTTCAGTGACGATTCAGATTAATCACACCTTTTTTTTTTTAATCCCAATACTTCACCAGTATAAGAGTCAAGAGTCAAGTGGTTTATATTGTCATTCCGTCTGTGTACAAGTACACAGTGGAGCAAAATTTCCTCCCTGCAGGCCATGGTGCAACATGGAACAATGCAACACAATACAGACAACATAAAGTGGAACAAGTGCTTGTTTATAAAAGTACTTGATTATCTTGCTGTGGTTTAACAAGAAATATGATCATATGGACCAAAAAAAAAAAATCATATCCTGATATATTTTAGCTGAATGGCAGTAAACAGTATGATAAATGATGTGAAAAATTCAATGTGTCTTTTTCACTATATTTAAAAATTACAATTTGATCACTTCTTCTTTTAACATAAGTCTTCTACCCCCTCCGCAGTGTGTAGGTGAGAGTGCGAATGGGGCAGAGGTGAGCAGAGTAGGAGAGCAGCTGAGAGCAGGGGGCGGGTCATAGCGTGGGAGCAGAGAAAGGCTTCCACAAGATTGATACAGATCATCGTTTAAAAACCTGATGTAAACAATATCTCCTCAAACCATATCTTGGTATCAATACAAATACTTATACATAACCCAGCCCTACAATTTACACAGTAGTGAAATATAGAGTAAAGTAGCACTTTTAATAATAATTAATCATAACATTTTAGCTGAATGGCAATATATAATATACAATATACTATAAAATTTGAAAAATACAATGTGGAAAAATTAGAACACCCCTTGAAATCCTTTATCTCTTTAACTATATGTAAAAATAAATTGAAATTTGAACATTATTTGTTCTACATACACATCAAGTCCTGAAGATGAGTCTAATGCCCCTCCATTGTGTGTGTGTGTGTGTGTGTGTGTGTGTGTGTGTGTGTGTGTGTGTGTGTGTGTGAGAGAGAGAGAGAGAAGGCAAGAGGAGGTGGAGGGGAGGAGAGTAGGAGGACCAACTGAGAGCACAGGACGGAACAGAGCAAACAGAAACAGAAAAAGGTTTTCTTGGCAAGAGGGCATTAAAGTTTGAGGTTCGAACACACAGGGCTTGTGGTGAAAGCTTCAATCCAGCCTGGAGTGAAACAATACTTCAACTGCTGGTGTGATGATCTGGGATGAACAGGGTACAGTGAATTTTTATGAGGCACACCAACAGCTCTCTGTCACCACACACACACACACACACACACACACACACACACACACACACACACAAAGAATGACTACACCAGATTGCAACACTTCCTGGGTTAATGATACACATTGATTTTCTTTTACTAGTTCATGCGACTGATAGTTCACAGCTGCATATCATTAAATAACTTCACTTAGCTTTGCAACCAGGGTACCACAGACATTGGCACGTACCACTGTGCTTCAGAGTGACTGAGTCTGATCGGACAGATCTGTGAATACTTGGGTTCAAATCACTTTACGCACAAACCGCTTACATTTAGAAGCTCAAATTTGTCCATTTCAAAGCAAGACTTTCTTTACAGTCCGTGACATGATTTTCACAGTCACATTTTTACCACACATTTGGTGGGAATCCAGTTAATTAATTCCAACATTCCAAAAATGTATTCATCTTTTTATCTGGTTCTTCAGGATCAGGGTCTCAGCTGCGCCAAAGCTTTACCAGAATCACTGGGTGAAGGACAAGAAAATCCCTTTGAGAGATTCAGGGCCAATTTTCCAAAATCAATGGAGCTGAATCTTCATCTTCATGGATTCATTTCTGCACACCTCTGACATAGAGGTGTATCACTGGTGCAGTGTAGTGCAGTTAAGGCCAGCCTTCTGATGTATAATATATAGAGTTGTACACTGCCCATACATTAAGCATTAAGTGAGAATGGAATTAAAAAGTCATGAGAGCTGTGGTCAGATGACCGACATCCAGCCACGTTGATTTAACCAGGCACCTGTTTTTGGATTCACAGTTCTGCTCTGTTTGCATACAAATGGGAGAGTTATTGTGTATTAAGCTCAATACCCAACTACTAGTAATGAAGCCAATATATGCAATATCATATTCAGTTTTGTCAATACTCGACCTCAGCAAGGTGACAACTGAACAACACCCCCACCTTAGCAATCCCAAACCCCATAAAAAAGTCTTTGATTCCCTAAATCAACCTACAACATGCTGATCAGCAGTCAACTCATTCCTACTTGTAAATAACGGTGCAAGCTGTGACAACACAGTCCTGGACCAGGAGAGCCCAAGTCAACCTCTGTGTGCCCAACCTCCATTCATCTGGCAGGCTGGTACTCCCCCACTAAGGCTGGACCACCCGGAGCAGGGGCCATTAGCAAAATAAAGAGCCCCCCTTTATCCTTCCGAGTTTCTCCTGGCTGCAGTCTCTTAAAGCCCATAGAGTGGGCCTGTGTGTTTAACCCTGACGTCCAAGTAGCGCGCAAGAAGCCTCTGATGTGGGGCTATTTAATGCTTCAGTGCTATGTAGAGGGGGGGAGGGGGGAGATCAGGTTTAACAATTTAGACAGGGCATCAAAGATGAGGTTGAGAAGGACCGAGAAAGGGTGAACTAAGATGAATGGGTGGTTCACAAGCAGTGATTGGTGCATTATTGGCACCAAAACTGGCCTTTTGTTCAGCTGGTGTGAACCAGCAGCCCGACAATGAACAGTTCTCTGATTATATAATAGAGAATGAGCATCATTAAGATGTTAAATTATACTTCTATATAATAAAGAGATGCTCATTCGTGTAAAACTGTAGACATGGTAGACACATTCTGAAGTCACAGCTTGTGTTTTGTTGATGTGAAATCACTGTTATAGTGTTGTGAATGTGTTATGATTTGATTTTCTATAACATGCATTATCCTACTGCACAACAAGCTGTTTAGTGCTGGTGTAAATCCAAAAGAGTTGCAGACGTATTTGCAAAATTGAGCATTTTTGTGATAGTTTTGTTTCATAATTCAAGAGTGGAAATGTGGTTTAAATTGTTTTCCTCAGATAGTCAATATCAGATGGAAAACAGTGGTTCAAATGCAGTAAAGAACTAAAAACACACGCTATTTTTAATGTTCCACTTGGGGCTGGGCAGTCCCTACAGGACGAGCTGGTAAATTTGAATAAACACATGGCAACGCATCTGAACCCAAGCATGGGGATACCATTATCCAAAAATTGGTAACTATACAATAAACTGGGAATGCCATTATTTTTCATGTACTGTATATGCTGATATCCATGCATAACCATTAGAAAATCAAAGTAAACCCAGAGAACACATTTCTGCAGATACAAACGCAGCACACTAAAATATGCAGAAACCCAGTGTCACATTATCAATTTACTATTACGTCCTACTCAACAAATAGATTGAACAGATCAGCCATATCTAAATGTCTGATGCTCATATTTTCATTTGAAGCAATCATCAGCCAATATCAATATGATTTCATGATCTTTAGGAATTCCAAAAACTCCTATGGTAAACCAACTGACATGATAACAAGAGGAGCAAGTTAACAGTCAAGAACAAAGGAACGTTTGCCCAGCACTGTTAAGACAATATTAGTTATTACCTTGTGATATTATACTGTTTATTTATAAAGAATTTATGATTTAAGCAATGTTCCTCCTGAATATCAGCTTCACTAAGAGAAGTTTGCAAGACTTGCCTGTCTTTGTTTTCTGATGTCCTAAGTTTAATAACAAGGGTGACACACCACTCTTCAGTCACTGCTGAGGATGTTACTGATTGAAGCAGCCACTCATCCTCCGCTAAGCAATGGCATCATTTTACTGAGTGCTCTCCTGGTCAAAAACGCAAGAGAAGCGATTTCGTGCCGAGATCTATGAAATGATCCAGTCAGTCCAACGGCCATGTGACCAGCTGCATACCAATTCCTGATGCAATGCATAGTAGTGAACTTGTGCACTGACTCAGAATGATCATAAAGATGGACAATATTATGATATTTTATCATAGATATATTGCATAATTTAATGTGATAACTGAACCGTTTCTAAGATTGCATATTTACTGCCAATATACAATACAGTAAACCTGTTGCAGCTTGGAATGCCAGGGCCAGAGCACAGAGTTGGCCATAGTACAGGAACCTTGGAGCACAGAGGGTTAAAGACCTTCTTCTAGGCAACAACTGTGGCAGCTAAGCAGCACTGGTATCAAACCTACAACCCTTTAATCAATAACCCCGAGCTCTCACCACCAAACCACCACTGTCCCAATATGGTTCACTTGGTGTATCCTGTATTAAACGATGTATATGAAAACATACCAACCTACTGGTTTTGTTACAATGAGCATAACTAGACCTGTTTAACTGGATGTAGTTCAGCATGTCCCAGAACAAGTTATTGATAGCATTTGATAGCTGGTACTGCTGGTGCATTTTTTCAAATTGTAATGCGTCGAATTTCAACAATCAGCCGAGGAAACAGGTGCTGTCAAAGCACATTGGATTCGCTGTTTAGAATAAATGCAGGCCCAGGCAGACTCGCGTATTATTATACATGCAAACTGAAATTGACTGAAACACATTTACTTGGCAAGCAATCAATGTTTATTTAAATAATGAATACTGCACATCCCAAATGACACATTTAACACCCGACTTGTCCAGCCCTGAGAGAGAGAAAGCACATGAATGAGTTTCTAATTCCCATCTTGGTGTAATCAAATACACTTCCCTCGCTTCTCTATTACAGAACCAGTAAATGTTAGATCAAGGGAGAACGCTGTTATCCTTCTATACGTGCTCTTCACTGATTATGCAATCTATTTGGAGCTACTGCATGAGATTACATTCTTCAAACAGGCGAAGATGACCAGCGTCTTTATATATCATCCGTCCACTGACAGTGTATCATCTCTCCAACACAACCATATCAAACTATGTATAAAACAACGAAGCCACTTCCATACTTCTATAGGCAGCTCCATGAGAACTGACACATGAATCAGTTATCTTAAACACTCTCAAAACGAGTCAAATTCACTGCAGCCCACACAAGCACACTCATCTGTGTTGAGCAACACCACCCACACGCCTGGCAGGCAATAGGAATCTGCATCCTCATGATACGCAGCTGGAAAATCCACCTTTCTGATCATGTGACGGGCACCGTACCACACATTGTTCGCTAAAAGCCAGAGAAAGAACATATGATCCATTTTACAATGAATTGGAAGGAAGCAGACTGTGCAAATTGAGGGTCATCATGGGTGGACTGTCTTGACAGGTGCAGCTCTCGGGTGACCTGAACAGCAAGTAGTCACATCCATCCACTGGACGTTAATCAATAAGAGACATGCAGCAGACTTGGCTGGTAAAATATCAGGGCTTTTCCGATGGACAGGCTCCGAGGCAGAAAACTGCATGAGAAAGTAGCTGTCCATCTTTTAAAGGCATCATTTCCCAGCTTCAGGAACCTACAGACATGATCTATCTAGAGCTAGAACACATAACTACAAGACCTACTCAAACTAACCATCATTATTGTGCGAATTGTCAGAAAGTAATCCAGCTAAGATTCATTTGTTTCCAGTTTGTGTTCCACGCGTACATGCATGCAGACTCTGACTGATCGGGAGGGCTGGGGATGTCATTGATCCAGATATTGGGTTATAGAAGAAAATTAGAAGGGAGGGGCACTTTATATTATAATACATTCCCTTGTCAATCTCATCATCATCAAAATGATTGCACTTTCAGCTCAAAAACACTCTGTATGATCAATTTCCATTACATTTCTGAGATGTAAAGCATGTTTTAGTGAAGAACTAAAAACTTTGTAAACATTTAAGTACAATTTTGATCAAAACACGGCCAAACGCACACACACATTTAAATATTTAAAGCTGTACATCTCAAATGTACAATTTATTGGCAAATTAAAATGTCAAAGTATGAAAACATCCCACAAATGTGACCTAAAGGTTCTTAAGGTTCCTAACAAGCAATAATAAGCAATAAGAAAGTGATAAAAAAAATTGCTGCCTTGGAGGTTGCCTATCTAGGTACCCATGCAACAAACATCTGAAAAGCCTTTCTTAACAACAAACAACAAAATCTCGGCATCGCACACGTTTCCTCCACGTACGAAGCTCTGAGCAGCAGAAACATGCATCTAACCCTTAATTAAACCCCTTATTCTCTGGACTACCTGTGTTTGTTCTTCCTCAGAGGCAGTTCTGCCTCCACAACTGTTTTGAGTCCTAACTTTGTGCACCAGCTGTGATTTGGGTTTGGGGGCACATCTTGTCCAGATCTATGCAGAAGTGGTTTAACCAGAGGAGGGGGGTTCCCCCCTCTTGAGCCTGGTTCTTCCCAAGCTTTCCTCCTTGCCTCTGCCCCCCAGTGAAGAACCCTTGGGAGGAACCAGGCTCATGAGGCTCCTTTGTTTCAGGTGTTGTTCACCTTCTTATTTTCTGAGGTCAGTAAAGCTGCTCTGATGTGAGAAGCACAATACAGATCAATGATGATGATGATGATGATCTATCAGGAATCCAGAGCTGTATCTGTGATGAGTGACCATTACAGGCTCCTGAAACATCACTGAGGAGCATCTCCACCTCATTCTCCAGTTCATCTCCAACAAATCAGCAGAAATGAGCAGAAATGAGAGACGTATCGACTGGACCAAGTGAAAGGGGGAAGCCGGCTTCAGAAAAGCCTCTCTTACCTCCCAAGCTCGTCTGCGATCTCGTAGAAATCCTCCACATTCTCCTGCTTGAAGACGGTCATGGTGCTGCTGGAGCTGCTGGAGCTTCTCGATCTTCTCGATCAGCCGCCCAGCCCCGCTTTCGGCCAAACCTTCTCACTCATGCTCGCTCCGCATGGAGGCAGGGAGGGGGACAGCCGGGCTGAGACGTTACAGCCGTTACAGCCGTTGCAGGAGGGGGATTCGGGGTGAACAGCCCCCTTTACCGGCTGCAGTCGGCGTTAGTAAACGCAGGCGTCCAGGGCCGAGCTCTGCGTCGGCTTCGGCTCTCCAAACACAGCACAGCAACTTCATAAAAGCGTTAAATGTGCGTTAGAACCGCTGAAGGGCCGTTTTCCTCGCGTGCGCGCTGCGACGCCCCTGCGCGAGACGCGGCATGTAAACGAGCGTTAGCAACGGAAAACTGACTCTAGATCAGTCTGTAAACAGGGCTGCGAGCCGCGCTGCCCCCGTTCAGTCCTCCCCGCTCTGACCCCAGATCAGCTGTACACAGGGCTGTGAGCCGCGCTGCCCCCGTTCAGTCCTCCCGGCGCTGACTCCAGATCAGCCTGTACACAGGGCTGTGAGCCGCGCTGCCTCCGCGAGCAGACAGCCGGCTGAGACGGGCACCTGAACCGACACACCGCCCACCCCGACGAGGACTGGGGAGAAGGGGTGTGAGCGAAAAAAACCACGGAGCTTATTCGCCTCTGTCTACAGGGGCGGTATAGAAGCGAGACAGAGTGGGCACTGGCCTCCTAGCCCTAGCTGTATACCCATCAGGAAAGATAAATAATCTACAGCACTTTAGAAAAATATATATAAACTATATAAACACATAGTTTATATGAGAACTGACCCTGTTTCTCTTTCTCTACACTGCAGAGCTCGCACGCACGCACACACACACACACACACACACACACACACACACACACACACACACACACACACATATATATATATATATATATATATATATATATATATATATATATATATATATATATATGTATGATCAATTTCCATTACATTTCTGAGATGTAAAGCATGTTTTAGTGAAGAACTAAAAACTTTGTAAACATTTAAGTACAATTTTGATCAAAGCTCACAGTAAGCACTTTTTACATATTTAAATATTTAAAGCTGTACATCTCAAATGTACAATTTATTGGCAAATTAAAATGTCAAAGTATGAAAACATCCCACAAATGTGACCTAAAGGTTCTTGGAGTTTCCTAACAAGCAATAATAAACAATAAGAAAGTGATAAAAAATTGCTGCCTTAGGTTTACCTATCTAGGTTCCCATGCAACAAAGCATCTGAAAAGCATTTCTTAACAACAAACAACAAAATCTCGGCATCGCACACGTTTCCTCCACGTACGAAGCTCTGAGCAGCAGAAACATGCATCTAACCTTGAATTAAAGCCCCTTATTCTCTCTCTCTCTCTCTCTCTCTCTCTCTCTCTCTCTCTCTCTCTCTCTCTCTCTCTCTCTATATATATATATATATATATATATATTATATATATATATATATATATATATATATATATATATAATCTTTAATGTGTTCATTTTGCAAGAGAAGGTCTTCAGTTGGCAGAAGATGTGGTTGGTGCGGTGCAAAATCAAGGCACCACACCATGTGGGAGACTGGGGTTCAATTCCCAGTCTGGGCTACTATGCTGTACTACACCAGTAAGAGTCCTTGGGCAAGACCCGTAATGTGAGTAACCCTGTAAGTCACTCTGGATAAGAGCATCAGCTAAATGCCATAAATGTAAGACAATCAGTGACTTAGCTATATGGACATCCAGGGGAAGACCGTTCCTCCACTTTGGGGCCAGGACAGAAAAGAGTCTGCATATTTGTATTTCAGGGATGGTGGGTCAAGCCAACCCAAGACTGGGTTTTGACCATTGCCATCAAGTATGGAGTGACTGCTCTATTTTTTTTGGCTTTGTAGGCCTGCATCAAGATTTTGAATCTGATATGCAGCAGTTAAAGTTGTGGTCATAGTAATCATGGGTCCCAATGTCTACAAAACATGTCTCAAGCATTAATCAGCATATTCATAAACATTAGGTGTCGAAGTTTTAGTTGAATGGAACATATCACATCAAACCACTTTAGATGACTTTGTTTAGACCATAGCCATTTAAATATGTATTTAATCCAGGTGCAGTTCTTCTTTAAGCCATGTTAGATATTTAGCTTTAGTGTTATAGTGAAGTGTAGTATTCAAGCCATACAGTGTAGTGCTCTTTGGTCCTGTGAGAACATCCATATGCTCGTTATGTAGTTAGACGTGAGTGCTTCATGGAAATAAGCTGGGCGTTAGCTCTTGAGTGAACTGATACAATGATGATCAGTGGTGTGACTTACGTCAAGAGGCTGTGGATTGGAACAATGTGGGCCCCTCTGTAACTCACACCAGCACTGAGTGGCTATATGCCACTAGTAAGGGCTTTACTGATTATCTAGTGTCTAACTAAGCAAATACCACCATCACAACAAATAATTGTATTATTTTTTTATGAAAAGATTACAAGGTAGTGATTGGAGTACAGGTAAAATATTTCATTGTAGTTGTTAGGTGCATCATCTCGTCAACCTCCTGGGTCATTTCCCAAACAGTAAATGTTGAAGGAAAGGTTGATGATCAGATCATACATGGCTACAGCAACTTTAGTTGTTAGATGGAGGATAGTCTTATGTTCCTGTAGCATTGGTTAATTGAATTAATGCTGATTGGATCATAAACAGCCACAGCAACTTTAGTGGTTTGGTGTAGGGGCTTGTGTGTTGTAATTGTCAAACACAGGTTATAACAGCACTGTAGCTATATATACTGTATTGCTATAACATGGTTGCTCTTCTCAAACTGAACTTCACAGTCTTTAACTTAAATCATGGATTCTAAAATGTAATACACTTGCGCCATCTGTTAGTAGATAAGGGTATGGCAAGCAGTTGTGCAGTACTGATAAGTACTCTTATCAGGAAAATTACTTTCTCCAGTGACCTCACCCATAACAAATAAAGACCATGAATGTGAGAAAAGCAAATGTGAAAAATCTGTTAAATATCTACAAACTTATTGGGCCCATAAAACCTTATATAATCAAAATAAAGGTTCCCAAAAAATGTTAAACACATAATTCTGTAATACTTGCTTGCATACCCTCTGTCACATTTCCAAGGATTAGGCCAGTCTCTTTAGTCTCTTCATCCACTTGCTTCATTTCAAAGCAAAACACAACATTAGGCCTATTAGGACTGGATTAGTTTTTCAGAGGACAACTGTTCTAATAATTGTCTAACATGTCTACCCAGTAGTAAATTCTTCCACCCAGAAAGCAATGAAATGATCACAGAACATGCTGATGTAGTACTGGGATGCAGCTTTACAGAAATCAAACAATAATAAAGGTGAACAACACATGAAAAAAGATAAGACATAAACCACAAAGACAAAAGGCGACAGTGGCAAGAAAAACTCCCTCAGAGTTGGAGGAAGAAACCTTGGAAGGAACCAGGCTCACAAAAGGGGGACGCATCCTTCCCTGGTCACCCTGCTTATACAGTACATATTTAGTAAGGGGACACTGGACCCCCCACATGTCTGTTCTTCTACTCGGGTGGTGGACATAATAGTAACAGTAATAACTAATTAGGGTTTGTGTAAATTTCTACATAGTTGGTGATGGCGGGTCGGCAACTAGTCCAGTTCCACTACCTGGAAGGTGGGCAACCAATGTGAAGAGGTGGCAGGGGAGCTCAGGGTCCTTCTCAGATGGAGCAGAGGAGCTCAAGGTTAGCATTTCATCAGATCAGGTTGGTGGGTCATCATTGAATCAGAAAAGGTAGTGAGATGTAATTAGTTTGGTGTTTAGATTCATGGAGAACAGAGAATGTAAAGATTACAAGAGTGTGGCGAGTGACTTCAACAGATCTGACTATAACAGTGTACCTTAAAGGAGAGAAGCAGAAGGTAACATAAACATGGGACCATCCTGAAACATTGGCGTCCAACTACTCCACCATCACAAACCTGAGTGAATCATGTGAAGGAGTCAGACGGCAGCACCAACATCCCAGTTTACCATAAATCTCTATGTACATGAACCTCTGGATCTGCAGCCTGTAACTAAACTAAGACATTAATTACCAAAAGCTACACTGAGCAAGTGAGTTTTGAGCCTAGACCTGAAGATTGAGTCCTGAACATTATCTGGAAGATTATTCCAGAGCTGAGGGGCTTTGTAAGAAAAGTCTTCTGAATTCTGGGAACTAGTAGGAAGTCAGCACCCTGTCGTCTGAGTGATCGTGTTGGCTCATAAAGGTGGATTAGATCTTGCAAGTACTCAGGAGCAAACCTGTGCAGGGTTTTATATGCAAGTAAAAGAATCAATACGGCATTTGACTGATATTTCTAGTTTTAGTCGGACTGGCTGCAGCATTTTGAACTAACTGAAGTCTATTTAGGTTCCTGCATGAACAACCTGACAACAGTGCATTGCAATAACCTAACCTTGAGGTGATAAAAAGCATGCACTAGTCACGCTAGTGCATCACATGATCACATGATTTTGCTCCATTCACCAAACAGTATGATCCAAACCATATGTCTGTAGTCCCAACAGTTGAAGAGCCACTGGAATAAAGAAGACACACTCCTTTTTCAGAATATACTGTATATTTTCAGAGCCAACATTTATTAAGCCTTTTAAAGCAAGAGTTTGTTTACCAGATCTGATCCCAAATATCACTCTCACCTCTTTCCTTGCTTGTCTGTACTTCATGTACAGCACCTGTGGGAGTGAAGGTAGCAGTGAACCAAACAATAAGCAGATTCAGTGATGACACAGTGCAGTGTGTCCTATTGCATCAGTGCTGAATAACCATCTTTGGTCTGGACTGTAATTTACTCAACACCCCTCCTCCGCATCATACAGCACAAAGACACCCAAAACCAGCCGACATGGTACAGCGTGTCGACTGATCTGTGATTCATTGCTTATTGTTGACAGCAGCTACAGTTGTAGTGTCAGTTTTTTATAGACTTTAAATGATGGGTTTCAACTCCCGTCTCCAGACAAAGAGACAAAGTGTTGACAAGTAGGGAGGCGAGAGTTTTAATCCTGATAATTAAAAGCTTCGGATGGATGACAAACTCTCCAGGCTGCCCAATGGAGTGTCTGTCATCTAAGTTGCACTACTACATTGTATACATTGTTTTGATTTGGAGTTGCTAAGGATGAGCATCACTAAGATGACAAAGTGACAAAAGAGAGCAACTCTTAGCCCCTGGTCCTTCCTGCAGTAGGAGTTGGATAAATAATACTGGCTTACACTGATTTTTGATGGCTGGTTTTATAGTCAGTTTAAATCAATTCATTTGTTGACCTCATACTTCTGTGCCCTGTCCAGGGGGTGTTCCTGCTTTGTACCCGATGGTTCCAGATGGACTCTAGATCCACCTTGACCCTAT
This sequence comes from Acestrorhynchus altus, assembly GCA_034509495.1. Lineage (NCBI taxonomy): Eukaryota > Metazoa > Chordata > Actinopteri > Characiformes > Acestrorhynchidae > Acestrorhynchus > Acestrorhynchus altus. The sequence goes on along the minus strand of CM067522.1, from coordinate 7,905,744 downwards.
TCAAGATGAAACGGATAAGATAACGACTGGCTGACCTCATACGTCAATTAGGTAAGTGATGATGGACAGCAGGGAAATCAAAATCAAGCACAAATACTGCAACCAGAAACTGAAGGAAATAAAATACAGTATTTATCCAGTACTCTAAAATGACAATTATATCTCTATCTATAGAACGCAAGCCGACTCTTGCACAGTACTGTAGGGCATTAATGGGTCAAGAGATATAGTAGGCAATGTTATAGTGAAAATATTGAAATTATAGTAGTAATATGACATAGCATTGGGTTGCATTCCCTGAAATGATGGAACAGTACATTTGCTTTTAGACAAAAAAAAAAGTATAGTTCTGGATCCCAATCAAATTCTGACTGCAAAGTTCCAGCATCAACTGCCAACTCAAAAGTGTAGATGCTGGACATATACTGTACTTCAGTGGTCACAAACCTTAGCTCCAACCCTATTCAACTTCACCGTATTGCCTCCAGACAGCCTTATTTTCACTAAGTGATGTGTGTTAGATGTTAGTTGGAGGTGACCCCTGCAGGAAGGCCGATCTTTTGGAGAAGGGCTGGCAACCGCTCCTGTATTGTGGAGTCCTGTAGAAATGGATGTTTGGCACCATCTTGTGTTTGTAATGAGAGCTACAACAGCTTTTGAGCTGAAGGTTGAATGTTGAGCAAATAAGTAGGGGTATTCTCCAAATCAGTGGTTTTCACACAGGTACATATACCACTGGAGGTACACCACATGACCTTCAAATCTGCTGTGTGCACTGAAATATAAATGATTGAAATCTATAATTTGTCAGGTGTATTTATCATATTTGTTTTAGTGCTTAACTTGTCTGAGCATGTATGATAGCCCACAGTTCAGTTTTTCACTCTAATTACCGCAGTAATTTAATTACTGTATAAGTATTTGTGCGACATGTGGCCCTTTGAAATAACTTGTAGGTGGTAATTAGAAGTTTTAGTATGATTGATGGAGGTACGTATTCTAAGGAGTTTGAGAATCATTGCTCCAAATGGATACTAATTTGTACACAAATCACAGCGTACAGGGTAGAGTGAGGTAAGATGAACCACCTCCTGTATCTGTATCTAACCATACATAATTTTTGTCACTTGAACCCTTTTTATTCTTCTTTTTTCATTTTCTTTTTTCTTGCTGTGGACGTATGTTCAGAACATACCAGGTATAATCAGGGTCACAAAAGTAATTTAACTCAGGTTAGAAAGTCCTGTAAATTGATATATTGAACTGACTGTGTGTAAGAACATGGTGTCAGGTTTAATCGGTGGTTCATCTCACTGAAAACTTTTAAATTAGGTGTTGCATCCTGATAATGAAAAGCACATGGCACATACATTTCATATATATGATTAATCATATTTCTATTTTGAGAGGAAAGAGAAGCCCTACTCTGTATTATTGTGGTGCTCCTAATAAAAAGTACTCCATGAGTGTATATTTCATATATTTTGCAATTATGCCAAACATATAGTTAAGAGTCTTCACTGTAAAAAGTATGAGATCCTTGAATTTCTTCCATTTGAAACTGAACCCTCTTAACTCTTGGAACCTGAGATCTGCAGTTTGCAGGTAGTTACATGCTGTTTTCTAGACTTCATATCTCAGCATCAGCGTAACGGAGTAAACGGTGGTAATATTTTAGGATAATTCATTGTGTGATGAATTATCAATGAGTAATCCAGTTTGGAAAACAGCTAAAAAAAAGTTCCATCATAAAAGTTCTCTAAGGAGCTTGTACTTTTTACAGCACACTGCCAATACTAGAGAATTGGCAAAATAACAATTTTGACAAATAAACAAATAATAGACAAATTATGCATTTTTTTCATTAACACTACAACAAAGAGAAAGGTGGGGAATTTCATTATTGATCGTTATATTTCAAGTTGTAAATATTCATATAAAATACATTAATACATCCAGAAGGAATCAAATGATTGAGTCACTCAGAATGTCAGTGCTTCATCTTCAGTAATGAGTCCCATCTTGGTGGAGATGACCAACGAATATGTGTGGAGATACTGTGGTCAGCAGAAAGATCAAAGCTTTGTTGTCACATATCATATGTCTACAAGGCCTGGTGTCATGGTGTGAGGTGCAGTTTCGTACAATGCCAGATCACCTCCAGTCTTCAATACAGGCACTTTGACAGCATGTCGTTAATTTGGAAACCTTGCAGCCCACACTTTGATGTGCTATTACAACAGGACAATGCTCATCCATCTCAATAGCTTGCCTTCAAGACAAAGATACTACGCCAAGTCCAGTATTTGGATACACAGATCCTCATTTTTGTTGTCAATTTGAGTCACTGTCTATGTAGTAGTTTTATTTCAGTCTCATGTTCTCTTGGTTATAAATCTCATCTTACTCCATAAAAAAATGGCTCATCTTTCTCCACACTCACCTAATAATTTACAGTCTTGCCTGTCAGTTCAGCAGGATGCTTATCATGTGTGAGTTTGTCCTTGAAGGCCTCAGAATCAATTGCAGTTTTGATGAATCTTTGTGACTTGGATGATCTTGGCAAGCTCAGAAGCTATGTTTTTGCAGCCAAATACTAGCCAAGTACAGACAGATACTGTGTTAAATCTCTAGAACCTCTAGAACATTTGAACTGTCTCATGAGACAAACTTTATGTCTCACCGAAAACCTCCTGTTCTCCCTTTGAGTCCGGGTTTGGCTGACTCTCCCATGGCTTGGTAGAGTGCGGCTGTGGGTGAGATTTACTGAAACTGCCTGCTTTCTCTTCTTTTCTGTGTCATCCAGATCCATTTTCTGTCTCTTTCACCTTTGTTATCTTTCTGAGCGTCTGTTCTCACCAGTCTTTCTGCTTTCCAGTGCTGAGATTCCCACCATGTTCTCAGGGTTTATATAAAAGAAAGGAGTCTGTGCGTGCTTGTGTGTGTGTGAGTGTGTGTGTGTGTGTGGTCTCCACTGCTTCTTTATTTAATTAACCTGGAGCGACAGACTCACTCTCACACCTGCTCTGTCTCTCTCTCGTATTTGGCTGGCCTGCTGTGGCACTAGCTGTGGTTCTCACCCTGTTTATCTTGGGCCTGTTCTCCAAACCCGAGGAAAGGCTCTAGTAATAGTAGTCATTTTACATATGAAAATCAACAAGCAGCACTCGCTTTTCAATGTGGGAATGAACAAAAACATCTTTGAACGCTTGTGTTTTTCTGCACTGCTTGCAGTAGTTTGGTTTGTCAATATATACAATATATTGATATATTATTCCAAAAATAATGAAAATTAACTATGAACTAGTATCAACTTGCAGTGTACACTCATCATTAAGAAATAGTTGCACCTAGAAGGAAGTTTTGGATTGCAATGCTCTTCAGAAGGTACCTGAAACTACCAGTTACCTGTTTTACCTATAAATAAGTAAAAGAAAAATACAGTGATGTGGGCAAAATTAATTGAGCTACACATACAGAAGAGATGTCTCTCAGTAGACAGAATGACTCATAGGGGACATTACCAATTCACAGAATCTGCAATCATGGATATTGGGTCACTCTGCATATGATGGACAGTCTCTCGCGTCTCACTAGTTTGCATAGGTCTCCCAGATCCTTCATGTTGCTTTTTCTGTTCATTGCTGCCAGCAGTGTGCCATGGTAATATCTGTACAATACGTCAATAAGACCATTTCACTTCCTGGAGTCCTATGATGTAACCCCTCTTGAACTATTTCAAGTGCTCAAATTGCTTTTGAACTCTTCACTTGCAAAGGATGCTACCAACACAACAGCACAAGTCAGAATGGAAAGCACCCACAAAGGGGCAATCTTATATACCTGTAGTTAGTGAAGTACAGCAATAAGTTAGTCCTTGCTTATATCACATGCATGGCTGATTCAGGCTGAACCCTGAATCCTTAGCATGTTTCATGATGTCAAACCTGTCCAAGTTTCATTCCTGTAAGTAAGTACCTCTGGGTATAACTACTTTTTTTGATGATGAGTATGAATTGCAATATATTGAAATGTAGAAATAGAAAGGCAAATTTCATCACATCATAGTTTGTGGTTGTGAGTTGTTTGAGTGCATGGAGTCAGTCACCATGCAACACAAGTACTGTTCAAGGCCATTTCATTGTCCGATATTAAGTGTGGCCTTATGCAGTGATATTTTCATGCCTTTTACTCAAATGTGTTTTATTACTGGTTCTACAATATATATTTAAATACACTGATCAACCATAACATTAGCTAACATTAAACAGGTCGTCCTTGTGCCACCACAACAGATTTAACCATTTGAGGCATGGACTCAAAAAACCTCTGAAAGTGTCCTCTGGTATCTGGCTCCATGACATTAGCAGCAAGTCCTGTTGTGAAGTTCAGGCCTCCATGACCATCACGTCATGTGGCCATGACTCTTTCACAGGTTGTTATTACTTTGACCACTTTTGGTAGGTCTTGTCCACTGCATACCAGCAACACCAGACAAGATCTGCCTGAATGTTTTGGAGGTGTTCTGACCCAGTTGTCTAGATATCACAATCTGGTTCTTTTCAAAGTGGCCCAGATCCTTAAGCTTGCTTTTCAATGCCAGAAGCAGAACATGCAGTGTATCTTGGCATAGCAATGCTTGATCACTTCCCCTTCAAATCCCAATAAAAAATTTAGAACATTGGTTAGAAAAGTGAGTGAACTGATGAACTGTAGGTTATGCAACTTTAACCATACTTACCAAACTTTTAGCCAACAGTTTAATTTAAAAAGAAGCAAGGTAAATAAACCTGTTCATGATCTATGAGCAAATATCATTTCATTGGAATTTTATTTCCCTGTGATTTCACGTTTGCATACCATCTGGTCACCCAAATGGAGCAGGCTACTGACCATCTCACTCTATTTCAAAGTTTTCTAACAACAAGTGAAAACCTATATGTGAAGCAACAGGTGTTTTCGGGCAGCGATTTGCAAGAGCAACACAGTGATTATATTTCAGTTTTGTCTTGATCTCTGATGGACGGGCGACCTTGGCCCACAGTCTCAGTCCCACATGCCAAACTCTGGAATTATTCTGTAAGCAAGTCAGTGTTACAACAACAAGATCAAGTGCAGAATGAGGGTGAGTGAGAGAGGTCTAAGAGACTGAAGTACCCTGCTGTCCTTCGCCTCATTAACCAGCCACAGGTGTGGCCATAAATCACTGGTGTTTTCACAGCTGTTCATACCACTGGATACACACACACACACACACACACACACACACACACACACACACTAGAATAGTCACCTACAGTTCACACATTTGGATGAGTACAGAACACGCTGAGACCAACACTTAAAGATATTATTATTATTTGGTCACAAATGTTCAGATTATTATTCAGGTTATTGTAGCAAACAAGAAATGTAAATGTAAATCTTATAGTCTAGCACTGCACTAGTCTCGCAAACCAGGCTTCTGTATGTTGTCAGAAGTGTGCTGCATTGTACTAGTTAATATGATTAAGAATTGCCTACTTTGAAAGCCAATCAGAGCCTGCTATTGACTGTGAAGAATCCCATGGATAAGGCTCATTTTGCAACATGATGCCTAGTGCATGCATCTAGAGCTGAAAAAAATATTTCAATATAACATTATTGTTGAATATTGAATATTAAAAACAGCACTGAAGTACATATACACAGATGTAAACAGCCAGTCTTCGGAATGGTGATATCTGACCTGGGTTGCACCGGACTGCAAGGGTGAATCCTAATGGTGTATTATAAATATTTAGTATGTAACATACAAGAAAATTTATACTAAAAGAGTATAATTTATACTTAAATATCCCCAATGCATATCCAATTTCTCCAGTTAATTTCTGAGTGTCATTATGATGGAAACCTTTCTCCCTCAATGCAAAACAGAAAGAGTTACTACTCACATCTGGAAATATGAGGGGAAAAAAAGCCAGGTAAAGATGCAAGTGCAGCATTGAAGGCAGCAGAAGAGTTTGCAGCAATGTATGTTGACATTGCAACATATTAGTGTGTAGTACACAACTGGGAGGCAGCCATAGTCTACATTGAAAGCAGATTTGCTTTCAGTTTGCCAGAATTGGCATTTCTTGCTCGAGGTCTCCCTCTACAGTCAGAAAGGGTAACTTGCCCTTTGAGCTTCTCCTAAAGGACATGCTTTAGACATGCATTTGTCTGTGTGCTGAGAGACACAGAACCATCACTGAAAGTGAATAAGCATGTGGACTGACATGAGTATTACTACAGAATTTACACAAATTACACAGCACTATGCAGATCATGCAAATCATGTTTGCTTCAAGTTACATAGTGCTGTTTGCTTAGCCAGGAGTAGCAATGATGGAGACGTTCTTCTTGATATTACAGGTTGATAATAAAATGATCTTAATGCTGTTATTTTGGGGTAAAAATACAGTTTGGCATTGTACTAACTGCATGCATCAAACATCACACACATTTGCATCAAACTGTTAAAATCGATTTCCAAACCTTTCTTTACTTAAATGTTTTTGCTCTGTGTGACACAGTGATACTGCATGATGCTAATTAGTAGCTACAGGTAGCTCCAATGCAAAATATATTGAAGCAAACCTTAGACACCCAACTTGTATTGACTGCTCAAATACATGTTTAAAAAAGTAGTGTGCATTTTATTATTGAGCAAACTATCACTCTAAGATGGGATCATAAATGTAATCTTCCTGTAGCCCCTGAGCAAACCCCTGAGACAGCTTGACAGCGAAATGATAAGTGTAGGCATGCAGGCTTTACAGCACATGTACAGCCAACCATTTTGCTTGTTAAATCTTCATTCCGGTGTCTGTTGGAGCCTTTGTTTTCTCTCCACTCCATCATCAGAGCCACAGGCAGTTTGGAAGCTGTGTTTATTGTGCTGGCACATCTCTTCTCCTTCCACCCTACACATACCCCAAGAGACTGAAGTTATATGGTGTAGTTGCAATCACATTAAGACTGATTACAATGTACAGACATGATACCATCATCCTCTATTCGCTTTTTAAAGTTGTAGACTTGGAGAGACCTGTTGTATTAATGTATCTGAATCTGTAAATTCCTGATATTTCATATCACTCTAGGTTTGCTAGACTCCTATCCAGTTTGCTACACCTATTAAACCTGCTAATTAGATCTCAAGTGTGTCTAAGAAGGAAGAGCCCAACCCACCTGATTTCTGGAAGTCTTATGTTATGTCCAGAATTTACATCTGTCAACTTCCTCCATTCCTAATGCTCTTTTCCAACCTTAATTAATGATATGGAACACATATTCTGCTTGTGTTACCAGAATTTATATGATTTATTAATTCATTATATTTATATGAGTTAAGCTGATCAAAATATTTGATTACAAGCACCCACACCGACATGGCTATAACATGAAAACTCCACCTAGATTTGGCCTTCAACCCAAGAACCCAGTTCTTCGAGGTGAACGTGCTAAATATCAAGCATGTTATCAGAACAGTGGCTTGATAATTAGCATGTTCACCTCCAAGAACTGGGTTCTTGCGTTCAAGGCCCTATCTAGGTAGAGTTTCCATGTTATACCCATGTCTATGTGGGTTTCCTCTGGGAAAACCCAGGGACTCCAATGTCCTCCCACATTCCAAAACCATGTACATCAGGTGAACTGGCTACTCTAAATTGCCCTGGTGTGTGAATGAGTGTGTATGTGAGTAAATATTTCTATGTCCAGATATGGATTGGCACCCTGTCCTGGGTGAAACTGCCAAATTCTTGATGCAGGTGGATGGTCATTTGCTGTGCTCAATTGGTGCTTCTTGCCAGTTCGTGTTGGCTGAATGTGATTGTGTGATTGTGTAGAAGTATATGTTGGGTATATACACTATATAAATGTAACTTCATTCATTCATTCATTTAAACCTTACTATAACCTGGACCTTGTCTACTTTTCTAGCTCCTGCCGTGTTGATGGAGGATGTGATTTGAAGCTAACAGAAACCTCTTTATCACACCTACAGCAGGCCAGCACTTTTGGTGATGTTCATGCTTTATAAAGTGAACTTTAGTACTAGTATTCACCACCTGACAATAGTTTCTCTTTTCATTTATGGCATTTAGCTGACACTCTTATCCGGGTTTCTCATCTTACAGAGGTGGGCTAGAGTAGTGTAAGGAGTCTTGCTCAAGGTCTCTTATTGGTGTATCACAACATAATTACCCAGACTGCCACATGGTGGCTTGCTGGTGGTGTTATCTGTTTTACCACACCAACCACTGTTCCACCTTAACAGACAGAGCAATTGCATCCTGGCACTTGTGCATTTAAGGTGGAATGGAAAATTCCAGTAAGAATCTGATTTCAGTAAATGAACAGAAGAACAAGACAGGTTCACACAGGTTCCCACTTCACTTCTTACTGCTGTGTCTTCTGCTCCCATATCCCATGGAAGCTAAAGAATGCTGCAGTGACCTGTGGGATATGCATGTGGGGCCTCCTGCCCTGAATATGTACAGTATGTGATGTATGATGTGAAACACTTTTTTGTTCGTGTGGACAGTTCAAGCCAGATATCATCAGGAAGGTACTCTGGGCCGCCACTGCACTGAATACCTTCTATCACAAGGTAACAAGATACCAGCATATCATTTCACTAATTTACATATTGGTATCCCATGACCTTTGGAATTTATGACCACCAAACTGCTAACACTCTGACACTGATGTGGTAGGAGCATGGTAATGTGTGTGTCATTGATAGGAGTGTATGCAGGACAACAGTGTTGTTTGGACTTTTATATGCTCATCAAAATTAGTTGCACCCAGAAGGAATCAACTGATTGCAATGCAAGACTGCAATGGTGTTGTGCCAGACTCTCATGGAGCCACTCAAAAAACAAGGGGTTATTTTTAGTTACGAGCCCCACTTTTGTCGTAGTGGACACGACCAGTCCTGTGTGTAGAGCCAATGTGGTCTGCACCAAGACCAACAGTTTGTTGTGAAAGATCACACTTCCAGAAGGTCTGGTTTCATGGTGTGTAGGTAAAATTTTGTAATTTTATGCCAGATATTCATTACAGGTATTCTGACAGTCCAATGTTAGGTTCATGAGGTTCTGCAACCAGTGGTGTTACTTTTTCTAAAAGCACACTCATCACTCATCTGCATTCTGCTGCAGTGTAAAGAGCTTGCCCTGAAGACACTGACACTATGCCATTGCCAGTGGCATTGCCAGACCTATCCCTGATTGAAAATGTGTGGGATGCGGTTGGATGTGCAATCAACACTCCATCCTTACTGCAAAATCTGACATGCTGTATTATACCCAGCACCGTACTTAGAGACACTACTTCTGCATGTGTAGCTCAACAAATATTGCCTTATTAGTCTAAATTTTAATCATTTATTGTTCATGGTTCCCTTTATCCTCCTTGTTTTAATAGAGATTTTTCTTAAACCGTGTTTGTAATACAGATGAATATAAATCTGTGCCTTTTAAAGGTCTAAAAACTTTTACTTGATGCGCCAGATTAAAGTTTCTTCATGTTCACAATCATGGTTCCAAAAGTCGTTCTTCTACAGCATTACTCAAAGAACTACCTGAAGCACCTCTGTTTTAAACAGTGTAAGGTGGCTTCCACTCTACATAGTCTTACAATGAATGGGAAGATTGTACAAGTCCATATGACAGCATACTGTGGCTCCAGTAAAGGGAAGAATTCAGTAAAAGCTTGTGTTCTTGTGGTATTTGGCTGGTTTTGGTCACACTATCAGTTTGGCTTTCTTCACTTCATTACACACTCTGGGCTGGGAAAGCTGGAGAAAAGCCAGTGGTGAAGTCAGCCAAACTCTGCCTGGGAATAACTTCTTAAATATGAACAAAAGCCACAGACAGATGCTCGCAGGCCTGATCACTTTATTTCTTTTGGAAGCGATCTCTGATAAAATAGATACCCAAAGATTATTCCATGCTTATTAATCTTCCAGTATTTATTAGGACTTGATTAACGTTTCTTCAGATTGTGAATATCCCTAGCACTCACAAATGTGGAATTGTAAATGGCCAGTCTTTATGAAACATCATTCTTTAAGCATGACTACAGTAAAAATCCCCTCTTTCTCATCACAGTTTATGGGTTTATACAGACTTAAATAATTAAACATGAAAGTTAATCTGAAGTAACAAATGGCCACAAAATCACCACTAGATATTTGCTATTAATGAAGTTGAAATAGCAGATAATAATTGATAAATGAATATCGACCCAGGTGGTTCATGCATAAAAATAAGTAAAACTTGACTAACAAACTCACGGGAGTTTATCTTAGGTAGATGAAACATTTGCTCTGTTTTGAATCCCATGTCATTTCTGCTTCTGCCTTTTTTGAGTTTGGGTGTCGGTTCCATTTCAGCTCATCTTTGAAAATGATCAAACTCATCCTCAGTGAGCCACATACTGTCAACAGGTGTGCCTGTATTAGAGCAGCTCCCTCTTACTTTCATATTCAGTGAAGTAAACGTAAATGGAGGAAATGAGAGGAGCCCAAATGCCCTCTGGTATGAAAGAGGCCTACCTTGTTTCTGAATGCTGCTTTTCCAGCACATTGGCTTAGATGAGACGGCACTGTGAAGGTGCCCAGCAGGAGAGAGGCAGATTTAGGCCCCCACCCTCAACAGTTCCTGTCATGGGACAATGTGCACCGCCTTCATTACCCACCCCACATGTCTACACACATTACCAAGAGAGTGTGTGTAGGCCTCTGGCAATACTTGTTAAAACAAGAGAATGTGTGTTTTTATGTAATATCAAGGTGTGGAAATTAGAACCTAGTAAAAACAAATAAAACAAGCAGGGGAAATTAAGAAACACTTTTCCATTAAGCCAGAAAATGTAAGCCAAAATTCTAGCTTATGCAATAGGAAAAGAACTGATAGACATTCCCATTGGATAGTTAGCCAATAATTCATGCACAAAATCACTACTCAAAATGGTTCTGGAGGCAGCTCTACCTTTGAGGCAGAAAAAAGATTGGTTCAGACAATAACAAATACAATAACCAGTAGCTGGAGGTTTCTGCTCCCCAGAGCCCTATATGTGGAAGCATTGCATAAAGGTTGTGCCACTCAATTTGAGATTTTGTTTTAAGAAAAAATTTAAATATGGTGTTGGTTTCTTGACAGTTTCCCTGCGCAGCGTTACTTAGCTAATAAGCAAGCAAGGACAATGCTGCCTTAGAAGACCACCGGCAAGGGGGAGACCTGAACCTGTCTGTCCTCCAGCCATGGGTCTCTGAGGTCTCCTCAGTCCTGGTTGTATCCTCCTTCATCGGAGGACCCACACCTAAGGGCTCTGGGTGGAACGCCAGACGGGTTCCCTCAAACACGGAGTACCCTGCTACATCCTTATTTGGATAGTTCTTCTGTAATGGGGTGCCCTGGGCAGAAGAAGACAAAGAGAGGCAGGGTTTTCAAGGATTTAGTAATAATGAACTGACTTTGGATACAAAACAAATGCGAAGGCACACATACTGAAACAAAAACGCAGTAACAAACAAAGAAGCATGGCAACAAACACAGTACTGAAAACCAGGAACTTAAATACATGGACAGAAATACACACACCTGGGACCCAATGATGAACAGGGAGGTTTACAAAAGAGACTCAGCTGGGAATGGGGGAGCAAGGGTGGATACAAGACCAAAACAAAAACACGTGCTAAGAAGCACGTGGGGAAATCACAACAGAATGGCGACCTGAGAGGAAGTCAGAAGAGCCACACATGACATCATTGTAGTGCATAGCAAACATATTTGTAAATATAGTCTTGAAATGAAATCTGATTTCAGCAGTTTGTGTGAAATAAATAAGCTTTCATTTTCTTATCAACTTAATAGCCTTGTAGCTCCTTAGATAACATCTACAGAAGCCCGCAGAACATGTCTTGGCTGATCGACCATGTTTGGAGCCAGGGTGAAATTCCTGACAGATTTAGATGGTCCAATTATCACTTCCCTAACCTCTGCCTCTTTTGGACAAGAGTTTAGTCTTTCATCTGATCACCTGAGAAATCCTGTTTTGTGAATCCCACCCAGATCAGCTTCTTCTTTTAAGGTAGCTTCACAGCCCATAATCCCACCAAACCATTTGTGCTCTCTCCCTAACCACTATCTCTGTCCCTTATGCATTTTTATTCTTCACTTCTCTCTCTTAGCCCTGAACCATGCTCTTTCCAGCACCAACAAGCTGATGTTTTCCAGTTGAAACCCATGCTTAGTGAGGCCCGACCCACTGAGCACACTGCTGGAGCTCCCCTCTATCTGATTAACTCCATTCTGCCCGTGCCAGTGACTCCAGTGTGCCGGCGCAGCGTCTCGTCTAATGGAATCTGACGCTGCTTTTCTAAACTCCATAATCTGAACTGAAAGCTGCTTCACAGGACCCAGCCCAGCATACGGCTCTTCTGTGCCCAAACATGTGCAAGCCAGAACCGAGCGGTCTTATAAAACCCCTTTTAACTCTGTCAATTTTGGTCTCTTTCAATAACACTGACGCCTATTGGAGTGATGTGAAAATGTGTGGAAAATGAGGTTATTTCATTAAAACGTCTCATGACAGCACACGCAGTAAACATAGTTAGTAAAAATATGTGTTATTTAGGAATAATACAATTATTTGGAGTTCTTAGACTGGTTTATTACACTTTTATATATAAATGTGCCACAAAGGCTTTTTTAGAGTGATGCCATAGATGGACCAATTTTGGCTCTCTAAGAAATCTTTCAGTGCATGTTTTTTTAAGGAGCTATTTTTTGGAAATGAGAAAAAAGTGAGTTTCTGTAAGTTTAAAGGTTCTTTGCCAATTAAGTATCTTTTGCTATCTGTTAAAAGTAGCTTGCAGTTAGGGTAGTAATGATTCACAATATTCATCATTTGATAAAATGTCCCAATTTTAAATATTTCAGACTAACATATAAAATGTAACATATGTAACTTATTTTATCTGCTAATAGCAATCATACTCTTCATCCTTCTAAAGTAAACACGTTATGTTTGCAGTGCCTTTATGCTTTAGAACCCTAGGTGATTTTTAGTTTTTTTTTTTCTGAGCTGCATGACTTGCTGATAATTCATTACACAATGATGAGAAAACCAGGATATGGCTACACAGTCTGTAGTTTGTTATATGTGTACCATGTCTATAGATTACTCTTGTTGAGTTATGAACCCTAGAAAACAGCATGTAATTGCCCACAAAGTGTGGATCTCGGATTCTAAAAGTTAAGGTTGATGTACAGTCCCTGTCAAAGGTTTGGACACACCTATTTTCTACCCATAAAGGAAAACCTTACAAATTAATGTTCCTGTCCAGTCCTGTAAAACCCAAATAGAAATGTTATGTAGAAACACATGACCAATAGACAATATTTCTGTAGTAGTAGTAGTAGTAGTAGTAGTAGTAGTAGTAGTAGTAGTAGGGATTTTGTCTATTTCTCATTATAAACTAAATATTTTGGTTCATGCAATATGTTTTAATAGTTTTGCATATATACACAAAAGGCCAGTATGCAGCCTACTGTTCAGTTCAAATCCCCATTGTGGTCTCCCAAACCTACAGTACCAGTCAAAACATTCAGACACACTGACTGAATGTATTTTAGATTACATTTGAGTGTTGCAAAAGCTGTTTTCAACCTCAGACATTAATTAACAAATCAGACCTTACGTCCTAATTACCAATTGTAAAGTTGTAAAGTCATTTTCAGCTGAATCAAATATCCAAGCTTTATAAATCACAAGTCACAATTCATAAACCTATTTGTATTGGTTGCTATGACAATGACCACAATAACTGACGTTTACTTTGTAGCATTTTACGTAGCCTGGATCCCTGCACTTTCATCAAAAGACAGTTTGAGTGTTGAGACTCAGATTGTAAATGGAATAGTAACCGACTGGAACGCCCCGTCTCCAAATGTAGTTTGGATCTGATTTCATATGATTTTATACCTACAATGCAGACAATAGCAAATAGAAGACAACCAAACATTTTTAAAAACTGTGATGAAGACATGGCAGGTAAGGGGAAATGTGGAGGTCTTTGATACAAAAGATTTCAAAAGGATACGATTTGAACAAATATCAGTCTAGACCTCTTTGTCCAGAATCAGCAAAAGTATGAAGAAAAAGTAACTTCAGTTTATGACAATTTAACTGATGTGAATATATGATGTGCTGTGTGGTCTACATATGAGGACTGTATGGATTAATCATTGATACATTGTGAAACTTTCACCATGGGTCCATATTTAATGTAAAGATTTTAAAAAGCAATGATGTGTTTTTTCCAGTAATTTGTGGTCTGTATGAAGTAGTTAAATCAGTATACTAATTTAATAAAAGTACAATATTTTAAACAAATATTAAAATATCATTTCATCTGATGCTCTAGCCCCAATTAATATATAATTCCTTTGGTAACATACCTGAAAATTAATATGCTAATCATAATACAACGATCCAGTATGATACTTCATCCAGTTTGATTATACTGTTACCAGTTCAGAAGTCAGTCATACTGTACATATAATCTGATTTTAATTCCCGATTTGGCCAAATTTCAGCTTCAGTTACCAACAGGCCGTGTTAGGAGGAGAGCACATTTGTAAAATATCTGAAGTTTTGCTTAGTTAGTTACACTTATATAGTGCCTTCACCGATTCACCATCAGTACTCTTCACAATCACGTTCAGCATACACACCCCGAGTGTAATTTAGAGCAGCCAATTCACCTGATCCATGTTTTTGGAATGTGAGAGGAAACCAGAGCTCCTGGAGAAAACTCATGGAAATTCCACCCAGATAAGGACTTGAACCCAAGCCCCCTGTGATGCAAAGCAAACTTGATAACCACCAGTACACAGTAGGCCTGAGCAGTTCACTGAAAAATGAATGCAGCCCATTCATCTTCAGTGATGAGCTCCAACTCTTTCAGGTTGGAGGGTCTCCTTGCCAACACCCTGATCATCATCTCCCTCCACAGATTCTCAATTGGATTCATGTCAGGACTCTGGCTGGGCCACTACAAACATTTTTTGTGTTTTTGACCAAAAAACAGAAGACCAGAAGTGTTCTTCCAGATGAGCATTTGCAAAGGCCAAGCAAGCTGTTGTGTGCCTTTTTTTTTTGGAGAACTGGTGTCCTCCTTGATCCGCGTCTGTGGAATCCAGCAGTGTGCGGTGTCCGTTGGACTGTCTGCCTTGAAATGTTGCCACCAGCAGAGCCCAGATTCATCTGGATGGCTTTGGTGGTAATCCTCGGATTATGTTTTCCCCTCTCACTATCCTCCTGGCCAGCACAGGTGTCACATTTGGCTTCCAACCACATCCTCTGAGATTTTCCACAGTGTGAAACGTCTTGTCTTTTTTTAATAATACATTGCACTTTAGCCACTGGAACTGGAAAACATTTAGATATGGCCTCATAACCCTTAGCCATGACTGTCCACAAACCAACTGCAGAGAGCTGCTGTTTTTCACCTGTTGAATTGATTTAAACAGCTGTTCCCAATGAATCAGGGTAATTAGGATGCTTTAGGATTCTTTAGAACAGCTTGGACTATGGTATAAAACTTTGGATTTTCCCACAGATTATGACAGCAAAGGTTATGAATGAATTTGTACCCGCCATTTTTTGTTCAAATGTAATTAAAAAAGCTGGCAAATGTTTTTTTTTCCACATTGATGCCTCTTGTACATTGTCTTATCCATGTCATTTCTGAATGACTGGTTTAATAAAAGTAACTTTAAGTAAAATTTGCCAGGGGTATGAATAATGTATTAATACTAATTTTGATAATAAATAAATAATAATGTATATATGCTTTGTTGTTGAATTTGTGTGATAAAAGTAAAATAAGTAGTAAAGTAGTAAAATAACCTGCAAAGACCCTGTTACTTGTGCAGCTTGTACCAGTGCTGCATCTTTCATTCATTAAAATTATTGTTCATGTATCATTATTAAGGAAAAATATATCATTATTGTGATATTCATTTGAGGTCATATCATCCTTAGTGCACAGCTTATTGTTTTGAATGCAGTAGTTTTATTTGAACTGTCTATAGTTCTCATACAGTGTGAACACCCACATCACTCCACACAGTTCTAAATTCAGTATACAGTGTATGTCTGAGACAAAAGTCTCACACAGTACGTATCCAGCAACGGCCCAAAAGAAGCCTGGCCAGACTCTGAGCAGCATCACATTTTCCGGGGACAAAACAGTTTATGTTCATATAAAAAAGATTATAGAAATCTTTATCCATTAAAGGCCCTAATCAAACTAAGCTGCAAGCGGCAAAGGCCTGAAACCACTGCTGCAGAATCCATTTTGGCTTCTCTTCCTCCAGATTAGAAATATTTCATTACTGATGTGATGCCAGTGCAAAGCGCACTCATTTGCCTTGATAGTTTGTGGTTACCTTTGGGCACGATGCCCATTTTATCTGCCCGCAACCAGCGTATCAAACGAAAACGAGCCAGGGAGCAAATTAACAGAAAAGGTATTTAGCCTTTTGAGGGAGACCTAAATTTGAGATTCAACGCATTTATGAAGCCACAATACATAATTATTGCTTTTATTGCTGCATAAACTATTATGTTACCTTGTAATTTGATGGTTGCACACATAGCAATTTGGCGACCTTAGCTACGCTTCGGCTTTGTTTGTTTGCGTATTTGTGTAACAAGATGTGCCTTTCTGAAAGTACCAGCATGTAATTTTCGCTGGGTGTGGGATTTTTTCCCCCTCTTCTGCTTGCGACCCTAAAAAAGCAATGCAAGACCATGACTCATGTGGGTTTGGGGCAGTCGCACTAACAACGGTTGTATTAAACCAGTAAGATAAAAGCCAGACATTAAGAAGTTACACTGACATTCCAGTGTATGCACAATGTCATGATAACACTGATTTACAACACTGACCCCAAAGCCTTCCCTTACACAGCAAATTACACTCGTAATATGGGGGTCTGACTGCTTTCATAAGTAATCAAATGCATATAGTGTATGATTAGTGCTTGGCTGGCCCCACCGCAAGACTGGAAAAGTCTTTAAAGGCATTTTTATGCTGTTGTTCCTCAGTGAAGCCTATTGCTTCAAGTAAGACGTTGCCTTCATATGGATTACCACACATGCATTATGATTTATGTGTGCCCTTGCGGAAAATCAGAACAGTGTGTTCTCTGATATGAAATACGAAGCTGACTTGTGATAACTGTGCCGATGCCGTAAAACTAATTCGAAGTGATGTATCTGTTCGACCTCTTTGCTCAGAGCAAAGTTGATTCCTTGGCCAGCCTGCGCCCCTCCCTAAGGTGTGGGAACGGGATCAGATGATTCGTCTTGTGAGAATGTTTTTCCTCCCCACGCCCCCGAAACGAACTCTCAGAGCCTGAGCCGTACCCAAACTAAACACTAGCCTCTGCCATAGTAACCTCTACAATGTACTACAACTCCCATGAGGCCCTGCTGCACTCCCTGGCCTTCAGTTAGTTTACTCACAAAACCTGGCGACAGGACAGTACCTCCAGCTCATTTAACAGTTATTAACCTTCTTAACCCTAAAGGCTTTATATTTGGTTAACACTTATTATTCACAACTATTAGACATTGTTGGGTCACTATAAAACAAATATCAATAAGTGATTTGGTATCTATAACAAATGAATCAGTATCTGTAGTAAATGATTCAGTTTTTGCAATAAATGATTCAGTATCTACAGCACATTATTCAGTATGTACTATAAATGTTTTAGTACCTAATATAAACAAATAAATATCTACAATAAATGATTCAGTATCTACAACAAATCAGTCAGTATCAACAGTAATTTTGTGATATCTACAACAGATCAGTATCTATTGTAAATGATTCATTATCTATGATAATTGTTTTAGTATCTACAATGATTGATTCTGTGTCTACAATAAATGAATCAGTATGTAAAATAAATAATTCAGTAAATGCAATAAATGATTCAAAGTCATGGTATTTTAAAAGTGAGGAATTCAAGTGTGAGCCACAAAGTACCCCTGCAATTAGAGATAAAAATGATCCTGATCCACCTTGGCCCCCTGCAAGGGCTTGTCCAATTGAGCAATTTCACACACACACACACACACACACACACACACACACACACACACACACCACACACACACACACACACACACACACACACACACACACACACACACACACACACACACACACTTTCTCAATTCTTTGAGCAAATGTGACCTTCTGACCCCCCGCTAGAACTTGTTGTTTTCAGTAATTCCTCCCTCCTACTGTTTTTCCTCTTAATTTTCCCAAGTTTCTCAGAAACAGAGCCCATTCATCCTAATTTGAGCTTCCTGGGGGGCATTATGGTCACTGAGTGTGTGATCCACTCTGACTAGGCTTGTGTTTTTCAGGCCCAAGGCTGTGCACTTTCCTCATTCTGGGGTCCTTCCTCATTCCTCCATCGTTCTCCCTCTTCCATTCTGTCCTGGGCAGGTGGTCTACCCACACCCTCCCAAAGGCCTGACCATTCCTCATCAACCTGTGCTCCAATTTCCAGTAATGGCCTTTAAGCACAGCTCCATTATGGCTGAAATTGAGGTCTCCCGTGAGCCTTTAGTACTGGACTGGGCTTCCAAAACAGAGAGCGATGTCTCTGGAAAAACTTTGCAGTAATTAACTGAAAAAAAGGAAAGAAACTCAAGCATGAGTGGGTAAAAAGGGCTGTTAATCACATAAGGGTGCATACACACGTGACTGTATGTACAAATACAGGGGCAGAATGAAATGAAGTGTAAGTAAATGTAGTTAGTTTAGTAGTTTACATACATTTTATGTATCTGTATCTGTGCTGATGTTTTGCTCTGCTTGTTTTAAGTAGGCTTAAAATACACTCCTGATATTGCTTTGCTTTACTTCTGGTAAATTAACCATCTCGTCACACGAGTAACATTTCTGCTACCAAAATTTCTACTCTGTACTACTTACTGCCAACTTTATTAGAAACGTCTACCTTGTACTTCTACTTATTGCTCTTTTTGTTAGAAACTTACTTATACTTCTATTAATCACCCTCTTTCAATGTCCACCTTGTATTACTACCCACTTTTACTTTTACTTCTACTCAATGTCCACATTATCAAAACAAACTTGTTATCCAGTCTTCAACCTTGTACTTACTGTCCACGGTCTTATAAACCTCTAACTTCAGCCAAGGTACCAACCACTCTCTACTTTGTACTCATAACAATATCCAGTTAGAAAATCTTACACTTCTTCGTAGGGCCTTCTTTAGTGGAACCTCTACCTATTACTTCTGCTCACTTTGTACTTTATTAAAACCTCTTTTACTAAAAACAAATAGAAACTTTGTATTTGTATTAGACCTTACACCTTACAGTTAATTCTGGTGTACAATTACAGAATGTACTGTAGCTCATCTGATGGCACAAAACTTGTCAAATACCTTCTATCTCATTAAACATTGGTCATTTTTTGTTGCTCAGTTATTCAGTTATTGCTGTTTGCCAGATATAATTTCAGTGGTGAACTATTCTCAGTACTGCAGTCACAGTTGTGTTGCTCCATTGGATTCTGACCACTGAAGTAAGTTCGGCATTTTTGGTTAAATAATGACTCCAGGAAGGTTAACACAGATTGGACATAGAATGCTAAAGTATTTATGGATATTGCTTTAGCACTTCAGAAAGCTACTGGTCATGTAGTTGTGATACAGCTGGTCAAATTACAGTTTGTTGTCTCTCTAAATAAAGCAAATCTTCTACATGGAATTCACATCTTCACTTTGAAGACACATTTAATCTTGATTTGCTTAATTTTAAATTTTATTCTCATTTATTGATATTTTTTTGTTCATGGTAACTAGAAAATGAATAGAAACTGTTCTCTAATATGTGCTGAAAATAGTCATGTCTGTTTCATGTAGAGAATATGATCACAATTACATATATCACTTATGTTTAAAGGTTTCTTCAGATTGGTGGACATTCTGACTGATGGTCTGTTGATAGTTCTATATAACCCCAGAATGGGTTCCACTGATGTTACAAGTCAAAGAACCCTTTTCAGTACAAAAAAGATCCCTTTTTTTCTTAAAGTGCACAGATATTATGTACTAAATGTTGTATGCTTGCTAGTGCCCTTTATTGATTGAGTGTCGACCAGGGCAGATAAATAACTGAACCCAGCTTTGAAGGTATTAAGCAAGAAATGATCTGTTCCATTCTTTAGATGTCCTGACCTTGACTGTGATTAGATCCTTGATAACGAACCAGAAATCTTGATGGAAGACAGACATGTATAAACAGATATTTGAGAACATTTTCACTCTGTGTGCCAGCGAGCGAGCGGCAGTTTAGACTGTATAATCATATTCAGCTTCACAAAGCCAAATCCCTTAGATAGCTTAAACAAGAAAATCCTGCTGAGTTGCCTTTATCCATGATTAATTATTTGTTTTAATCATCATTTGTTATCTTCTCCCATTTGTAAAGTGTAATCGCCTCCTGGAATGTGTTCTTTAAGCTGTTTTCAGCTTGAATACCATTGGACATGATTAAACATTAAGCCTACTGGTGTTAATGGTGAGGATGTATGTGTGTTTGTTGGAATATGTCATTAGCTAATCATTTTATTATCTAAATCACTTCACATCAAATCACATTGAGCTTTAAGCAACAACTCATGGTCCAGGAGGTCCAGCACAGTTTGATGATTCTCCGGGTCAGAAACACCTGCTTCGACCCATCTGCTAATTGCAGGTTTTGGGAGAAGGTGTGTTTACCAGTTGAGTAAATCTGGCATTGACAATGTTGTGCATGGACACAAGAGGGCGATCCATCTCCCCAGTTCTGACAAAGGTGGGGGACTAAAATCAGATAAATAATGATAAAAACAACAACAAACACAAAGCGGCCTGTAAAACAAACCTTACTATCCTGACAGAGTATTTGATGGAAGGTCTTTCCTCACATAATAACCTCACATTCATACGCAAAAGGTTAATCGTATGTGAAGGATAAACAGTGTTGCTCATTTAATCTTAATGTGACCAGTACAAACACTGTGATTTGCTTTCTCTATTTGGAGAAATGGTACAAAAGGGATGATCACAATCAGCAATTATCTTACAGGAAAAAAGGCATTTAAAAAGGTTCAAAGGGGGCCGGAGGAGGTATTCATTCAGACTCTGAGCAATGGGATTTCAAAGAAGCCCCCCAGCTTAAAATAATCTAACTTGTGGTCTTTGACACAACTTGGGTTAGACAGCTGGTTCTCTTACTTTCTTTCTTTCTTTCTCTGTCTCTCGCACCCCCTCTCAGGCCTCAATCATCTTAGTCCTGTCTTCTCCAGCGTGGAGATATGACTGCAGCTGGAGTGGATCATTATTATTTTTTTTACTTTTTTTTATTATTTTTTACTTTTTAATTCCTGCTAATTTTAATATTACATGGTAAAACATGGCTTGTCAGTTCAGCTTTAAAATGGATTTCAATAATCAATTCTGGCTTCACGGCATACTCTCTAATGGAAATCAGTGAAAAGAAGTCCACCTGAGTACAATCCAAGTGTCACATGATCTGTCAGTATCTACAAGGTCTGTTCAAAAAGTACCGAAACTTTGTTCATAAAAATTATTCATATTCAGATACAACAATCTTGCATTGTCCTCCTTCAAGGTAGTCCCCTTGGGCTACAGCATGTCTCTCAGCAGTTTTGCTGCTGTTGGAAGCAGCTTTGTAGCACCTCTTGAGATGGCCCATGGTTGGTCTGTCGCATTCTGCATGATGTCCTCTCTGGACTGAAATCTCCAACCCCAAAAACACCATCCCCACAGTGAAACATGGTCGCAGCATCATACTGGATGGTAATAAATACAGGGATTGATCAAAACCTGTTTCAGTCAGTCAGTGATTTGAACTTGGGATGGAGGTTCACCTTCCAACAGGACACTGACCTAAAGCATTCTGCTAAAGAAGCACTCGAGTTGTTTAAGGGGAAACATGTAAATGTATTGGCCTAATCAAAGCCATTGAGAATTGATTAACCCAATTGAGTATCTTAGTCAGACTTGAAGATTGCTGTTCATCATCTGAAACCAACTTGAAGGAGCTGGAGCAGTTTTGCCTTAAGGAATCAGCAAAAATCCTAGTGGCAAGATTTGGCAACCTCATAGAGACTTATTCAAAGTGACTTGCAGCTGTAATTGTCGCAATGGAGGCTCTACAAATTACTTACTTTAGGGGCGAATAGTTATGCACACTGATGTTTTCTGTTATTTGGTCCTATTTGTTTTTTGCTTCACAGTAAATGTTCAAAGTTGTAGTCATATTCTGTAAACGAAATGATGCAAACCCTCAAATAATCAATGTTAAGGTAGCAAAATATGAAAAACTTTCTCAAAGCACTGTAAAACAAGTGAAGTAAATAATTTGTGGTAAATAGTTTATGCTATTTTAATTTTAAGTTACCCGGCTTTGTGTAGTACTACTTAAGTGTTTAGCTTTTGTATCAGGCACACAAATAACATATACTCCCTTTTATGTCTCAATTATTTTAAACCAATTTTTAAAAGTGAGTTAACTTAGTTTTGTCCTGCATATCTTGCAGACAATGAAGAAAATATAACATAACTGGAATACAATTAATGTTATCAGTTTGTTAGGAGTCTGTTAGGAACAAACAGTGATGTTTAATTGGCAGCTTCACAATATGACAGTAACCTATACAGCCTATAAACAATAGCACAACAATAGTGCTTTGCAAGTCCTACACATCACATTTAATCCCTATTTAGGTCACTTGGAACCAGAGCTGTATTGGCAACTTAATTCAGCCCCAATTCGGCCAACATCCATAGCAGCCCCTAGGGATTTTTCCTAGTCCAGATAGCCATTTCATCCCTGCTTGGAACCATAAGTTGTATACAAGAAGTATTGGGCACCAATAGATTTGTGTGTATCTGCTCCAGAGGGTCCTATTCTATTGACAATACTTCTCTACAGGCAATAGACCAGTGTTTCTCAGCCCCAGTCCTGGAGGCACCCCTGCCCCGAACATTTTAGAGGTTTCTCAGTTTTATTCATGCAGAGTGTTCATGGTTCTATATAGAATCATTTTCTTCACTAAAGAACCCCTGAAGAACCCTCATGTTTAGATGTATGTAGTGAATGCTGATTTAGATGTTACAGAGAATCTGATTTTAAAGTCAGTCACAGTCAGATTTATTGTCAATGCTGCAATATGTACAAGACATACGAGATGAATGAAATTGTATTTCTCTCAGACCCATAATGAACATTAAGCAACATTAAGTAAGACTATACAAATTCATTGTAGAAATATATAAAATAAAAAGGTCCCTTTATGGTGGCAAAGGCACCTAACAGGTTACTTCTGTATGTAGTACAGTTATAAAATAAAAGAAAAGAAGCAGAAACAGCAGATCCCAGAGAAGTCTTACCAAAGCTCTGGGAGTGGTGAAGTTAAAGAGAACAGCTGACCCCAGGTCAGAACTTGAGGTGAACATAGACCACTCTCAAAACAAAAGAAGAAAGAAAAAAAGGAAAAGAAAGAAAAGTGCCTCCATAGCTTCTTAAATGCTTCACTTTTTTTTTTCCTCATGCCTCATTTTTTCCTTCTTCGCAGTCACACGCTGGTGATATTTTCACTGCACTTGACACATTAATGAGGCTCAGAAAGTACATGCACTACTCTCTCTCTCCTTCTCTCTCTTTAGCTCGCTCTCCCTCTGTCTCTCTATTGCTCCTTCCTCTTATCCATGTGGTGTCTTTCCGAGTCAGAGCTTAATCAAACAAAGTCGCGTGTGCATTGCCAAGGCAATGCATCCTGGATTGGCCTGGTTGAAACTAGCTGATCTCAGGCAGTTTATTTGGTGTGTGTGTGTGTGTGTGTGTGTGTGTGTGTGTGTGTGTGTGTGTGTGTGTCTGTGTGATTTTTGACATTCCAGTCATAGCTCAGGGCTTTCTGAGTTTCAGTTTGTACCACCAAGCCATGGTAAAGCCTCATATTCAGCCAATCTCAAAACCAGACATTAGACACTTCTACTAGGGCCTGTTTTATAGATACGAACAGGACGTGATACCACCGTCTAGACAATATGGTAATGCTGGCCTTCCATGCAGCCTTTGCCTAGTTGGAACAGGCTGCCTGGTAAGTTGCTTAAACATCGCTCGGCCATTTTAAAGCCAACCGTCTGTGTGATGGTTCTGCTGGGGTTTGAGATTTGCTCCCGTAGCATTAGACACTTCAGCTCCAGCCGTTTGGTGCTTCCTGTTTGGGAGTGCAGACTAGGGGAGAGAGAGCGAATGAGCAAGGGAAAGAAAGAGATATCTTGTAGAGACAGGCCCTAACACCGCAGCTAACACAGATATCAAAGAGAAGCCAGCATGTGTTGCTGTCAGGTCCTTCTGTGGATGGGGGTTTGTTTTTCCCCTCCTCCTGTGACCTCTCCACCCCAGCCTCCCTGCAGGCATGAAACTCAGCTCCGTCCAGCGCTGTTCCACTAGTGGGAAATGGCTCTCCATTTTCTACTATGTCTCATTTGTTTTGTGGTTTCCTTTCCTTTCTTTTCCTTTCCCTTTTTTAATCCAGGGTTAAAACCATAGACAAATTATTATATCTGTACGTCAGTCTCCTCTCTCATGTCACAGCTACTGTGAAAATTAGTGAAAACATCCTACTTGAACAACATATGGAGGTAGTGGTGTAGATTTCATTTCTATCTGGGGTTGCCCTGCTTATAGCACCCAATCCTCTATAGACTGAATATTCATTGATCAGTTTTCAGTAGAAATTTAGGTAATGCTTTATTTTGATGGTCCCCTATATATTATGAACAAATGCATAGATTGTTAACAGACTATGTTATGCACAGACAGGGTTAAGGTTCCCATTAGGTTTAAGGTTTGGTTTAGTTCTTGTTAGGATTAGGATTAGGGTTAAAGTTAGATTGAATAGAATCTATTCCATTTCACTCCTTAGACATTTATGCACTGCATTATTGCAATACTGTGATACTTTACATATATTTATAGGCCTTGCGATAGAACCCGGTGGGACTCCACATGATATACTAAACCAAGCGTTACCAGATGATTCATAACACAGTTTCTTTATTAGGATTCACAACTGAATAATAATCCTGTGCTCCAAGAGGTCATTTAGAGTTCACTTTTCTTTGCTAAATATTTAATATTTAATTGCAGACAGGCTTATCATGTGCTGAAATGTGATCTGTATGTGTGACTGGTGTGGGGGAGGTTGGGCAACTGTTGGGTGGGGGTGCGTTTCATTTCCGGAATACTGTAAATGATTTGCGGAGTCACTATCAATCTGTAGGATAGTCTTGTATGTTCCCAGAGATATGATTTGCCTACAATTCTTTTTGATATACTGAACAACTCCGTACAATTTGGCAGAATTGAGAATAATATGGGCATTGACTTTGCACAATGACATAAACCTCCATTACTTGTAAGCATGAACCTTGTACCTCCAGCGCACAACTAGCTATTTAACACTGTAAAGCTCTTAGTCTTATAATAGTGTAAAGCTTTTCCTGGATGCATCTCAGCTTGTATCTGAGTTTCATGCATTTCTGAGTGTGCACCTTTCTTATGCCTCCCTTGACACATCAGTGATAAAAACCGAGGATTATCATGACAGTTCCCACAACAAACCTTTAATACAGAAGTGAAATTCCTTCGATTTTGGCAGGACAAGTCTTCTTGCGAAAGAGTTTGTGCTCAAATGAACTTTATGGTCTGCGGGGTGTGATCGTGTTGTCTGGTGTACTTTTGGGCGAAGCCTGTGCTATTGGAATCTGTTAACGCTGACCCATAACAGCGAGTTCATTTGAAAGACATTTTCTTGTTTTTTTGGCATAACATGGAGAGAGCGCTAAAATGTCTTATGATTTGTAAGAACTTGTTCCAAGAACCGCAGGAAACGAGGGGGGTTTGAGTGTGTTAGCACTTCTTAAAGCTTGTCAAAGGACATATAAGCAACAGCAAATAAACTTCCATGGTGTTAGATTTATAGCTTATATTATCTGCCTGAGTGCACTGAGCTGTGGCAGATTTCTACCTCAGATTGCTGTATCTTTGCCGCAAGCCGCTGACCACATCTAGGTCGCCCAAGTGCGGTTGCAATTACAAGCACCTTTGCTGCACCTTGCGGCCCCACACACAAACATACACTCGCCAACTTGTGCGACTGACAAATTTAGGGGTTTGCAAAAAGGCAGTGGTGAAACATGACTGTTTACACGTGAGAATCCCACACACAACCACACTCGCACTCGTCAGTGAAGCCAGAAGGCACGAGAGGAGGGGAGACTGAGTGTACGAGAGAGAGAGTGTGAGAGCAAGCAAGGGAGGCAGAAAGATAGAGAGGGTGCTAATGTGTTTGAACTGCTTATTCTTCAGAGAAAGAAAAAAACCCAAAAGAGATTCCACACAGGTGCCAAACTAAACAGCCAATCATCACCGGCTGCAGTGGAATCAAATTTGTCATGGAATGTGAGGGCAAGTAGCTGCCAAAGAAACAGAATATCGCCATGGCAACAGATGAAAACCCCATATAATCAATTTGAGCTATCCTCCTTGCAGTTATCAAATCTGTCTTGGCCTGAAATTCAGAGCTAAAAAAACAGTTAGTGCAATAATTTTGTCAGAAAAACTCTCAAGTTTCACAAAGAGTCTATTTAGAAACTGTCAAAGCTAGATTAGAGATTACCGACCCATAATCATCTAAAAATCCACCTCAATGTCATCAAGGAAGAGGGTCAAATAGACCTGAGTTAAGCTAAGTTAAAGCCTTCTGACGGACACACCCCGCACAGTGAAATGCTATACACATTATAAATGTTAATTCAATTCAGGGCGGAGGTTTGGCTTTTATTATTTTTATCCTTAGCAAAGGGAGCGAGTGATTGTGGTGATGTAGCTCGATTTGTTTCAGCACAAAGGACTTCTGTTGTTTGCACAATGGGAACCCTGTTGGAAGCTTCAGATCATGGCCATTTTAGCCAAAACAGTCTTGATAGTAAACATCAGTTTGTAGCCTCTGTTGCTTTGTTGAATTAACTACAGCAACGCTGACGTTCAGACACCGGAGGCATGAGGGTCGGGTTAACGTCCGTGGCTCATGAATGGGCCTCTGTTGACATTCAGGCTGGGAGTTAGCAGAAGCATTTTAAATGCATGATGGAGATAAGCCACTGTAATGAGGCGAAGTCAAGCAGCCCTTAGCAGAATATCAGATTTTACTCCACGAAAACCAAGGCTACATTCAAAACGTCAAGGGAAAAGTGCTTCTCAGGAGCGCAGTGAACAAAACCCTGTTCATCGTCGCTCGCGTCATGTTGACCTAAAGCTGAAAGTAGCTCTCAAAACCAAATAATGTCCCCTAGACCTGATTTTGTGTTAAATTTCATATAAATGACTGTAAAATGAGAGAGACTATTGAACGGTAGCTGACTGCGGGTCTCTATGCTGCCTTCTTCTTTAATTACAGTAATCCTTCAGAATGATCCTCACAGTACACCCTGTCAACGTTGCATCTGCTGCCAGAGTGGCAGCCATAGAGGAAACAATGGCTCTTTATCACCTGTTTTAAACTGAGCACTTTGTTAACGACTAATTTAAGCAGGCCCTGTTGGGGAAGATTACACCAGTCGCTGTCCATTTCAGTCCACTCTTTTATGAACTTTGTTGCCACTTCACTTAGAGTTTGCGTGTCTCTTTTTCTTCATTTCCACACTGTTCCTGATTGAGGATCAGGACTGAGGACTGGTGATTTTGCTGATTAATCAAAGTCTTCCAGTGTTCTATCATGTCTCTTGAAACACACACCCTCACTCAATTTCATTGTAGGGAGCAGCTCAAACATTTGTGAAAAGGGTTCATTTAATGGCATGAATTGAATGGTAAACATATGCATCTGCATTTTGTACTTTTGTACACCAGCAGATGACATGGCAGCCGAAAACCCTCAGACTGTGGAAACTCTACTTCAGACACCTTGGATTCTGTGCCTCTACACTCTTCCTTGAATTGAGATGCTAGGACTCTTAATTTACAAAAGAAATGCAAAATGTACTTTCATCTGAAATGACAACTTTGGGGCACCGAGTAACAGATCAGTTCTTTTTCTCCTTTTTCTATCTGTTTCTGCTTCAGGGGGGGCTTGATATTCAGAATGCTGTAGTTGGAGAAGCTGGAGAAGTCTGTCTGTGTGTTATCACTATGGAAATCCTATATTTTGGCAATTGATTTATATGGTACCCAACAACCCCCTGTCAAGTATCAGATATTCAAATTAACCATGTAAATGGTGGATCTCAATAGTGTTTAGCTTAGGTTAGCAATAGGACTAGATATAGGTTTAGGAATAGGTTTAATCAGAACCAGAATCTCTTTATTTCACCAAGAATGCACACATACAAGGATTTGTTCTTGCTGAGAGCACACATGTATGTCATGTAACAAGCACAAAGATTATAAACAAGCATTACATTAATATACAAAATATAATAAAATGCAATAAATACAAAAATAGAATAAAAAATAGAATAATAAGAGCTGGTGTGTTTAAGGATATCCTGTACATTAGTGTAGTATTAAATTACAAAGCTGATATATACAGATTATACAGAATGAAACAGATAGTGCAGCTGAGCGATGTACTGTAGTGAGAAGAAGTGCAGTGAGAGAGATTAGAATGATTCCAGGAAACAGTTCAACTGCAGTTCAGCTGATGTGCAGATTGACCACTGCGCTGGCCCTGTGGTTGAGGAGAGCTACAGCTCTGGGGAAGAAGCTGTTGGCATGTTGTGTTGTGCTGGTCTTAATGGACCTGAGTCTTCTACCAGAGGAAAGTGTCTGGAAGAGGTGATGTCCAGGATGAGAGGAGTCAGCTGTAATTTTGCCGTAGGCTTCTTCACCCTGCTGGTGTAGATGTCCTGACACAATGGTATATTACATTCAGTGATCCTCTCTGCTGCCCTGATTATGCACTGGAGTTTGGCTCGTTCTTGTGTTGGGGAGGGTTTCAGGAAAAAAAAGTTTATTAATAGATATTAAGAGGCATTTAAGTATCTATAAAGCATTTACAATGTAAAGCATCTTTAAAATACAAAAACAGTCTTCAACTATATAAATTTACTGTTTCTACAGTTTAACACTTGCTTTAGAAGTCAGTGACAGTACATTTAAACAACACGGCTTGTTTTCCAATTCTATCCCTCTTTCCTTTGACATATGTGATGCCTCATCTCATCCATTTAATATTAAACTCCTTCCAGTCAAATAGAAGGGAATTAGACCATAGCTGTCCTGTGATGAGTTGAAATATTACTGACCACCCAAAGTGTGAATATGTGACAATGTATAATATCTCTGAAATAAAGAATTAAACCACTTGAACATCTGCTTTGAAAGTTTAGCACAAAGACAGTCTATAAAAAAACTTAACTCACAACATCTGACGCTGTGTATGCTGGTTGGGGGACAAAGAAATACAGTTGTGGTGCGTCTAACATAAAAATATTTCTATTCTTCCATCTGAAATATAAAACAATGAAGGCTAGAAGTTTTTCTTCAATTGTGTAGGGCTATTTTTAGCGGTTAACAGTTGTCTTTTGGGGTACAGAATTCATTAAATACATTTTTTGAAACTATTGGCCTTCACATAGACAGTGGTTTTGTGACAGATTCATCCTGCCCTGAAGAGAAAGGGGAGAGCAAAACAATATAAAATAGACATCCTGACCAAGCCATAAATTGAAAAATGAGCAAGCGGGAAAATGGGGGGAAATATGAGCATTCCAGAATGGCAACAAAGCTATTATTGTATTTGGAGAATTGCAGAGAGAAGTTTAGTAAGAATGCTTGTCAAGAATGTAAGAACACTGAGTCTTAATTTGAGGCCAGCTCCACAGGTTTGTGGGTGTGTGACCCAATTCACTGTCCATTTAATTGAAAGTGGATCTCTCATGGACAGTTTGGTCTCTTGTTTGGAAGATAGATTTTTTTTTTATTTTTTAGCACAAGTTGTGAAAACTGTGAGTGATCTCTTACTGTCAAGTGGAAAATAGAAAAAATGGTAAAATATCAAATGAGGAAAAGTAAAAATTCTCGGAACACAACATTCCATTTCATTATTTAGAGCTATTTAGGACATAACTAACTTGCTTTATAGGTTAACGTTACCTATAAAATGACATAACAGTCAGTGGAAATGAAAATGATCAAACCATGGAGGGCTAGACGTATATTCATGTAGTATTACA
Source organism: Acestrorhynchus altus (assembly GCA_034509495.1). Lineage (NCBI taxonomy): Eukaryota > Metazoa > Chordata > Actinopteri > Characiformes > Acestrorhynchidae > Acestrorhynchus > Acestrorhynchus altus. Next base: position 7,875,337 of record CM067522.1, on the reverse strand, counting down.
TCAGTCAGTCAAATCATTGGCTCATACAAATTCCATGAATTTCATTATGCAACTCCCCCACATGCCAGAATGCACTCCCTGCAACATCTGGACATGCTCCTGATGAGACAGTAGATGGTGTCCTGGGAGATTGGAAACACAGATACATAAAGTCCCAGAGGTTCTCAGATGGATTCAGGTCTGGGAAATGTGAGGGCCAATCAATGATTTTTCATCCAGGAACTGCCTACACACTCTGGCTACAAGAGGTCTGGCCTTGTCCTGCACCAGGAGAAACCCAAGGCTCACTTCACCAGCATGAGGTCTAACAGTGGCTCTCAGGATTTAACCTTGGTACTTAACAGCATTCAGTGTACCATTGTCTATCATGTGGCAATTTTGTGTGACCCTCCAAAGATAAAATAATTTTGTGATGTTGCAGGAGAGAATGGGACACCACTGGTGGACCTGCTACTTCTGGTGTTCTCTGGTGAATGCCAATCAAGCTGAATGGTGCTGGGCTGTGAGCACAGGTCCCAATAGAGGATGTTGGGCTCTCATACCACCCTCATGGAGTCTGTTTTTGACAATTTGTTCAGTAAGATGCACAGCAGTAGATCACTGGAGGTCACTTTGTAGAGCTCTGGCAGTGGTCAAATTGTTCCTTCTTACACAAAAGAGCAGATAACTGGTGCTGGGTCCATACCTTTGTATGGCGTGTGTCCTGAAATCTCCTCCATACTCTTGAGTTTACAATGGCAGACACATTTTTGCAACAGCACATATGGATGTGTCATCTTGGAGGAGCTGAATGGTACTGCCTCATGCTACCAGTAGTGACAAGGACACAAGCAAAATACAAAACTAGAAAATAATCAACCTGGAAGGATAAAGAGAAATTGTGACCACCACCTGTTAAACCATTCCCCTTTTGGGGGTTGTCTTGATGTTGCCTCTCCATTGCACTTGTTATCACTTTCATTTGCACGAAAGAAACATCAATTTTGCTAAACGGTCAACAGAGAATGTTCAGACTGGTTCTAGTTGACAGAAAGGCCGTCACAGCTGCACTGAGCAAAAAAGCCTCCCAGAATACATAAAACTCCTGCAGTCTTGAGACAGATTCACTTCAGTCAGCTAAGAGAAACTGATGCAGCAGTGGGCACATACTTATGACAACTGGACATTTGGAGGCTGGTCTGAAGACTCTTGATTTCTGCTTAGGTCCACAGACGGTAGGGTCAGAATTTGGTGCCAGCAGCATCAATCAACAGACCCAACCTTCATTGTGTAAACAGTCCAGGCTGGTGGAGGTGGTATAATGTGTGGGGAAAGTTCTTTTGGCAGGTTTTGGGCCCATTAATACCAATCAAGCATCACTTTAGTGCCAGTGATTATTTGAGTTTGATTATTAATGACCCTGTGTATCTGTTCCTAGCAACATTTTATCCATCTTCTTACAGCTGTTTCCACCTTGATGGTGCACCATGCCACAAATCAAAAGTCGTCTCAAACTGGTTTCAAGAACTTCACCACAAGATCAGTGTTCTTCAGTGGCTTTCAAGTCACCAGATATGAATTCAGTCCAACATCTTTGGGATGTGGTAGAATGGGACATTAAGAAAAGGTAATAAGAGATTGTAATATTCTAACATTCTAATAAGGAGAACTGTGATTTTTTTTTAATTAAGTAATGAAAATGTCTCTAAAGTCTCCAACTTTTTGCACATGCCCTTGACTTGCAAGAGTGTCCATGCGAATGCAGTTAGTGTAGTTCAGCCGAGCTTGTGGCAAGGGTCAGCTGCGTTTGAATGGAAACCGAGAGAATGATTTGCCTCGGTCCACCACCAATTAGACAAGAAAAAAAGCTGTCCTTGCTCTGCAATGCCTAAAACATAAGTGCCATGAAGGGTCTTAGACCCCCCCACCCCCCTTCATTCCCTTGTTGACGGGCATGGCGGCGTTCCTGGGACTGGGCCTTGGCGTCAGCTGCACGCTATCTCCGCGGCTCTGTGTAGTCAGGCCAAAAATGTGCTCGGATTGGAGGCAAGACTAATGGCCTATTAGGGCAAGGCCTGGATGGCTGCATAAGAAATCGCACAGAGTTGACAGTTTATCCAGGCACCCGGCAATTAGAGCCACTCGGAACAAAGGCTAGTCAAAGGCATAGCGCAGTTTGGAACCAAGATTTATCCTTGGAGGGGTGTGCTCGAGGGGTGTGTGTGTATGTGTAGAAGTGTCTGTATGTGTTATGGGGACAAACGGTGAAGGGGGAACAAATCGAAAGGCTGTTCCAACTGCTGCGGTTGCCCAAAAAACAGTTCCAGACGCCGCTGGAGAAAGCAAGCAAGTGGCCGAGATGCGTCACGTGATTCTGCTTTCACCCTCTGCTAAGCCCATCTGCAGTTCCCAGTGGATGAAAGCTGAAATATGGGGCACAGTTCCTACTTTCTGCAACACTCTAAACTGTTCTGGACTGCAGCCGCTGTCTTCTGACCTTAATAATAGTGAACATTCTTATCAGGACTTGGAGGCACCATACTGCGCAAAAAAATAAAACAAATAAAAACTATCTGGATAAAAGATTTGATTTCTTTCATCATTAAATGTCCTGGCTTGTGATAAAAGGCCTTAGACGTCAGTCATGGGGTGTACGATTCATGAGAGGCATGAAGGAAGAAGAATTAGGAGCAGATGGGGAAGTGTGGAGGACCAAATCACAATTGAAAAACATCTGCGTTGGGCTGGAAATGCTAGTGCTAGTTTAGTAATAAATCACTTCAATATAAGTAAAAATATTAAGAAAGAAAATTACTCAATAAGTGTCAGAAGGTTCATTGGAAAACTATTTGCGTAATTATTTTCTGCTTAGGTTTATATTACCCTTGCAGAACAAAGGCCCAGTGCTCTTTATCAAAAATGGGGAACACTCCATATTACTTTAAGTTGCACCATATATAACCCAGAACTTGGCAGCCTATTTGTAAACAATGAATTTAATCAATATACTATGATATCATAAAAAAAGTTTGTGTTCATACAGTAGCATGCAAAGGTTTGGGCATCCCTGGTCAACATGCTTAACTGTACACAGTAACCTTTGCATGCCACTGTAATTTAATTAAAAAAACTCAAATTATCACAATATTTTATATAGAATATTTAATTAAATATGTTACTTTAAAAGTAACAAATGTGACTGTTGACCTACATTATGAGCATAAATATTTTTCATGATATTCAGATTTTTTGTAGATACACTAGCAATATTTTTTTTCATTAAGTTTTTCATGCTTTTGGTTTTTATTAACTGCCATTAAAAAGTCTCACAATGTTTCTCTAATAACAATAATAATAATAATAATAATAATAATAATAATAATAATAATAATAATAATAATAATAATAATAACATACAATGCATACTAAGAAGAGTAAACAAAGAACTGCAGACACTAGAACAGTGTATTTCACATCTTATTATTTTATTTACATTTTATGATTTAATTACACAGAAAGTTTGGAAAATTGGCAGACTTTTCATTTTGTTATATAGTCAGAATGAGGGCCAAGTGAATAACTTGTTATTTGAAACACTCTGTACAGCCTTAACAAAGCAGAACAGTGCCATTGATTTATAAAGTGACATAAACATAACATAAAAAGAAAACAGAGAAAGAACACGTCATCTAATTAGCCAAGACTACTTAGCCACCCCGCTATTTTTTCCTTGGGTTGGACGTTGATTTGTTGAAAGTGTAGATTGTTTTGCTTCTTAAAAAAAAGCTGAAATAAAGTGAAAGTGAAATAAAAATAACTGTAATTTAATTGGATTTCAAAAGTATCATTACCAAGAAAAATGTACTCATAAACTAGCGCAGTAAATGAGTAACATCTGGAGATGAAAAACAGAAAACTGGGGTTGTGAGGGCATGTACATTGAAATAATTACAAATAGTGAACAAATGAACTTGAAAGACTTGTTATGATGTAAAAGTGCCACACACATGTAGTTATCCCGCCATGGGTTCCATACTGATTCTTGTCGTGTGTTTCCAATGATTCTTCAGTTTTAGCGTCCACATGTTCTTATCTTTTTAACTTATTTCCCTCCATCTGTGCACTACATTCTGATTAATGCCTTCATAGGTCTGTAACATATTTGCCTTTGTGTTCTTGCTCCTTTCACAAGAGCACAATAATAATCTGACTTCAGATGCGCACGTGCATCCACTAATGAATAATGCATCGTCGTCATTTTAATATCCAGATCCAAACCACATGACACTGTACGGAATATGAAAGCCATCTTCTTCTCGCACAGCTGAAAGCTAATGAGACAAGCCAGCAAGTGGTCCTTAGCAATCTCAGAATTCACCTGAAACAGATTATCCCTCAAAGCACACAAAAACACATATTTTACTTAATAAGGAATTTCATTGATTTTACAAAATGTATATAATTCAAGTACTGAGACGTAAAGAAAATCATTGAAGATTTTATTTACAGTGGTGGTGATAGAAACTACGCCTCACAACGTGTACAACACAAATATAGCCATTTTATTTACTACCCAAAGCCACCAGTGAGCCTACATAACTGCTGAGCTTTACACTGAGAAGAGTCAAGGGATAGCAGTATGTAAATTGGTGGTGAAATGGCCTAACCTCGGGGGACGGCTCGGGAACACCCACACATGTAAGAATTATGAGGTCTAACCTTGTGAGTGAGGTCAAACACTGCTCTGCAAGCTCATGGCACAGTAATGAAGTTCAAGCATGAATTAACTAGAATTGTTTGTGTTAACAGGTCTGCATGGCAGAAGTCACTTTAACGTTCAGTGCAGGAATTACATGTGTACTACTGCCATCTCCGCACTTAGATATCTCATTTACAAAAATGGTCCTCAGTAGTAAACCTCACATCTGAGCCACAAGTGCCAAAATTGCCCAGGTTAGGCCCAAATATTATCTGCTATCTGTGTAGGCATTGGTGTACCACCCTCAATTACAAAAGACATCCATTCGTGGTTCTTGGTTCCTGAGAGAACCCAATGTACCAAATAACCCTATTGTTGGTTTGTGAAGTTGCATATAGGAAAGAATCCCCGATGTTGGGAATCTTAATGAAGAAATGGAATCCTCTTAAGGGTGGCACAATGGCACAGTGGATAGCACTGTTGCCTCACAGCAAGAAGGTGGAGCGATCTGGGAAGTTTCTGTGTGGCGATTGCATGTTCTCCCCGTGTTCGCGTGGGTTTCCTCTGGGTACTCCAGTTTCACCCACAGTCCAAAGACATGCGTGATAGGTGAATTGGTGACTCTAAAGTGGCCCTGCGTGTGTGTGTGTGTGTGCCCTACGATGGACTATCACCCTGTCACTCAGAGTTGCCGGCTGGGCACCGGCTCCCCTGTGACCCTATTCAAGAATAAGTGGTTCAGAAAATGGATGGATGGAATCATCTTAAATGAGAGCCCATGCTTGATAACTCCAAAACCAGCAGATCTAAATCTTAGTTTACTACCCAAAATCTATTATTGCAGGTTGTCTGAACAGCTCATGTAGGTTGCTCTTAGATGGATAGAGGAAATTCTTACCTCAGTCAAACAAACTGCACTGGGCTCAAAGCTACCTCTGCCTTAAACAAAGTCAAAGTGTTCGCTGAATAGTTAACACTGGAATCGGTTTCCAGTGTTGAGTCAGGCTAGTTCTAAATTGTTCTAGAGTCAGACCGGTGGACTACTTTCTTCAGCATGGAAATCTTGTCTCATTATATTATCCTTCACAAATTTGTCTTGGCATGAGCTTACACTGCATAAATCATTCGGTTCAATGGAACCACTGTGCAGGTTATGCATGTTGCTTTTTAAAATATTCAAGGTACCATTTGCTTTCAGACAGTGAACTCACACAGTGAGATTTTTGCTTCATTGCTTGAGGCTGCTTGACATTATGCAGAATATTTTCTTGATTGCAAATGGACCTGGTTGAGATGATGGGATTGATGAGGCCTTCTTGCTCTATTACAGTTTCTGTTTTACAGACTTAAAAGCAAAATGGCGATTCAAATGTTTCTTTGAGCCGTGCCATAAGACCGTCACTTGACGTTTCTACACAGCAATTCTTTATGGAAGCAAATGTGGTTCTTCTAGGATAGGAAAGGATAGAACTTTATTTATCCCTTGGGAGGGTTCCCTCAGGGAAATTAAGGAAGGGGTTGGCAACATGAGGTTCCGGAGACACATGTGGCTCTTTTACAGCCCACTTGCATCTCCAAAGCAGAATAAAAGTTTAAGTAAAAATAAAATAAAATTTGCTGTAAACTAATGCTTTGCAGTAAATGGTTGAAATATGGAATCTGTTTACAACCCTTGAACAAAAAAAAGAGCCAGTCAGATTGCCTCCCCGCAAACATACAGATTTCCATAGTGTGTAATTCTGTTTTTTTTTTCTCTGTGAAACAACTTGACATAATTCCACAAAAACAGCTTTAACTGACAATAAATGGTCCTAAATGCTAGAATTAATTTATGCAAATTCCTGAATTTAGTCGAAAATTGATTTGTGGTTACTGAGCCCTGTTGTATGGCATCATTCACGGATGCATTTGAAACACCTTTATTTTTGAGACTGTAGAACTACTCCCGAGACATGTCAATCCAACACCCGAAATAAAACCAATGATTTTACATCACAGAACCTTGATGTAAAAAACAACAGTCTGTCATCATTCTATTATAGGACAACATAAAACGATTTTTCCACATTTTAACTTAATTTTTTTTAACATAAATGCTGCAGTTTATGAACAACCTTCCATACATGACTGCATAACTTTACTGCTGTCTATTTATACCAAGTGTGAAGAACCCGTTGGTCATTTCCAGTCTCCAATCGGCAACGTAAACGTACAATTTTGACTGCAGTGAGAGTCAAAGCGTATGGTGGCTCGAGAAAAAGCTTCACATATATGCACACATCCACATATTTATACTCTCGACAAATGGGGCTGTTTAACTGCCACTCTCGTGCTCCCATGACTTCAAAGACAGCCCATTACTGGATTAAGTTTACAGGCAGCCTCAGGCTGCCCTGTTTTCCTCTCGTCCTGTGCTCACTCTGTGTTGTGGGGCAGCCGGCAGTCGCACATGTTGGTGTTTATTTCCATTCTGTCATGTGCGTGAATCTGATTACAGGTCGCTAAGTCAATATTTAGCTTTTGCGGACAGATCGTAGCCGGCCAGTTTATTTTCCTTCTCGCCACTTTCTGCCCCACTGTCAGCTGCCAGTGGCACTCACCGCTGCCACAAACGAATAAAAAAACAACAACAACACAAAATGCCACACAACGTGGGAGGGAAGTGAATGCTGACATTGTTTTGAATGTTTCAAGACTGTATATTGCATACATATACAGTGGCATGCAAATGTTTGTGTGCCCCTGGTCAAAATTACTGTTGCTGTGAACAGTTAAACAAGTTAAAGGTTTAAATGATCTCCAAAAGGCATAAAGTTAAAGATGACATTTCCTTTGTATTTTAAGCTGAAAATAGAAAAATAAACAATTTCATTTTCTGAGTGATAGGCAGCTGCTGAGAAGAACCCATAGCTGCTGAAATTTGCATCACCTGGCCTTTCCTGATGATGGCTGGGAACAAGCCATAAATCTAACAGGCTAATTAAGGTCTGAGACCTTGGACAAAGTTATCTGAGCACTGAAATCTCCTGGGTTCCCATGCTTTTTCAAGGTACTCCTTTTTCAGTCTAAAATAGTGCAAAAATCAAAACAGTACACTAGTATTTCTTAAAATGTTGAAATGTATGTTTCATCTTTAATTTCATGCCATTTGGCGATCATTTCATCTTCGATTTATTAAACTCTTCACTGTAACAGTAATCTTATGTTATTTAGCATATTGCTAAAGCAAGAGGTGAGAGGCTAAGCTGGCAGTGTCCACTGGCAATTTGCTCAGTGCTTTCACTGGTTTACTGGTGGTTAAGCAGACTATAGACCAGGGGTCGGCAACCTGAGGCTCCGGAGCTGAAACTATTTAATTGAAGTGTATTTTATTTGTGATAGTTCTTTTTTTAAAAAAATTTTTTGTAAATTGGAAGATTATTGTGATCTTCAAATATTTAAATAAAATCATATTTTAATCATTTTTGTTGCTCAAAATAAGCCTCACACTTGCGGAAGCTGGTTTACCTGCCAAAAGGCAGCAGGTGTAAGTCAACCTGATCTGGAGCTGGATCTAGAGCTGGCTGACACAGCTGACAAAGACATGTGGGTGTCCAAATTCAAATACTTGAAAGATGATATTGAGAAAATTCCAGGACAAACTTGTGTTTGAGACATGGAAGGCCATCCCCAACACCTACATAAACAGGAAAAAATTTGCATTTGGAGTCCTGTTGATCTTCGGATCCACATGTGTATGTGAGCAGCTGTTCTCCACCATGAACTGTGTTAAAAACCTCACTCATAGATGAGAGCTTACAGTCCTGTAAAGGTGAAAGGGACTTCATACAGACCTATCTGCAGTCACTCTGCACAGAGCTTCAGGACCAGAAGTCCCATTAACCAGCTCAAAGAAATATTTATGCAGATATTTTGCAATTTTTTATTTTTCATTCTTTAGTGACATAGTGCTTTTTTCCCCCGTGTATTTTATTAAATTCATGCTCCGAAAGCCCAAAGGTTATATAAGGATGATGGCTCATGGCTTTTTTTGCTTTTGTTTTGAAAATTCATTTGAAAGAGACCTTCAACTCAGTGTGATTATTTTTTCAAGAAGTCAAAATGTTCAAAATGGGTTCATTACTTAAATAAAATAAAAACTTTCCTTGTAGCACTTCATGGATTTCATAAGCAACACACTATAGTGGTTAATACAAAATGTAAAGGTAAGAAAAGGAAATATATATGCAGCGTTATCTTCATTTTAGATGTCAATAAGTATTTGCGGCTCCTGGTGTTTTATTTGGCTCCAAATGCCTCTTAGGGTGTTAAGGGTTGCCGACCCCTGGTATAGACAGATAGCTATAGATATTCTATTATCATTATGGAGTATAATGGTAGACTTCTGAACACTAATGCCAAACACAATGGGTTCTTTTCCTGTTTGCTTCTTGCCTGAGCTGAAAACTAAGTGCATATGGAGATGCTGAAGACAATTTAGTATTGTCATCTTTCATTAAGCTCTTACTTCAATATAAGTTCGTAGAGAACGGCTTTCGTAATTTTGACTGTTTGATTTTGCTTGAACATGGCAACGTTCTAGGGCTCAGCCATTTTATTAAAGCTGTTGGGAAGAGCATGTAAACAAAGTCATTTATGGACTGAGGATCCATTTCTTGGCCCAGACTCGGTAACCTCAGATGGTCTGAATGTGCATCACAATGTATTTCTCCCCACAAACACAAACCATCTAAGGCATGGTGAGTGTTTCATGTAGGGACCCCCCATCATTTAGCATCATTGTCATCATGACAAGAGATATATTGCAAAGGGAGCAAAGCAGCTGAAGGGTTTCTTTTGGAAATGTCTGCTCTGCACGCATCTCTCCTATGTGAGACTCTACAGAGGCGGTGCTTTTTCTTTCATTCTTTTTTTTATTACCCAGCAGTGATGAAATTCGGCTCAGGCCCACACGTGGCCCCTGAGGCTGCGAGGATTTGAGATTTATTAAAAATAGAGAGCGGTATTTTTCTTTCAGTCGTGACTCTATTACCGGGGGTTACACAGAGAAAGCAGACCACACACACTGAGACCTACAGATGCATGGATACACACACAGATGTACGTGTGCACTGAGACAGGAACACACACACAGAACACACACACTCACATTTTGCTCATTTTGCTGAATGAAAAGAGCATATTTTTCCACGCATTTTTTTCCCCTCTCTCATCAAATGATTTTTTTTTGCTTTCTGAGAGCCTTGTCAGCACTGTGCCTAAAGTTGTGCTACTTAACAAAAAACTCTTGAAAATGTCCCTGCTCAAAGGAAAATCTAGCTTCTAAGGCATACTGTACAGCCATTTCTCCAGTGGTTGATGGAAAGATAATTCTCAGGTCGACTGCCTTCAGGGAACTAAATAACACAATTTAGTACATTTGTATTCAACAGGACGATGCTTGAATTTTAGCTCTGTAAGTATTACAGTACAACTATTAAGTTACAGTAAGATAATAATACACCAGAGGAAGTTGCCCTGTCAATAATTTTCTATGTGGTTTTAAGGTAGTTACAGATAACATATTTCTGAAGTGCCAGTTCAATTAATCAATGGTTTTGATTTTCAGTAAGTGGCACCATGTTGAAGAGGGCTGACACTGAATGTAAGCACTAGCCTAACCAGGATTCAGTGAGTTGTTGGAAAACAGTTGAATAGAAAACAGTCAGATGGTGGAAAATCGTTGTTGGAAAACAAATGTCTGTAGCTGTTTTCACATATACACTCCAGACAATGTCCAGAGAATCAGGTCAGGACATCATCTGGAGCCCTACCACAATTGCAGTGTACAGCAGGAGCTTTTCTTTGTCAGATATGTTCTTACTACACACCTATGTAGTGCACGCAAGAGACACAGCTTTACCCACTTTGAATTCTTTGGACAACTGGGGGACTGGCAGGATAAAGTCCAGGTAATGTCCAGTACAGTTGATTGGGATGTATCCAGAGAATGTCTTGGTAAAGTTCTGGGTTACCGTATGTGTCTTTTAACAGTGGAAGTGAGCTGTAGTCTAACCAGGATTCTGTCGGTTGCTGGAAACCAGTGTTGGACGTTCTGTGGACTCTTTACTGTCAAACATTTAATGTAACTGTCATTGATATATTTATTAAAGGTACATGTCAATTACAAGCTTTAAATAAAATGTGATGTTTACAAATTACAAGGATGTTTTCCTTCATTTAGTGCTAACATACTACTAGAGTCCCATAGTAATGCTGGCAAATAACACTATTATTAACTTTCTGTTGTGGTATCTGTTAAATATTTATCCGTTATTAATGTCAGGAATTAAACTACATCATATATATACAGTATAACATTTCAACAACCTTTTACCATTTAGACTACATTCTAACATATACATTTTTTTTTAATACTTCCCTCTTATGTATATAAATTAAGGCAATAATACAGCCTCTTGTCCCAGACATGTCCTTGTACTGAGATCTAAACAATGTGTCTGGTCGGGATTTCCATACTGTGCATTTCCTCCATGTCCTCTGTGCATTTCCTCCATGTCCTCTGTGCATTTCCTCCATGTTAGTGTGTGCTGTTAGAGTCTCCACACATTCTTTGAGCAGATTTAAAAGCTTTTAACATGACTCTGTTAAGCCTCTCTTTCTCACCTACTCTATTGGTCCACCTGCTTATACATCAACCACTGGTCTCACTGCTTCCCACCACAGGTGATTGACCATAGCCTAAAAATACCTGAAAGCAAATATAAATAAACTCTCTTATAGAAAAAAATCCAGGGGTTTTCTCTTTGTGGAACCAATTATTCTGAAACATCAAATCAGTAATCAGGAATGTCACATACTAGTAGGACTGAAAACTGTCTAGTGAAATTGTGTTATATACATTTAGACTATAACTACATATATAATATTTGTGTGTGTGTGTGTGTGTGTGTGTGTGTGTGTGTGTGTGTGTGTGTGTGTGTGTGTGTGTGTGTGTGGGATGAAATGAAAGGTATGAAAGGAGATGATTTGGCCATATAGTCTATTAAGGCTATTTATTAGTCTTGATTACTGAGCATGTATGTAGGACTACTTGAAGCCCACACCACAATGGATGGTGTACGCTACTGCTACTGCATTTGCATTGAGCTTTTGTCGAGAACCTCATGTATAGCTAAACATTTGTGTCAAAAAACAACTAAACATGTAAATATTAGATTACAAGATTACTTAAAAATTCAGCAAAGGCTGTGACATGAGTGACGATGTGCTCAGAGTTAGGCTAAAGCCTCCATTGTATGGCTACATTGACCTCATAGAAAAACTAAAGGAGTAAACATTGAATGCCTGACATATTGTTTAAATTAAAATATTTAAGCGTTCCCAGGTTTCTGGAAGTTTGTATATCTTTATGCATACTCCATACTTTATAAAAACACACAGGGCCCATAATGGAAAACAGCATGGCCCAGATAGATAGTAGACAGTATTAAGATGCTAAAGGAATGTATGGTTGGGCCTCCTGAGGAGAGAGCAGACAGCGCTCGTGAATCTTCTGCAGGTATTCAACCTCCCCTGCCCCCCACCCACCACATGAGTACACTTTAAATCCAGGCCTATCTGGAAAATGAACATTCCAGGTTCAGTGCAGCTCTCACAAGCTAAGCTCAGGGGGTTCTTAGCCAATGTCTTTGTCTCCACTCTTCTAATGTGATTGATAAAGGTACAATAAGGAGGAAGTTTATTTACCCCCCCCACCCCCACCCCAACCTCAAAACCCCTCCAAAAGTTTCACTTACAACTCGGCACACATCTGGAATTCATTGAGAAAGGAAAAAACGAAGAGGGGGGAGAAAATGAAGGCCTGCAGCTAGGAGTCCCTTGCCATGCATTCTCTCTGATGGTGAGATAAACTTGGAGACTTGAGGAGAAAAAAAGTGTTCCTGAGGGTTTGTTTGCTTTTGAACATTTTTTTTATAACCAAGTAATTTGGGAAAGGTGCATTTTTTGCTAAATCAGGCCCTGAAGGGCCTTTATAATGTTTTTACGTGAGCCAGCAGCATTTTTTTTATGTAATGTCAAAAGAAAACAATGGTTAAAAGCTAAATGTAATAAAAGACGCCTTGTACGCTCTGCCAACTACAAAGGAGATGTTAGAACTCTTCTGCACATGCATATTTTGGAGCATCTTTGTAGACCACAAAATGTGGTGAAAGGTATATTGCATTTCCTCTGGGTGCTCTATTAAACACTGCAATTATGTGACTGTGTGTGTGCGTGTGTGTGCGTGTGTGTGTGCGCCCGTGTGTGTGTGTGTGTGTATGTGCGAGAAGCACATTGGTGGCCATTATGTGTGTATGTATAAGGTGGCTAGAGAGGGAATTGGTGGGGTGGGATTATGATGTTTATTTAACTCACGTGATTCCGTTTTGGTTGCTTCAAGGTCCTTCAATATCCTTTAATGGGTGACTACACACTTGGATGCCATAGAAGAACCACTTTCAGATCCCTGAAGAGCATTGCAGTGGATGTTTCTAACCAAAAAAATTGCTTGTAAATAAGATGTGAGTGTGAAGAATTTGTACGATTGACGAAACTCCACATAATGCAATGGTTCAAGTGAAAAAAAAAAATGTAAGTATTTTTTAAGGAATCTGGCGTGATGCCAACCAACATCTTTTAATATCAGATCCTGCAAATCATCAGCACTAATAGCAGAATGTTTACAGTTTGTAAAAGCTGGGTTGGCCAGATAGGAGGAAAAAATGAATCAGACTAGTCGTCCATTCATAATCAGCAGGCCATTATGATAGCGGACACTGGCTTGGCTGCCACTGAGCATACTTTAGACTGGAGATCAAAGACTGCAGACATTTAGATAAAGTTAAATGAGAGCAATTTTGATTGGTGCCTGATTCAGGGGGCCATGCTGATTTTCTCAGTGGATAAATGGCTGATGATGTCACATGCTAACTATCCTTGAGAGCCCCTCCTTCCATGCGCTTCACTGAAACTGCTTTAGTTTTATTTCCAGTTTAACAGCAGCGTCACAGTTTTGGCAGGCACAGTGGATAACATGCCGCAAGCTGAAATAGCCACCTTTTTTTCTTAAGAATAGAATTGGAAGCACAAGAAAAACCTTTGCTTTGTTTTCTGAAGTTTAATTTCCTTACTTTGATTTAAGTGTTCCCAGCTGCCTTTTTCTCCTTTACGTAACTCTTTTCTCAGCAGGGTTCTGCCTTAACAATGGTGCAGAGCGAGGGTCACAGCAGCTCTTCTGCATGGTGCTCCTAATCAGTGACAAGACCTGCTCAGTCACCGCTTGTACAGTTCATCATCTGTGTGTGTGTGTGTGTGTGTGTGTGTGTGTGAGTGTGAGCAGGAAATGAAAGGTATGAAAAGAGATGATTTGACCATAGCATTAAGGCTATCCATCAGTCTTGATTGTTTTATGTAGGTCTACTTGAAGTCTGAAGCCCACACCACAACATCCCAAAGATGGTGTACAATGTTGTGTTGTTTGTCTTAATATCAAATATATAAAATGAAATAAATCCTGCTTTATCATCTCCATCCATCCCTCCTAACGTACTGGATGGAGCACCATCATTCCAGAGCACACGTTTCCACTGCTCCTTAGCTCCACAGCATTATACCCCTCTAGCCAATGCCTGGTGTTAGACATGGTGCCAATACATTCATGTTTATCTGTTCCAGGCAGTCTATTTTACAGTGCAATATAATAAACATACCATATACATGTATATTATGCATGTGCCAGATTCTCAGTTTATTCTTATCCTGAGCTCATTTAATCACTTTATTGTTGTGGGACACCGTTCACCACCGCAACAATTCACTGACCAAGGCATCACAAGCCAAACATTATACAGTCTTAATAGTCATCCTCTCTTGTTCTTGCTTTTATCTGTTTTCTTTATTGTTTACCTTTCCTTATGCATTGTACTCCATTTTACTTATTTTTTGCTTTGGTTCTCTGCTCTGCCTTTGTCATTCCATTCACTTGTTTTATCTGTCCTCCTGTCCTTTTGTTATTGTTCAGGTGTCCCTTGCTCCTCGTAGAGTATACTGCCTGGACAGCTATTATGCAGCCCAGCTTGCTAAGTCATTATTAACTATATGAAGTGGAGGTGGAGTAAGGACCATTATTATTCTACAACTACCCAAACTAATATGAAAGTAGTGAACCAGATCCAGCGAGTTAAAATCCATCTCAGGCTGGCACGCTGAACAAAATCCTAGGGAGGAATTTCACTTTCTGGACCAGAAATGCCCACCTCTGTCTTGCGTTTATTTGGTCTCATGCTTGCCATCTTTGGCTGCTTTTTGGCAGGGCTTTGGTTTGCTTCTCCTTTTTCACTTTATTCTCAACTTTTGTGTTGTTTGTTGCATCCTCTCTCCAAAATGCAACAGTCAGACAAGTTCTGATTGGTGTCTTTAGTTCGGTTGTTCAGCTTTGCAAGAGAAAAATAAAGGTAGCGTAGTTAATGAATAATCCAAGCACATAATTTGCGCTCACATATTTGCACAATTACACACTTGCTTCGTTCAAAAACCTTGTATCTCCATTTTTGACATTTGCTTTTTGACACAATATGATAATATTAATATCTGACTCATTTACATTGTGTCAAAAATGATGACTTGGATTAAAGCCTTTTTACATCGAATTCCAATAAAAGTCTTTTTTTTCACATGCAAATTTTTGTCTGAGAGTGACGTTATGTTGTGTGACATTTAACTCCACAAAGGGATACAATTATTATTGACAGGTTTCCTGTTTACAAAGAGTAAAGTGTGGACACACAGCCAGGGGACAAAACTGCTATGGTTACATAGGCAGACACAAAAAATAACATTAGGCAACCGTTATATTAGCATATATTTCACACTGTTTGTGTATCATTGTTTGTATACAATCTCATTAATGTAACATTATGTGAAACATTAGCTTACAGTAGATCACTAAGTTTGCTCTTCACTAAACCACTAAAAAGCATCACTAAGCTAATGTTAAGTCAAAGTAAAAAACTATGTGATATCTCTGGTAACTGATGCAAACTAACCAGCAAATGCCCCCCAAAAATCTGGCTGCTGCCTCCGTTAACATTGCAGTTCCAACCTGACTGTAAGCGTTGCTGCTGCACAAACCCCACAAAGTCAACTGCTATGTCTGTTAGTAATTCTAACCCAGCTGTTAGCGGTGCAAATCCTAACAAAATAAAAATGTATACAATGAAGGTAGTTTACGACTTGCCAATGGTGAACTTGAAAGCTTGCTAACTTACTGTAAACATACTGTACATGACGTGAATCACATGACAGCTTGATTTTTTTGGCAAAAGGATGTGATTCCTTCAGGCTGCCATTCTAACTTTACAGTGACATTAGTACAAAAACGACTCTTTGTCATTGCTGCTGTCATAATGTGAATAGTATTCTCTGTTGCGTTCTGGTTGTTTGCTCATCTCTGTGATGACACTCACAGAAACCCATTTATAAACATAATGGATCTAGATGCCTGCCACTACTGTTTCTAGCTTGTCTGTTTATATGGAAAACAGTCAGAAAGTGTCAGGAATCACATAAGTGAGCATATTTGACATCATGTAACAGCTAAGTGTGATTAGTGTAATGGTTTCGTTAGGCAGTTTGTCCAGTGGTAATTGGTGAAGTATAAGTTTCCATTACTTGCTATCTCCATTAGCCTGAGAACTCAAATTCTAAAGAAACAAACTTTGGACATCAAACACTTCTTGGATGATCAACTACCTTTGGGGTTTATGTAAACTTGTGAAACTATTGCTTTAAAACCATTAAAGCATGCTTTTATTGGCCCCGTGAAAAAGATGAAGCCATATAAAGGCATAGAGTGTTGCCTGTAGTATTTTAGTGCAATTCTCTGTTATCCAGCCTCCCTCTGCTAAAGAGCTAGGAATTGCAGTCCATTTAGCAGCTCATATCAGTTGATATATCAACTCATATCAGCTCTGCTCCTCAAAGCGGCTGATAACCCTTAAAACAAACTCATCTTTACACAGTTGTTTGCAGTCCATTTATTTTTTCTTTTTGCTGCAAGACTCTCCAAACAAACCATTGAAATCCAAGCCTGCTCACGGGCCACTTTTATTTATACACGACATTTACAGCTTTATTTAAAAATAGTAAACAAGCTCTTTTTATGCATGACACTGGTCGCTGGCCAACGTAAATGGCTGCATTATGATAACAAGGCCATTTCCTGTAGTTAAGATTTTTGTTTAACTTCAGGCCTATTCTCAGCCACTGCCTGGCAGCAACCACAGCTCTGCTTTTCAACAGGCTCGTCTTTAGTGAGGGAACCAGATGTGGCTCCTTTAAGCCAATTATTAGCTTCCCCTGTACATGTACTTTTGGTGCTAAGTGTTTCCATCCAGTATTTTTGGATAAGGGGGGAGGCGAGAAATTCCTTTCTGATAACCTCAGCTTTTCCTTGACATCCAACTCCCCGAGCTTATTTATTTATTTATTGTAAACCGGCTTCAGAACTGCATTAATAGATCACTTTGCTTCGGCTTTTTGTGGCATCACTGACATGCTGCTTCAAATGTGTCCACTTGGAGTGGATTTTTTTCAACATCCATATTTTAGAGAGACTCAAACCTGAGAAGGTTGTAGGGGAGACACAATTGTGATCAAATATAATATCAAACTAGAGGTCAAAATATATATATATATATATATATATATATATATATATATATATATATATATATATATATATATATATATATATTGTCAAATCTGGAGTTCTAGGCTCTGGAGGGCCAGTGTCCTGAATGGTTTGGTGAGTTCCCTGCCAGGTGTTGAAAAACAGTGCAGGACTCTGTCCCTACAGGTCTGGTATTGAAGTACTTTGGTGCAAACAAATCTGCCTGTGTCTGTCAATCCATCTATTCGTCCAAATCCTTGTGACAACCAGCAACCAGGGCTGTAAATCCATTACCTCAAGCTCCATCTGCAGTTCCATCCAGGTTACTTTGGTTTGAATAGTCCTCTGTTTGTCATCCAAAGGTACTGGAAAACTAAAGATATGTTCAGACTGCCAGCCCAAATCTGATTGAATCCAGATTGATTTCTGGTAGTGTGGACAGGACAAAAATGTGAAATACAATCCATTTGTAGGTGGCTTAAAATCCCAGTACAATTGGATTGGTCTCATTCTGGAAGCTCTGGCCACTCAAATCAGATTTCAAAGTGACTTTTGCTTCAATTGCAATACAACAAACAAGGCTATATAGTAACCGATGGCCACAATGTTACCACATCAACCCATGCAGATAGGTTTGGGATGTCCAGGAATGTGAATCTGACCTGATTACTTGCAAATCTGAGCCACAGTCATCTGAACAAATCTGATTGGAGGAACAAATCCAATTTTTTTTTTCTCAAAGCAGACTTCTCCAAACTCCATGTCTCAGGATCCCACAAGCATCAACTTGACAAGCACATGCTCCCCTTCAGCAAATCACGAACTGTGCAAGATCCATGTCACCTCAATATTAACTCTCATACTCATATGCTCAATGGAGTACTGACAGAGAGGCACTGCCATTGATTTTTCTTGCATAATGAGCAATATTTCCTGTTTGTTTTGTTTTGACCCTCTCCAATTTATTCACATCTTTTTTCCCTTTGTTTGGGGTAATTCTGATGTTATTAAACCTATTTATTTATATTACATCTTTGAGGGTCTGCTTTTTCCATCAATAGTCACAGAAAGGTATTCAGTTGTATTCTGGGCTGAGAATGATGTGCTATATTTAAACCATGCAGGTTCGGGTTTTATTATATAATTAACAGAGGGTTCTATTCTGTTGGCAGTACTTTTCTACAGGGACTAGACAAGCTTTGCCTCAGCAATGGATGCAACTTAAAGTAACTGAATACATTCATTAGAAGGGGTGTCCACAGACTTTTGGACTTTTGGCTGTAGCGTATATCAACCCCAGGTAAACTAGACAGCTTATACAAACCTGTCTAGGTGTGTTCCAGATACCTTATATAGTTTGCTGAAGTCCATCCAGTGTCTATTATTATACTAACTAACTAACTAACTAACTAACTAACTAACTAACTAAATAAATAAATAAATAAATAAATAAATAAGTAAATGTTTATATCCAAAATTGCAAAAAATTCTTATCTACTGTAATGGAAGTATAAAAGGATTTTATTCTAAGTCATTTTTGAACAGGGATCACCAACTCTCCAGCAAACTCTCCAGCAGATTCAACCCTAATGCACCCCACCTCAATCATTACTATAATGCTCCATTAGTCATTTCTCTATAGCAACTCTGTAGACCTGTATACACACTGACACACTCACTGGGGGTCACCAAACCTACATCTGGAGAGCTACCTTCCAGCAGCCTTTAGATTCAACCCTAATCCACACTATCACACCTGATCCAACTAATTACTACTTTCAGAAGATTTTTATTGGCTAAATCTAACATTTGGGTTGAAATTGAAACCTAATAGCTGCCGAGGGCTGTGACTGAAATTGGAAATAGCAGTCATGACAATTTGTCCAATTAGTTTCCTTCTCATGAAAAGAAGCCACTATGCGTTGTGCTCTTTATCTCATAGCCATTGTAAGCAAATCCATGCTGCATGTATAACATGACGCAGTATGGCATCATGGCACAACTCAGCGACATCAAGCAATATTCCAGGTGCTTGAATGTTTGGCAGTGTCTCGTAATGATCTCATCAGTGGCGCATGTGGCTCATGTATGAGGATATTTTCCTCATTGCCCCCCAAAACTTATCCAGACCTTTCTTTCATCCTTTGCCATCTGTGCCCTATTTCCCCCTGTCACACTCTGTCACAATTTAGAATGACAATAAGCTCTGGAACCATGGATGACTTCATATTGAGGGGGGCGAGGGCCTTGTTCCACCTACACTTCCCCCACCATGCCAATGAGATCACATTACTTCTTCAGACCAGTCGCCCCTGTAATCCTGGGCCAGGGATTAGGTTTCATAATCTCTCCGTAATCAGAAAGAGTTACAGTGAGGAAATCCATCCTGCACATGTGTTTGTGTCATGCTCGTGTCAGAGCAGCTAATTTGCTGTGTCTGACTATACCCTGGCCCAGCACTTGGCTTGCTCTCTTTGAGCGAGACGACGAGGGGCAGGGAATTCACACACGTATCATATAATCGTTACCTTAAAGCTCCGCAAGGAGAAGTTATCAGACATTATCATGTGCAGGTACATCAGTTGTCCTTTTCTGTTGGCAATGCTTTTCTTTAGAGACTGTATTGCTGTGTATTACTGAACACCTGCATCAGCAATAGATGGATCTGAAAGTAGTTGAATTAACTCATGATAATGGATGTCTGGATACCAGAAATATACAGTGTATATTCAGCAGATCCTTTATTTGATACATCATTTTAAGGCCTTGAACATTTGATCCCAGGCTAGATCTCACAGATGTTTTTCCTCTTTATAACCTGAGTGTCGCTGTTTAATTTGTGCTTCTGTGAATCTTATTTTCCTTTTTTTCTTTTCTTTTCTTTTTTTTTTTTTTTGGTGTGGTCCAGGGTAGTGGGGTTATCTTACTTAAGGGTGGGGTATTCCACTCTCATGCTCTTAGGGACTTTTTCCTTGTAGTAAATAAGTGTTATACAAGTAAACTGGATTGAACTGAAGCATGCTGGCTCAGCTGAGGTACTTTTCCCTGATGCCGTGCAATAGCTGTGCTCAGTTCTATTGTTAAGTTATTCTAAAGGCCACAGCTGCATTATCCCATAGGCCGCTTCCTGCCTCACTCCAGCCAGTGCCAGCTTATATTACATCCAGCCTGTTTCCCAATGCAAAGTGAGGCATATGCTTTATTCACACACAACTCTTTTATATTCAGCATGGAGGGGTTTTCTCTGTTCTTTCTCTGCTCCATTCAAAACGCCCCACAGTGTAAACAGATTGGGGACTGGACTTGCAATACATTCTACAGAAAACTCATTTGACTTATAAATACATATTCTACCAAAATGTTCTTTGACTGTTGCTAGAGAAGATCCACCTTGAATGCTGATGTTGTGTGAAGGGTCTCAAAAAATGAAGGTATCTATCTATCTATCTATCTATCTATCTATCTATCTATCTATCTATCTATCTATCTATCTATCTATCTATCTATCTATCTATCTATCTATCTGTCTGTCTCTCTCTGTCTGTCTCTCTCTGTCTGTCTGCCTGCCTGCCTGCCTGCCTGCCTGCCTGCCTGTCTGTCTGTCTGTCTGTCTGTCTGCCTGCCTGCCTGCCTGTCTGCCTGTCTGTCTGCCTGCTTGCCTGCCTGCCTGCCTGTCTGTCTGTCTGCCTGTCTGTCTGTCTGTCTGTCTGTCTGGGTAATAGGTACTTCTAACATGGGGGGAAAAATGGAATAATATTATATAAAACAGTCAGTCAGCAAAGTATTATATATTTAAGACAGTGTTTTCTGATATTTTCTTTTAAAGAATCACGCATATCCTTATACTCATGAAGAGCAAAGTAAGAAAGAAATGCTAAATAATATTTAATTTTCTTGAAAGGCACTTTCATGAGTACAGCCCCTGAAGTAGTTTTGTGACTGCAGTGTTTTAGAACTTGAGCGAGAGGTGGGATCTTCTCCAGACTTCACAGCTCTCTTCTGGAATCTGATTTCTTATAAAGCCCCGCACAAGGGGCGCAAGACAAATGTACAGCTAAGGAAATATTTACACTAAGAGCCCATCCACGTTCACGCTGAACCTCGGTGAACTCCACTGCGCCACAGAGGATATGACTAAAAGGTGCTAGGCCTGATGTAGTACTTTAAACAATCGAGGGAAGCCGAGGCAGTGTTAAAAACGGCACTTGTGTAAACAGATAGGTCTCAGAGAGATCTTACCAAACCACATGCTGAGAGGGTTGAGGTGTTTCAGGTTGTGTTTTGATGTTTCATGCTATTATAGTGCAAAACCAATCCAATGATAACCTATGATTTGGTTTAATATGAGTCTAGTTTTTGTACTTTAGGTTTAGGTTCAATTTTGTATATCGTTCTTCAAAGTACATGAATGTGATGATGTTTATTTAAGTTTTCCAGTAGAGATGTGGTGGTGCTGGTGGTAGCAGGGTTCTTATGCTTGTGGTTTACACCAAAATGTGTCCAGAATTAACATGTTTATCCTTAAGTTGTCAGAAGGCATCCTCCCCCTGTAAAATCCGCACACAGGCCTTCTGATGACTTCCTGCTGGAAGTCCGTGAGGGATTCTTGTTCTTGACTTTTGAGATGACCCCAAACCAGAAACCTCAGCTTTCATTCCTCTGACCGTGAAATATGCTCTGTGGCTTTGAAATGCTCTCCAGTGGATCGTGAATTGGCCAGTTGTCATGTCGCAGGCGTCCTCTCCCTCCCGTATACCGATCCTCCAGTCTCTGAGCCCGAGGCAGATTTTTTTTTATTTGCCGTAATCATTTTCATTTACTGTGGCATTCTGCTGAGTCACACTTTTTTCCTGCTTACTGTTGTGGTTGCAAAACAAAAAAATAGTCAAAATGGAGACCGTGGTGTAATTTGATATAAACAATTTTCACTGCTAGCTTAATCTAACAAACTGAGTTGAAAGTTGAAACTTTCCAAATTCAGTTTTATTTGATTTGACAGGTTCCCCAAAGAATAGAAAAGAGGGCTGTATGTATGAAGAACATTTTTAAAGTCTTAAAAAGGAATAAAGATAAAGATTCAGCTGTGATTAAGCAGTGTATATAGACCAGTTTTAGGGTTCTTCCTAAAACCTGTATTTCTGCCCCAATTATGATCATGTGGTATTAATCATTTATTTACACCAACCAGGAATAACATAGTCTGTTATATCAGCTCCATACAGGAGCACTATGTTGTTCTTAAATTACAGACTGTAGTCCATCTGTTTCTCTGCATACATTGTTCACCTACTTTCACCCTGTTCCTCAATGGTCAGGACCCTGCAGGAACACAACAGAGCAGGTGTTATGTGGGTGGATGTACATTCTTAGCACTGAAGTGGCACTGACATGGTGGTAATGTGTTAGTGTGTGCTCAGTGTTACAAGTGGATCAGACACAGCAGTACTGCTGGAGTGTTTAAACACTGAGTTCACTCACTGTCCACTCTGTTAGACATTACCTAATAACTAGTCTGAAGGTAATGAGCTGCTCTCCGGTACCAGCTACACTACATTCTGCTGAAGTCATCATTGCATCTTTGACTGGGAGTAGCAGGGCTTTCACTGGTGGGCTGGAAGTATGTACATATTGGAGGCGTATGTAAAACAAAATAAAGTCTTGGGTTTTGGTCAGTTTATCAGCTCTGTTTTGG
Organism: Acestrorhynchus altus; assembly: GCA_034509495.1. Taxonomy (NCBI): domain Eukaryota; kingdom Metazoa; phylum Chordata; class Actinopteri; order Characiformes; family Acestrorhynchidae; genus Acestrorhynchus; species Acestrorhynchus altus. Next base: position 7,852,255 of record CM067522.1, on the reverse strand, counting down.
TTATGCTGGATTTTCTTTTCAATGAGGAGAAAATAGTGTTTGAGGTTCATGTTTTGTAACTTCCATGTACTGACCTCTTATTATATCAGAATGCCAAGATAAAGTTTACTATGCTACACTTTAAAATCTTCATATTAAACATTGCAAGACTCCAGATGTAAAAACTAGCTTTCTGAGGGTTAACATTTTTATAACTCTTTCTAAGGCCAATTGCAACATCAAAGCATTTCTTTAAAATGTCTGCAAAACTAGTCTTTGCTGTCTAAGCAGTTCTTTGCTTTTTCACCAGCACAGAGGAGCCTTAAGGTTGGAAGACAGATTTTACTGTCAGAACGTGTTTATGTATTACATTTTTTTGAAGAGATGCTGCTTGGGAACCCGGATGAAGTTTATACGGTTTGATGTGGAGAAACAGGATAAATCAGAAAGTAAGTGCCACCTTGGAATGCATTAATAATAACCAGGTCAGACTGATGTATAGTAGATACAGCAGACAGTAAAGAAAGGATCTGACGGTGCAACACTTCAGCACTTTTAAAAAATAAAGGTGCACCAAAGGGTTCTTTGAGTGATGCTGCAGAAGAGCCATTTTGGGTTCTCTTGAAGAACAACATTTAAAAAAATGGAAATGTGAAGAAAAAGAATGCAGTGAACCTTCAAACATAATGTTAATGTTCCACACACATATAAATAAAGTGGTTAATTCTTTGTATGGCTGAAGTATGGTTGTATGGTTCCTCCTGCTCCTGCAAGTCCTTTACAAAAATTGTTCACTTAGAAACGTAACTTCTACACTAACCCTAACCGTAATCGTAAGCTTAACCCTTTAACCATAACCTAAACCTGACCATAACCATAGTGTGTTATGAATATGAAGAATGCTGTGACATATATATGTGTGTGTGTGTGTGTGTGTGTGTGTGTGTGTGTGTGTGTGTGTGTGTGTGTGTGTGTGTGTTTGTGTGTGTGTGTGTGTGTGTGTGTGTGTGTGTTTGTGTGTGTGTGTGCGTCTGTGTGATCTTGCTGCTATTTTTATACAGTTTGATGATTTCAGTCCATTACACCCAGAGATTCCAGGTAAGCTCCCAACCCACCACAACCCAGGCCAGGAAGAAGTGAATAAGAAGATGGATGGATGGATGGATGCTTGAGAAGGGGAATTACCTAACTGTCCTTGGTTGCCGCCATCTAGGTCTGGAAACTCTGCTAGGTTGTCTCTGCAAAGAACCCTATTTTGGCACGGTTGGTTATAAACGTGTTGAAGCTTCACTTTATACCATTAGTTGGAACGATTGGTACATCTTGATATACTACAGTTGGTGTGCTCAATGGAAATGAAGTGGAAAACAAATTGTTTTTGAATGCACCTTAAAACATTTAGGTCCATATGAACAAACAGCTGTGGAGAACTGGACAGAATACCGGATCCAATGAATTAGAGGCTTATAAATTTGTTGCACTTTATTATTTTTCCCCAGTAGATACAGGAAAAAAGTTTCATTGCCTGAAGTGAACTTATAATTAGTTACACCAGTTGTTTCCCTAGTGAATTTCCAGCATAAAGACAAGCCTGTGTAATCCAGGATGGCTCAGACCAAAGATTCTTAATTCCTCTGAGCCCCTGTTTCCCACTGACGATGGAGAAGGGACACAGTGTCATTATTGTGCTCTCCCTCTCTGTGTCTCTATTACTCTATCTCTCTTTTACTCTAGTGGGTGGGTGGACAAAAGGTCATTCATGCTGGCTTGTCATCCCCGAGTGATATGAAGGTACAAGGATATGCCTGGTAATCTGATGGCCAAATCTAGCTCACTAATCTAGGACTAGTGCCATGTTTCTCATCATCCCATAACACATTCTGTTGTTTATATGTGCAGAACAACACTTTATTGTCAGGCCTAATGAATTATTCATTTGGTTTCTCTACACTCTCAAAAATAAAGGTGAGTCATTCTACAAAACAGGTCCACAAAGTTTAATAAGATGCATTCATGTGTTTCCAAAGCTTAAACCCATTCATTTATGTGATACAGATACTAATAAAAATCTACTACTCTGTTACCATTTTCACATGTATTGACCACATGACATTTAAAGTATCACCAAATATTATTATAAACTTTATTAAATTCAGGAATATATGTGTTCCCTTCACATATGATAGACTTGTCCTAAAATTGTGTCTTTTCAAAACATTTATCACTCATTTTGACCCGCCCTCATCACACTAACATTTTATTCATAAATAGCACTTTTTGATCCAGTTAAATCAACCAATGAATTTTACTCATGCTGTGATTGGTTTAACCAGATGTAAAAGCAGTAATTGCACTCAAATATGGACCAAAATGACCACACCAAGACCCTTTAGAGGATATATATGTATATAGTTGTTAAAATATACCATTTTAAACCAAACACTAAGACTGGACTGTACCCACCCAGTACTCTACACACACACACACTCAGCACACAGGGACTGGGTCATCCCCATCCTTATCAGCAATATTTGCTGCTCATTCAGAACTCAGAACTATAAATTTTCTACCTCAGTAACTGCTGTTATCGTGTACATCTGTTTGTTACAGTATGTTACATATCTCCGCACCTTGAACACTTTATTTCATTATACCGTTCGGTATTGCACTGTCCTGTCCTGTCTGTCAAACTGACTCTTGTTTACTGTATTTATTGTATTTATTGTAGTGTTTGCACTTTATCTTTTCCTATTGTTTTGCTGCTCCATGTCGCACCTTGGTTCTGGAGGAATGTAATTTCGTTACATGACAATAAAAAGCCTTGACCTTGACTTGACTTGAAAATGCTTCATTACAAAACAAAACACTGCTCTGGTATTGTATAACCCTCCTATTATGTTTCCATAAAAAAATTGCCATACAGGGTTTCCCTCTGAAAAACAAAGTTCATTTAATCTGATTCTTTTGAGCCTTCATGACTTTGTCCACACAGAACACACAAAATTACTTTTGGTAATTTTAATGAAATTTAGGGTGTTTCTTTAATTTTTACACACCCTTATTTTCCCAGTAAAATGACCAGTCATTAGAAATAAATGAGAGATATTATAATAAGTGTATAAAATTGAGTTCAGGCATATGATTATATATGATTATCAGATTGGCTCACTTTCTCTGGTGGCTGACACTGTTCCAATAGCACATTGTTTGTATTATTATGAGATTCAAGAATTTTATGATTTTGTTCCACAGTTGGAATGAATAGGGTGTTAAAGCTTGTGTCCCAAGTGGTTAATGAGGTGTGGTGATGGTTGGTTAGGTCTTGCTAAGCAGTTGTTAAAGTCAAACATGATAGAAGTACATACTTAATACCATACTTAAGTAAAAATACAAATACTCAAGTTTAAAAAAAACTTAAGCAAAAGCTGAACTATTTTTCCTAAATTTACAAGTATTTCCTTTAAACAACCAACAACCACTTCTCTCCAGTATAACATTCAGCCCATCCTTTTCCAGTTATTTACTAGTGTTAAGAAATGAAAAAGATGCAGTTTATCCAGAAAACTGCTAATTGTTAAATTCAGTAAAGCTCCTCAGTGTCTCTGACAGAGTCTCAGCTACACACATCTAACACACATTTATTTAACAAGACAGATAACGACAATAATCACACTGGTAAACACATCATGATACAGTAAACACAGCCAAATGTGCAGTACAGTCAGGAATGCAGTGTGCGTCAAAGTTTTAAGTCACACAAACAAAATCATTGAAGTAACAATTTTCAAAATGCAATGATAATTAAAGGAAGTGTAAATTCAAAGTAGGAATTATTCAGTAATCTTTATTTTTAAGATACTTAGCAATAATAGTGCATTTTTAGGGCCCTTAAGGTCAGAGAGTGAAAGAATCAAATTAGGCTTGGGGCAAAACCGCCAAATGCCACTCAGTGGTCAGATAAGAGAGGGTTGCTGCCCTTCCACAAATGGAATCAAACTGGTCAACTCACTCCTGTAATTTATGGGGGAATGCATCTCCTTATCACAAAGGAACAATTACCTTCAGGACTCTAAGACTTAAGTGCAGAATGACCTAAACACTGTGGAAACATCTCCCAGAACTACCATGCTTTAAATATTACTGTCTTGATTACATCTGCGGGCACCATTTTGTCCCAAAACCTGCGAGTCATTATTTCAAATTGAGGCTAAGTCTTTTTAAGCCCTTTTTAGTTGCCTTCTTTGAATGTTATCGTCAACAGGGAATGCATCTGCTTGTCCCCGATTGCGAGCATACGGATGTGAGTACGTGGCTTGAATACCGTATTGTTCATCTGTTTCATCCACTCCTTATCTCTTCCTCTCTTTGAAGGCTACGATCATTAGTGCTAATGAAAAGAAGTAAAGAGCCCCTGCGAGCAAGGATAATGTGTCCTCATTTGTAAGTTAAAGGCAGCCCATCTACACTAAATGGTTCTTAGGTCGGGTGACGCATACTTGGAAAAAACCTTTACTTGGTATAGAGCCTTAAGTTTATGTGGAGCTCCAATACATTTTAAAGGGAAATATACATTTTATCAGGAAATCTGAATAACTTGCATTTTGTAACATTTAAACAAAGTTTAAAGTATCAAAAGGTACTGTTTACCCTCCAGTCCACCATATAGGAATCCATTATTTTTATGATGTCACATAAAACAAATACTTGTTCACACCAATTCTTCTGTGGCAAGTTTAAAAGAAACAATTAGGGGACTTGATGTACGTTAATGAATCTGATATTTTATGCTACTAGGTGAATGGTAGCACCTATTTGTTCTGAACTTCTATTTGCTATTTATGGCCTGTGTGATTTGGAGTATGGTTTAAGAACCAAAAAAGTACTTTTACAGTAACCAGAACTAAGGTGAACGATACTGTGTTGTTTATCACAAGTCTATATTTTATTAGTGGCACAAAATATTTCCATTTTTTGGTTTGCAAGCATAATGACTGTGACTGAATTATGTTCTAACTTCCAGGCAGTGGTGGTTGCTATGGAGTTGCTTAGTGGTTGCTAAGTAGTTGCTCTGGTGTCCCATGTGGTTGTTAAGGTGTGACAGATGGTTTCTAAAGTGTTGTTCAGCAGTTGCTATGGTATCCTGATGGTTGCTAAGGTGTGTCCGGTAGTTTTTTTTAAGATCTGAAGATCATCTGAAGTCAAAGATTTCATGAACTATATATAAAAAGTTTTTGTTTTGAATGACAAGGGACCCTATATGGCACCATATGTTTAAGAGGTTTTATTTGTTACTTGATGAAACCCTCATGGCCTTCTAGGCCTACAGAGAAGGTCTAATATTTTCTAGAAATTAGAAAATGAATGTCTATAATTTTCAGTATTTTGTATTCAATAATTATGCCAAGTAGAAAACTCCAATCAAATCCAATCGTGATTTTGTTTTGTACAGTATGTAGGTGTCACGTTGCCCTCCAGTACACTGGACTCCGTTTACCATGCTCCTCTGCTCATTCACCTGACTGATCATATAACTCATTTCAGATCATAATGACCACAATACTGATTTATTTTACTTGTGTTCATGTGCTTATTTAGCACCTTTTTGTTGGCCTCATGGCCAAGTGTCTCTTTGTGAGATTATCTTGTGTAAGACTTTTTGTTTCTGTTTTTACAGACTATAATGCTGCCTAGCCCCTGTTGTGTTTTCATGGTTTCTGATCTCTTGCCTGCTTACCCACACTGATCTATTGGAGTGCCTTTTTTCTACCAGTTGCTTTTTTTGGTTTTTGACCTGGACTGTTTTGACCCCTGGAATAAAGCTTCAGTGATCTTTACTTTGCACATGTCTGAATCGGTCCAGTCCTGACAGAAAAGTCAGCCTTTGCGATGTAGGCAGCAGAGTATGAAGCAGTAAAGCTGGCAGTGGCTACTTAGGGCCAGCTATTGAGTCAACACCAACAACTCCTACCAGGTGTTTCCCAATTTGTGGAGGAGTTCACAGACCAGAAGAGACTGCAACAACACTAACTCAAAGCTGAGAAATCATATGGTAGTTGCTTATGCTTTGGACTTTTGGACTGTACTTTTCCTGCTGATGCTGGATGGAATGAGACAGCTCTAATCAATGCATTCTGCCACGGTTTGAATTCAGACATACTCAAACTGGCATGTAGGGACAATGAACTTAGATGATCTCATTTCCATGTCAATTCACTTGGAAACTCAATGTAACAAGCCAGCCATCTCAGCTATAGTCACTACTACTCATCCCAAGTGTCCTCAGGAGCCCATGCAAGAGGACACTTACCATCTGTCATGTGATGAGCATCTGCACCAATCTGCATCTGCATACAATGGACTCTAGATCCCTGGACCCCTGCAAATGTTGTAAGTGTACCTACCAGGGGATATGCACAATGCTCTGTCAGTGTTCCAGTCATTTATCAACCACACTCTCTGAGATGGGTGAATACATGATAGCTTTTATTGATGATGTATTAATCTATTTGCCTAACCTTGACACCCACATAAGTCCTTTTTGGTCTGTCCTCAAATATTTATGAAAGAATGATCTCTATGTTACAGGAGAGGAATTAGAATTCCATATCCAGTCAATGTCATTTTTAGGGTATGAGGTAACAGCCAACATGGTAACTATGACTGATCAAAAAGTTGAGGCTGTCACTAGTGGGCCAGAGCCTATGTCAGTCAAAGAGCTACAATGATTTCTAGGGTTCCATGAACCATCACTGATCCTACCACCTTCTATCTCTGTCTCTTCCATTAGATGGGAGGTTGATGAGGCCACTGAGGCAGAATTACAAGAACATATGACTCCAGAAGGCTTTCCTGAACATAAACTATACATACCTGTGCAGTTCAGAGACCACTTACTCGCATTGTACTCAGGTCCCCCAGTTGCGACTCGCATACAACAGCTGCTTCAGTCACATTACTGGTGGAAATCCATGGAAAAGATGTACATCGTAATGTCTCGTCATGTGCTATATGTGCACAGAGACATTACCAGTGTGTAAACTCACCTCCTCCTGCTTTATTTACAGACTGGCCTAACTACCTGATTGGGCTGAAATAGCCCAAAATTCACTCACCACCTCCACCACTGGATTACAACAACTCCAGTGTGTGCTGGGTTAGCAACCTCCTCTGGCTCCATGGACAGCTGCACATACTGACGTTCTGGATGCAGAGGAGCAAGACAGTGTGGAAGGACACCAACATCCACATTAGTGAATCCCTCAGGAGATACAAGGAGCAAGCCGACCGGTTGGCGATCAGGTATAATTGGTAACCATGGACTTCAGGTTTGAGGGGGGTGCAAAAGCTGCAAACCAAATATATCAGTCTGTATATGGTGTGTAAGAAAATAAAGGAGGTTACTTAACAGTTACACATATATCCGAAGCTCCGTGTGTCTAACTCATCCCATGTCTCTCTCCTTGAGCTTGTAGTCCCGGGTCCACTGGATGAGATGTCTCCTGGTGATGTGCCACCTGTTCCCGTGAAGGTGGATGGATCCCCTGCCTATGCCATGCATGAGGTATTGGACTCTCGTCGATGAAGTGGGGTACTCCAGTATCTCACTGACTACCCTTTTTGTACTGGTTGCTTTGTTTGTTTTTGGACCTGCACTGTTCTGACACTAGGCTTACACAGCTCTCCCAGTGGTTGAGACTTCACAAACAGCATGGAAGTAACCATCAATCTATAATTAGGACGTGACCAAGGTATCAATTAATTAGGTTTGGACTTTCCAGTATGACCAGTTTCATGAGAGAAAAGCATTACTCTAGATCATCTGGAAGTCCTTGGACAATTCAGTGTAGACCGTATTCTAACCAGGATTCAGTCAGATGTATAATCCTGTGTCACAGCTCTTTGCTGAAGGAGTCACTGTTGAACTACAGAAACATGTAAAAGATACAGCATATTATAATGACTAAATCTACGACATAAAATATTTTGAATCGCTGTAAGCTTAGTGTTAAAATACTATTACAGTCCCATCGAAATTGACATTATCCCAAAGATATCATTCTCTTATTTATTTTAACATTCATGGTTTGAACTAAAGCTGTAGATCTAATAATCCTGCCTGAATACTGGGAACCAGTATGAACAAGTCAGTAATTCCTACAAAACTAATACACAAGTTCTGTACTTATGAAAGTGAATAACTGAAGTGTGAAGGCTTACAGACTGTGTTTGAAAGAGTTAACCACCAAATGAAGTCCCCTTCGTACCTTGTCTGATGTGCCCAGTGTTGTCTTATCCCATAAATGGTTAACAGCCCCCTTAGCCCTGCCAGAAAAACTCTAAGGCTGAGTTGTTTTCGAGAGTGGAACAGTGTTTTAAAACTCCCTGCTTCGAGCACGCGGCTGTGGACCACCCGGCTCGGAACAGCACATAATACAATCCAGAGCTCTCTCTCTCTCTCTCTCTCTCTCTCTCTCTCTCTCTCTCTCTCTCTCTCTCTCTCTCTTTCTCTCTCTCTCTCTCTCTCTCTCCCCTTCTCCCTCTGGTGTCTCCCCTCCTCACATCTACCTATATTTGGGACCACTCGGCTTGCAGGAATGTCCTGGCTCCAGACGTGCTACAGTAAACACTGTATCTTTTACAGCAGCCTCACCAGAACTGCAAAACTTCAAGCCCCACAATTCCTGAGCTGTGGTGCAGAATAGTGCAGGATGGTGTGCAGTTGTCTTGCTGCTTTCATGTGCTTTTGGAATTTCTTAAATATTAGTTTCCAACCTAAGCGTACACATGTTCTGTCTACTTCAAGAACTATTAACCAATAATGGATAGACAAGCTAATGTTTTAAAACCACATTTGAAATAATTGGTAAAAATCTGACAAGAATGGCTTAGGATGTGGTTTAGCGATATAATAACATTTAATATATAATTTCAGGTTATTCTGGATGCTACTCATGATCATATCTCCAAAACAGAAGGACTTTTTCCTGGCTTTTTTCCACCAGCAAACCAGATTTGCCAATAAACATGTCTATTTTAAAGGTAGAAGACAGAGGACATTCTTTAAAAAAAATTATTTTCATCTAATTTCTCCTTGGAATGTTGTGTTTGTTTAACACCAGAGCTAAGTCGCTACCACTATGATCCTGGGGTTGCAGGTTTGCAGGTTCATGCTGCTCAACATTGGCAGCCAGGTTCCAGAGGGAGAGAAATTGGCTTGCTCTCCCTCGGGGGGTGGTAGATGTCGCTCTTGCCACATCACATACAAGTGTGCTGCTGGTCGGCACAGGCGTCTGCTGACCATTGTGTCAGAACCGGGGGTTCCAGTGTTCTCCTCCAACCAAGACATGCATATTGAAGAATGGTGAACATTGTAACAGGTTCAGAAGTCAATTGTAGTAATGTGCGTATACTCACGCACAAAGCAAGCAATATAAATTGTAAACACTCCCTTTCAAAAACCAAGTAATACTATTTGTAGATGATCCCTAAGCTCTCGGGGGTAACATCAGTTAATAAAAAAACAGTGTGATTCAAAGGCATCAGTTCTGAGTCTTTAACCTGGGTTACACATAATGATAAATAACACAAACTCAGATTACTGTGAGAACAATCATACATGTTAAAATTAACAAACAGTATGGGAGGGGAACCCCCTTTAAATGTTGCCTATTATTTATATTGCATACATTTATTTCCTTGAACAATACATTTATTCAACAATCACCTCTAATTCTAAGTGTGTTTATTTGTATCCTGTATTGTGTAAGAAAACTCAACTAGAATATCTGCATCATTGTCAACAGTGAATTTATTCATTTTCCAGCCAACATGTACATGTGGGTGAAACATGGGCTAGGTGGGTTCCAGATGGGCATGGGCTCTGACTGGGTTATTACTGGGATTTCCAAATAGGCCCCTTCATTACACAGCCCACCTTACACTCAAAGGGGTCCCATTTAGGCAGATGGCAGTGTACAAGCCAGATGAACAACCCTCCTGTTGCATCACTAGCCACGCTACGTGGTTTTGTTTCATATTTCATAATTTTGTCCCAAATGGAATGAATATGTTGTGGAATATTGTGCACAATTCTTAATCGGAAATGACACAAATACCCTAGTAACACCCAAGCAACTACAGGAAGTACCACACTTAGTACCGCACTCACTTAGGCTGGCAACACCCAAGCAACCATCCATGACATCATAACGATTACAGGTAAATACTACAGAAACAACCCTAGCAACCACCAAGAATCACCTTAACAACTACAGAAAACTGAAAACAGCCACCAAAATACCATAGCAAACACCTTAGCAACTACCTGGAAGGCCTTTGCAACAACCCCAAAGAATCATAGCAACCATCCTGTCAACCAACAATACATATCTAAGCAACTGTGACTACATACCTGATTGTATCAGATACACATCAGACACCAGAAATGTCTTGCTGCTGGCCTCTCAGCACATATAGAATAGTTTTCTCGTTTTATGGAAAATTACAATGATGTCGTATTAAATGGATCCCTAAATGCAACATGTTCAGTGCTTTTACACAGAGATCTAAAAGACACGCTCCAACTGACACCCTCATCATTACATGCAATCTGTTGATGCTGGACTGGATCCACGCAGAAGCTCTTTGCATGCCGTGTTTCAAAAGAAGCAAAGCGGATCATAATTTTTGGCCCGGCTCCCACAGGACTTTGAGTAGAACTTGAGCCCTCATTGAGAAACTCAGTAAGGGGACACGTTGCGGGCCTTCCAGAGGGGGCTATGGCGCCAGAGCCTGCAGGAACTTCACTGGCATGATGGATGGAGCACATTGCCAAGGAGTTGGGGGAAAAAATGACACCATAATAGCTAATCCTCTCCAAACAATAGAGAAACTGGATTGACTTTCACCACAGATTAAATTGAGCTATTGGAGAAATCACTGTGACCCCTAGCTATTATATGCTGCAATACATATTTTTTAGCCCCATGTGAACAATGGATTTCTAAATGGAAGCCACAGGATGAGAGATTAATGACCTTGAATGAACTGTGATTGTGATACTAGTTTTTTATTCAGTGGCTTAACACCAGTTTCTCCTCTTTCAAATGAGATTTTTGTGTGTACCAAATGCAAAGTAATTCTTAACATTTGGCTTAAAAATTGTATTCAAATGACAGGAATACACTATTGATTAGAACAAACGCACTGGCAGGAGTTGAATATAATATATGCAAGTTTAGTTCATTAAAAGGTGGGGGAAAGGGGTTTAAAAAAGTTGTAGGCACATGGTAGTAGTAGTAGTAAACATAGGCATAGCGTGTACAGGATTATGACTCCACAGAAAAATATATATATATTTTTTTATTGTAATTTTACACCAAATTACCCCCATTACGCTGATATATGACTGTACAATGAACTGAAGGACTAACTCTAATAGCTCATGGTTTGCTACTGCATGCACAATTACAACTACAACTGCTATTACTAACACAACTACTTCTACAACAACTACTACTATTACTACAACTACTAATACTACTATAACAACAATAACTACAACAGCTACTACTACTAGTATTATTATTACTACTACTGCTATTACTACTAATACTTTTTCTACTATGAGTGCTACTACTACTACTACTACTACTACTACTACTATTACTACAATAACTATTACTTCTACTATTACTGTTACTACTACTACTAATGATAATACAACTACTACTATTTCTACTATTACTTTTACAACTACTACTATTACTACTAATACTTTTTCTACTATGAGTGCTACTACTACTACTATTACTACAATAACTATTACTTATACTATTACTGTTACTACTACTACTAATGATAACACAACTACTACTATTTCTACTATTACATCTACAACTACTACTGTTACTACTAATACTTTTATTACTATGACTGCTACTATTACTACAATAACTATTACTTCTACTATTACTGTTACTACTCATAATAATAATAATAATAATAATAATAATAATAATAATAATAATAATAATAATAATAACAATAATAATAATAATAATAATTAGCTTTTAGTTCATTCAGGTATATTCAGATATAATATTTCAGTCACATTAACAGGTGCAGAAAAGTCATCTCACCCCCCAGCTCTGATCCTCTTGCCACTCTGCATCCTGTCTAGACTCACATCATTTCCAGCCTGGGAGAGGGGGGTGACATGTTTTTTGCTTTATTTATTTATATTGTTTATTGAATTTGGGGGAAAAGTGAAGCTTGCTTTGGATAAAACAAAAAAAACAAAAAAACAAAAAACAATTCCTTCTTTTAGCAGAGCCCTGGCTTGGCAGGCGCGGTTATTGAGACATGTCCCACTTATAAACACAGCCAACCTGAGGCTCTCACATCCAGACACACTCCGTTCGTCACTGTGTGTTTAATGGCTGTGCTGTGTCCAAGCCAGACTGAGTGTCCACTGTCTTAATACTCTTAAGCCACATTTCCAAACAAGCTGCCACTGCACCCATCAGTTAATGTGGGCCTACAGTAAATTGTATCTATTCAAAGTGGCTAGATGAGCACATGCATACGTGAACGTTTTGTGGTGGAGAAACATTTTGACATTCTGAGAAAATGTGGATTGGTGGGACTCTTTAGCAACCTGTATAGAGTGTTCTCCAAAATATCAGAACACTCTGGAGTAGCCACACAGGACCCTATGGTCACCAGGTCCAATTCAGAGTATTGGCTGGATGGGTAGAAGCTCCAGCATTGGATTATGAGTGATGACTCTCCATGGAAAGCCTTTGGAATTTAGAAAGCATGTCTGCAAACTTTTGCACACGTCAGGACATTATTTATCTGGCCCCTACCATTTTCTCAAACTTGTCTGCTGCTCTGCACCCATCTCTGCTCACCCTATCCACAATTCAAATATGCACTAAACTCTAGGTCTGATCCTAGATCAGCAGCTGCAGGATATTATGAGTCTTCTCTTGTCCAGATCATTTTGGGCAGCTTGGTTTCTCCCACCGTCCACAGGAAGTTGCACCGCCTGAGAGCACGTCCAAATTGATTCGACTCCGGCAGTTGGGGAGCAGACTTCTGACCCTGTGTCCATAGGGGGAGAGCTGTAACTGCTCCACCATTTGGTGCAGGCTTATTTTTAATGCCACTATCAGAGGACTTGCAGGGAAATATGTAACCTTTGGGCTGGCTCGGTGTCTCAGTACCCTGGGAAGAGTAGTTAGGGGTCATTTGAGAATGATTGACCTCTTTTTGAATGTCTCCTTGAAGTGAAAAGCATTCAGTTATGTTCATTTGAATGATTCTGGTCAAGAGCATCTTACCTAGCTAGGCCTTCTGTGATGATGCAGACTTTCTGAAAAATCTCATTTTAATAGATATCTTAGTTTATTCTGAAAGTCTAGATCAGGCTAATCAATTTATATAAGTCACAAATTACAAATAACTCCCTTCAGGTATTACATACTGGAACAAACTCACTCACTCAAACAGTATCAACTGATCTACTATCAGTTGCATGCAGATTGTATTTTCCTGCAGAGTTTGTATTCCTGTGCTATTCAGGTGCCTCTAAAGTGACATTAAAATGTATAAATTAAAAATGTATATCAGGTTCTTTTTAAACAAGCATAATATCCTTAATAATGTGCAATTTCCTATTGCCTACTGTGGCAATAGGGATATTAAGAGTTTACCAGGTTTTTGTGAATAAACGTTTATCATTTTTTTATTCCCAGCCAACGGGACACATGGAACACCACACTCACTGCCTCACTATCACACACCCTCTAATACATACAATCTGAACCACATACATCTGAACCACAGCAATAACATCTTATGACTTAAGATGACTCATACATTGATGTCATATATTTAACTTGTGTTTATTCAATGGCTACTCTAAAGTTTCATCTAATACAGTGGTCTCCAACTCCTCTGAAGACCTACCTTCCCACAGGCTTCGATTCCAACCCAGATTTCTGACTTCTTCATTGTGTTGACTTGACCTCACTTTAAGACACCTTAGGTGCTTTGTGGTCTGAGGTCCTCAGGTCACAGGCAGTCCAAAGCCTGTTGGCACAGGTCCCACTGGCCCTGTGAGAAAGAACCAATAACCACTCCCATTTCAGAAGGTGGGACTCCTCTGACTATGGGTAGGAGACAAAATTATTATTTTTTGTCCAGACTTCATAAAGACATTGACAACACAAGGCTCAGAAGTGAATAGTTCATCGTGCAGTGTTGTGTTACACTGTTGGTAAAGCAAATCCAGACAGATCCACAACCACAATTTATGCCCACTTCTTGACAAATTTACACACACCACAACTACTTAAGGAGTGGCAAAGAAGAGGCATAAAACAGGGATCTGGACATGTGGTGGAGGCATTATGGTATGTCAAAATTCCAGGCTGATTCGTTTATGCCAGAACCTTCAATCACTGTCTTGAAAAATGGATAAGCTGTAAAGCAAATAGCCTTAACAGGTAAAAGTTTAATATTGAATCCAGACAAAGTTTGCCTCTGAAATGAGAGAAATTAAAAGTTGTCAGCGTACACCTAGTGGTTCTGTTTTAAAACAGACATGACAGTGATAAAGTAGTCATTGCTCTTGATATGAGACCCAGAGTCGCAAATGTCACATCTGTGCTAAACCCATCAAAGAGCACAGTTCAGTCTGCGTATTTTCCATGAGTGCGTGCCAGGTCTCAGGGGGTAATAGCCGTCTTCTTCCATTATTATATCTTTCCAGCTCCAAATACAACATGCTTTTCTCAAAGTCGCTTTCCAGCCAAGCTTTTTCCTCGCCATTGGTTGTCTTTGCAGCCATCAGTACATTTATTTCAGTAACTTGGAGCCTCAGTGCTGCACATAAGTCTGTGTTTACATCTGCTGTGCATACTCCAAGTGTATGTTCAAGTATGTGGATATTGACTCCAGGAAAGGTCTCGGGCCCTGGCGAGACAGGAGAAATATTATTTTTTTAATTTTTCGTCTTGCCTATAGCAGGGCACAAAGATGTTGTTTTTGGACAAACCCCAGCTTTGCACTATGTTCTCCTGCTTCAGGCTTGTTCACAGGATGACTGAGTGTTTCTTAGTCTTTTGTGTTTTTCTTTGTTCTTTTAGGGACTTGACATAATCTCCAGCCCAAGTTCATTTCCAATTCTAAGTAGGCCAATACCTGCAGAGTTAAGCCGTAGGAGTAAACATAGGGTTTCCATAATTATGTAGATATATCAAAGTGTCTTGTCACCTTGATATTTAAGATTTACATTTACCTTTGAATCAGAGTTTCTAACATTTGCATTTCCATCAAACTTAGCTTCAGAATATGTAAACAGTGGAAATGAAATGAATATTAAAACAGATATACTGTTACTGCAAAGATGTCTGTGCTGCTGCAATGAGCTGCCAAATGGCAACAATGACATATTATATTTTCTTTTTCCAGATTATTTTGGAAAACTGAAAACTTTTGTGTTAAATGATATACTGTATTTTTTGTTGACATACGTTCTTGTTGCAGTCTGATTTTCTGTTTTTCACAGAAGACCACATGGTGAGATTTAACATCAGAACTACTCTAAAAGTCTGTGTAAATCAGTACAGAACCAGTCGGGTCTAAAGAGGAATTATGTGTGTTTATGAATAAAAGAGCATTTTAGAGATTTTTTGGGAATTTTTTTGTGAATATGGCAGTTTTTTTCACTGGTGGCACTGTTTGGCCACCAGTGAAAAAAACTGCCATATTCACAAAAAAATTGGGGGGGACTTTGTGCATGTACTTTTTGTACAATTTTTGTGATGTCATGAGGTACTGAATAACCAGAAATAAAGCTGGAACACAATCTGTGGGAAGTTTCCATTCCTTTTCCATATAAAACACTAAAATATAATTGTTGCCATATGGCAACAGCATGCAACAGTAATCTGCAGTGCATACAATAAGGGTAACTGCCATGGGACATATTACAAATTGACAATTATATGAATCATAAATAATATTTTCATATTTTCCCAAAATCCTAAAATGCCTTTTTTGCATTTGTTTTAACTTAGGACGTTATGTTCCATTGTCTCATTATGCAAAGTAAGCCCAATTTCCTTAAAACAATTTAAGCTACATAAAAAGAACAATGGAAAATAAAGTTGAAAATAAAGGTTCCTGAATGGTTATTGGATATTTCTAGGAAAAACCTTTAATTGCTATATATTTCCATCATATGAAGGTCTTCATAAGGTTATTCACACTCATGCGTTACATTGCTAAAAATGCTTATATAAACAAAACAACAACAGATAAACAATAATCATTACATACATTTAGATACATTCACATTTTACATTACATACATTTAGATGCATTTACACTGTACATTACATGCATTTAAATACATGTATAATTTACATTACATATATTTAGATATTTACATTTTACATTAGACACATTTAGATACATTTCCATTGCCAATACATTTTCTAACTTTGTATTTCTAGCCTGTAAATATCTGTATAACACTATCGGCATACTACAGTACCAAACAGTGTTCAACCTTTTAATGGTACATCATCTATTTTGACAAATGGATTGTGTTTAGAGTGAATCTGTAGGTGCCCTCTCCATCCATTCTTCTTGCACGTTCAGCACACTCCAAAAAAGTGGAAACATCCACTGTGGCTGCTGCAGGTTACAGCTGGTCGCTTTGTTGCGCCCTGATGTTTAAAGGCTTACTCATTTATAGAGGGCCTGTAAAGTGGCCCCTGCTGAGCTATAGGCTCTTCATGAACTGTAAATTCTGCACATTGTTTCTTGTAGAGCTGCCTTTCAGCCCCTTTTCTTTTTCCCGTACTTTGTTCAGGCGTGTAACGTGGCACGCAAACAGGCGTCACGTTTTTAACAGTAATTAGAGTGATAAAAAGGGACTAATGCCATGCTACATCTGGTATACTTCAAGTCCATAGTGAAAACTGGTCGTGTATGTTAGTAGTTAGTGTATTTTATTTGCACCTTTGCTCTTGTGAATATTCCTATTTTTGAGTTTTTACTATTATCCCCAAAAGGCTTTTGCTAATCATATGCCCTGCTCAAAAGTTGGCTCCATCTGGGGGAAATTGGAATTGATTACCAGACTTGGAATTGCGTGTTTGAGAATGCAGGTGAAAGCACATGATTTATTGCCTGTGGAAAATAAATGCAGGGAAAAAAAAAACAAAACAGGAAACCATTTGTTGTAGCGTGCAGAAAGAGAACAGTGATGCAATTTTGGCCTGAATGGATGTCTCTGATGTTTTTTTACACATTCCAACACCACTCAGCTTCAGACAACCTATTAAGCTTACACACGTATTAACAGACAAGTGTTACAGATGAATTCAGTACATAGGTCAATCAAACCCAGAATGCATCCAACATCCAAATATTTACCACCTGGTGGCAGGAACCCTTTATTAAAAACATTTACAGCGCTTCACTTTTTGCACATTTTGTTATGGTATTGCCGTATTTCAAAATGGGTTCAATTAATTTTGTAGTTCGAAACTCTACACACAATATTTCACAGTGACAAAGAGAGAAAGTTAGTTTGAATTTTTCCACATTTATTTAGAAATTAAAGCACAGAAATATAACATGAACACAACTATTCACAGCCACTGCCATGACACTCAAAATTGATCATCCTTCAGATGTTTCTACAGCTTGACTGGACACCTGTGGTAAATTCAGTTGGTTGGACATGATTTGGAAAGGCACACACCTGTTTATATGAAGTCCCATAGTAGACAGTGCATGTCAGAGTACAAACCAAGCCATGAAATCTAAGGAATTGTTTGTAGACCTCTGACAGAGAATTGTATCAAGACACACATCTGGAGAAGAGTCCAGAAAAACATCAGCTGCATTCAAGGTCACAATGAGCACAGTGGTCTCCATCATCTGTAAATACCCACCCGGACTCTTCCTAATTCTGGCCGCCCCACCAAACTGAGTGATTGTGGTAGGAAGGCCTTAGGCTGAGAGGTGACCAAGAACCCACTGGTCACTCTGACAGCGCTCCAACATTGCCAAATGGAAACCACTCATGACAGCCCATCTGGAGTTTGCCAAAAGGCAACTGATGGACACTCAACAAAATGATCTGATAAGATGAAACAGAGTTTGATAGTTTTGGACTGACTGCCAAAACTCATATGTGAAGGAAACCAGGCACTGCTCATCACCTAGCCAATACCATTCATCTTTCAACAGGACAATGAATGGCCTTGAGTGGCCCAGCCAGAAACCAGACTTGAACCCAATTGTACATCTCTGGAGATATCTAAAAATGGCTGCGCACTGTGTGCCAAGCTTGTGGCATCAAACTGAGTAAGAATTCAACTTCAGCAAAGTATTGAGCAAAGGCTGTGAATACTTATGTACATTTTATATTTTTTGTGTTTTATTTTTAATACATTTGCAAAGATTTCAAACAAACCTTTCTCACTTTGTGATTGTGGAGTATTTGTATGTGTAGAATTCTGAGGGACAAAAAAATTGAATCCATTTTGGAATAAACCTGTAACATAAAATGTGTTTCCACTCGCTGACCGCTTTATGTGGATCACGTATCTTACAGGTCCACTATATGCAGTAGGTGTATATTTGCAGAGTGTTCCAATACACTTTCCATCTGCAAACTCAACAGAGAACTAAACTGAGTCCATGAAAAATCAGGCCGATCATGGCCCAAAACCCGATACTCTAGGCCTGCCAGGTGTTTGGGTCAGGCTCTGGTTTGTTTTGTGATCGATGTTTTTAAAGAGATCGTAGTAGATTTGTTTGATGTATTTGAAAGAATATACGTACGCAAAATGTACTTTCTTTCACTAGCATTGCTTTATTGCTGCATTTGGAATCACTTAAGAATGCCTTTGAATGAAACCAGTTTCCAATCACACACATGGCTGCTTAGAAGGATATTTTGCTTTCGCCTGGTTTGATAAGCTTGCCTGAAGTGCATGAAGCATTTCTGAAAGCAGTTACAATAGAAAATGTTTGATGCTAAATGTTGTGATGGGGATGAAGGAAAGGACTCTTCCACTAAATCAGATTTGTGCTTGGAATAGTCTGTGTTGGTATAGTCTTTCTAAAGGTGTTTTGCAGTCTAATTGCGTTAGAAACTATGGAAACTACTTCAAAGGGATGTGGGCATCAATTATTTGAATTTGACTTTGAGGAGCCCATAGGTGCTCATTTTTGGGACATGCATTTAAGAGTTCTGTGTAATTTCCTAATGAAGTAATACAACCTCCTATTGCATGTGTGTAGATGTATCTGCAAAATTCCAAAATTACACATAAGTTTACATATTGTTTGACCTGCTTGCAATTCACCATGTCCTCCTGTCCACTGATGGTGTTTGGCCAAATACACATAACCCAGCCTTACACATGTTGAATGGAGAAAACTATTTTTTTTTGCCATTATAGAGGTTATTAAATAGAAATGAACACTTAGAACCTGAGTTCAGTACTTTGTTTCCAACTGAATTCATTCCCAGTTTAAATGCCAAAGGAGCCTGCCAGTGCATGTTTACTGTTCTGTCAATGTGTATGTGCTCAACCTACATGCAGACTGATCAGTGAGAGGGGGCAGGGATAATGACCTCTAATGACAATGACATAAAAATTCCTGCACTTTCATTTAAACAAAACTCTACATGTTTGAGATGTAAACTGATGCTTAGTTCTTATAAGCAAAATGAATTGTAGGCACAAGTACATGTTCGATCAAAATAGGTAAAATTCATTTAAATATTTAAATTCCCAAATTTCTCTAGCACCTCCTTAAAATAATAATTTGACATATTTGACTCCTATAAATACATTTTGGTAAATAAAAGTCAAACTATGAAAATATTGCAAAACTGGTCTAGGTTTCTAAAGTTTAAAGAACAGAAACTCATGCAGACACACAAAGAATGTCACATTTTACTATGGATTTAGGTCAGAATAGGTTAAGATCAAGTTCAGGTAATATAATTATACTGCATTTACTCCAAACTGTAAAGTTTATTGTATTATTGTAGTGAAGCATCATGTTCTACTCAAGCAAACCTCTATAAAACAATTTCTGGAATAATAACTTGCAGAAAACCTTTTGTTCTGCTCCCTCACTCTGCTCTGCCCCCTGCTCTCAGCTCCTCCTCTGCTCTGCTCTCATCCACCCCATTCACATCCTTAAGTACACACTATGAAAGGGAATAAGACTTAATGTGTATAAAGAAGTAATGAAGATCAATTTTCAATATATTTAAATATAGTAAAAAAATAGAAGAAGGATTTCATTTTTTTCATATTGTATTTTTCACACAATATATATAATCAAATATTGCCTTTGAGCTAAAATATATAGGGATATGATTTTTTTCCCCTAATTTCAAGTATATATGTGGTGTACACAGAGATGTAATGCAAAAATAATTGCTAGTGTATAACTTTTTATAGATGTAGATGAACTTTATGTGAATAAGCTGACTGGTCCAATCTGGTCCAATCAGATTTCTGCTGAGTGGCACGCAAACCGACTGCCTCACTCCCTCCCTCCCAAGCTACACACCAAAGTTTTCATACTTGAATGGACATCTAGCAGGATATACTGGTTGGGAGAAGATAATTGGAGACACAAAAAATTGCAAATGATTGCATTATTCCATTATTAATGCATTAATGTAACATTTGGCTTCTTTAGGTCCTCAAAGGCAACAGAAGGCAAGGGAAGCATTTCAGCTTACTGCAATAAAAGTCTAATCCAGTGCTGCAGGCCTCTTAGGCCACCACAGTATACGTCCCTGGACAATGGACAATTTATAGAGCATTTACATTTTTTGCACTTCAGTGTCACTGCTGAATGTGGTCCACCAGGCAACATATCAGCATACAGACACTCGGTGAGATTTGGGAAACTGTGGATCTGGTCAGGGCCCATTGTAGCTCAGTGAAGTGTTCCTTCGTGTTTATGGTTTGGAAACTGAACATCCATAAAAATTTAAAAGCATCAGTAAATTGACTAGTTTGGGGTTTCTAAAGTGGCTGGTGAGTGAATAATGATACTCACTTAAACATGTAGACACTAATGTTGTACTAGAAGATTGAACAGTGGAGGCCTATAGACTCATCTATACTACTAGCAGTTCAACCAGTCTCTCTCACACGTGTTGGGTAAGTTTATGCTCCCCAGCTTGATTTTATTCCAAGACCCCTGCACACAGTCTGTTGGAGTTTAAAGATTTGCTCCATGGGCTGTGATCTACTATATGTTATTATTACTATATTTATGTCTTGAACAGCTGCCATTTGAACTATTGCACCAAATAACATTGGTGATGCGCTTGGATGCTGTTTATTTAACATCTCAAAGTTTATTGGAGTTTGTTTAACATCTTATCCTTGGTTGTCATAATTTCCCCTGTGATTCCTGAGCCTGTCAAGTTAATAAAACCTCATCTGCACTGGAGCAACCTTCTAGAAGCAATGTACTATACGTCCTTATTATGATGAACTATGTTAATCTTGCAACACCACAGTACATAAATAATGTAAAAAATAAATGCATATTTATCACATGCTGCCCTTGACAGGTCCGAGTGCGTGTGAAATAGAGGCTTTAGCCAACGAGATTCCAATTTCACTTATCTACACGACGAGGCTCAACCTTTTTCCCAGAGATGTCAAGAGCAACAAACACGCTCAGGACAAGAATCAAAGGCTCTCTGCTTAAGACAAACGACATGCCTGAGATTGCATGGGGATCTGGCCTGTTGCTCTGTTTCAGACATGCCTTCAGGGGATAGAACTTGAGCAATGACCCATCAGTGTAATGCTCCCAGGGTCCACTCTTTTACTTCCTGCTTGGCCTTCATGGTCATCAAATAAGCAGCTGTGGAACTGTGCTCATATGGACATAATGAAAATGTTACCATTTTCCAATATACGTAATAATTCTGGACCGGTATAAACAAAAGTTCATACACGATTCTTGGCTTCGATGTGTGAGTCCACGTAAAAAATCTTCAATTAATAGAAAATCTTCATATTAGGAGGAGATTTTTTAAAATAATAATCTTTCAGTCTTGTCACATTGCACATCCAACAATGATTATTAAAAGACTCTTCTATTATAAGAGACCTAAAAGACTCACCCAGAAAGAAAAAAAAGGCCATGTCTGCTCCATGGAAGGCTGTGGAATCACCAAGGATCAATCTCACACTCTCTCAACATTAAGGTCAGAGGTTAGAGCTATTTTATTACATCGCACCCTACTTTAACTGTTACTCAGCTTGTCTTAGTACAATAGCGAGTAAGAAAAAAATAACACTTTTTATATCTCAATGCAATATTCAGTGCTAAAATAGAATGATGAAGTGTAGGGGGTTTTTGTATTGTTCAGGGCTGGACTGGGAACTCTGGAACTGTATATATACCTGGGGGTTGGGTGGATGGGGGGGAAGAACCTTAAAACTGTATGGTTCCTTATAATACTGAAAAGGTTTTAAATATAGCAATACTGAAACCCTTTTTGAAGGGTTAGAAGCTTTTTAAAGGTTTAAAATTCATTAGGGGTCTTGGGCTGCTTATCATAAGAAAAATAGAAGCAGTGATGGTTTGATCACACTGGCATGATAATTGCTACAGATTCATCTACAAAAGGTTTGCTTGTATGTAAATAAACATTTACATATAACATTTTTTAATGTAATTTAATGTAATGTAATATAATTTTAAAAAATGAATTAACTTTTTAATTAAATATTAGTTTTTTATATTTTAGCTTAAACAGTTAGTTCCAATGACACAAGATGAATGGTTGAGAGAAGTGCAGACTGTGCTATTATCTTGCCACCACAGCACAATTTTTTTTCACACTGTATCGAGCTGCTGAATGAATAACAGCAGCAACCCCTAAAATAATGTAAATTCTCAGATCACAATGAAAGTAAACGGATTAAGACAATGTGGAGGATCCAGAGATGGAGCAGCCAGTTTCTTGTCTGCTCAAGTGGAACAAGCTGATATTTAAGGAACTATAATTTGGTGATAGGAAATGCAAACATTAAGACACAATGGTCATGGCTCAGTTCATTATTTCTTATTTTATATCTTTTCCAAACTGTTGAATGAAAACAATAGCGCACAGGTTGGGTTATTGTAAATATGAACTGTCCTCATGTTCTATTTTTTTTTTCAAAAACGCCTAATTTAGGAAACCTTTGTAAAAATGAACAAATTGTGAGGAAATTATGAGTATAGTGGACCTTCCTGAAAACACCACCAAATTCATGAATGTTGGGTAAAAACAAAACTAATTAATTGAACATGTGCATGTCAGTAGATGGTTTGCAAATTTCACGTGTGCGTGTGTTCCTTGACAATTAATTGACCATCACCATAATCCATGTTCATGATTTATGAATGATCATCTTATATTCTATACATTTGTTGCTTGCTGCAGGGGAGCTTTTTGTGAGGCATTAGACAGATTATGTCATCTGAAACTCTTGGGATGATGTGGCTCATTGAGGGCTGAGATATCCATGATTGCCAACTGTAATGTACCAGGATCTTAGATGCTGGATGTAAAATGTTAAAATGCATAAATACAAAAAAAATAAATAAATCTGGATCTTGGTAGTTGAGTGTTAGTGCCAGTTTTAATGCTTAATGATTTAATGTTTTTAAATGTTCTTTAATGCACTGTTATAATGAAATAAAGCACATTAATTATGTAAATAATGGACATGTATAAGTATTTTACTGGAGGTTTCTCTAAATAACAGGATGTAATACAGACAGCAGTTTTGTTTGCAGGTTGAGAGTATTTTTAACTAATACTTGAATTTGTGTGCAGCTAGAGCAAATTTAGTCTGTACTTACAAATATTTTCAGACAGCAAATGCTTTAATGAATGAGGACATTTGCATAAAAAATTACTTATTTACATGTCAATGTGTTCTGCTAATATTTCATTAAAGAAGCCTAGTGTTTTTCTATAGAATCATGATAACTCTGGGAGAACCATTGGATGCATATAATGGTTCTTTATATGGTTCAATTGTAAATAAAGAAGAATTTGCTCTATATAGCACTAAATAGATTTCAAAGATGTTATGAATCAATAAGCCCTTTAAATTAAAATGCTCATGGTTCTAATGGGAACAAAATGCATTTTCAAATCTTTCAAATGAACAACTGGGACATTATCTTTACTAGAACCTTTAAGAAATAGTAACAGATTTCAATTATTGTGTTACTGGATTGCAATAAAAATCTAGTCTCCAATTTTTTTCACAGTCATGCATTGACCAGGCTTGTCTGGATAGATGCCAGGGAGTCTGACCAAATCCTAAGATAGACTTACACTTCCTGGAAATATAACCACAGATAAACTCCTCCCTGTTCAGCACCTCATTTGATAGATACCCAAAATCCTTGAGATATAATATGTATTAATATGAGACTTTTTAAAAGCCGTTTTTATTTTTATTTCCATTACTTAATTTCAAACATTATTCAACACTTTGCAAAGGTCTTATCTAGGCCTGGTTTTCCCAAAACATCCTAATCCATAGATTGATTTAACTGGTAGAGAGCATTCAGTGTGTTGCTTGCACCATCATTTAAGGTGGTTTTCAGAAAACTCAGTTTAGTAAATAGTGTTTGAAACAAAAACCACTAACATTAGATTCATTAATTGTCTGTAAATGTAGTCATTTTATCTAAACAATTTGTCAACAACCAAACTTCAGCATACCAAAACTTTACTCACCAGCAAAACATTTTTACACCTAGTCACTTGATCCATCTTGAGGCCAATCCAGTTCACTCAGACCATTTCAGTAGGCATGTTACAGCAGTGTCTCTCCAAGATACATTTGACAAATGAAATTCTTCCCTGTACGACTGAAACTCTTCATCATGCAGTAAAAAAAAGCTATTTTCTCATCAGCATTAACTGATGAAGCTGTTGCATTCTTCTTGGTGAAAGAAATGCATAATGGCATGCAAGGCAAGGATGAGCAGAATGAGCCAACAAACCTCATAAATATTTGATGTCTCTGTTCAAACAAAAAGAAGGCAGAACAGTGTGGCTATCAAAGTACTGGCTGTTACCGAATAGCATGCCCTTTTTATAGCAAACACATTCTTACTGATGTGTAAGAATTCCTTGTGTGGTGTATTCCTTGTGTCAAGGCCTCATTTGAATAATTTTAAAAACAGCATCTTCCAGAAAATGCACAATGTCACAAAGTAAAAGCCATCTTGAACTAGCTATGTTAGAACTCATTTTGGTATGCTGCACCAAGATGTTGAAGATTCCATCCAGTATATTTTCCCTGGCTAAGCTTTATTTGACTGGTTAAGTAGATTTTTCCAGAACATAATAAATTCTGACTCTTCAAGGCTTGTGCTCAATGGACATGAGCTTCTGTAAGTGACTAAGTGAAAATATGAAAATGAATGATCTGGTGACCATGTGGATCCATAAGCTATTCAGAATCAAAGAAAGCAAATGAGATATTAAACATGTGATACTTTTGTTTAAACATTGTGTGTGTGTGTTTGAGAGAAAGAGAGAGAGAGAGAGAGAGAGAGAGAGAGAGAGAGAGAGAGAGAGAGAGAGAGAGAGAGAGAGAGAGAGCATGATAAGAACCTGCATCTGGTTTTTGACCCCTATCATCATCATCATCTGCTAGTGTTGCAGCTGCATCTGTCCCCATTCCAACCCTTTAGAGCACACACACATGCTCACACCAGCAGCTGTCACTGCAGAAGTCCTGGGATCACATTTCCCCTGCAGTAATAGCCCCTCTCGCTAGTACTGTGGTGCTCAAATCACACACAGGGATTTTGATACGTTGCCATTTTTTGTTTGGCTGGCTGCATTTCCGACTAAATGGTGCTCATGCCCACTGTAACGAACGCCTCATTACACACTTGAAATGCTCAAAAGACTAAAGTGGGAGTAACTGGTTACATGAAAGGAATAATATGGAATTAAACACAACTCAAAATAGGCCTACACACTTAAAAATGATGGTTCTTCTGTAAAGACAATGGTTCTATACAAAAATATGAAGACTTAAGGGTTGTAGATAAAAGGGTTCTTTGCATCATAATATGGTTCTTCATATCCATGTGAAATGTGCTGTAGAATGTTCTATAAAGAACCTTTTTGAAAAGAGTTCTATATAGCACCAAAATGGGTTCTACTATTATCACGAACCCTTTCTATGCTATTCTGAAACATTTTCAAAAAGGTTGCATTTAAAACCATGTACAACACTTTCTCCATCAGTCTGAAGAACACTCACGGTACAAAGAAACCTTTAGTCATGCAAAAGGCTCTTTGAGTCTTCAGAATTTTATACAGAATCACTTCAATCAATCTTTCTTTACTAAAGAACCCCCTTTTTAAGTGTGTACTTCTATTTCTATTCTCTTAGCTAACTGTTATATCTATTATTGTAGCAAAATTGGAACATTTTTGGAGCCAAATACCATTGTGTAAAACTGTTGTGTTCAGTTCCTGTGCTGCTGAACCCTTTATATACCAAGAAGTTCACTGAATCTGTATAAGGAATGCTGTATTATTTGGCGGGTTCCTTTCCTATTACATTGACTCGAGTCATTATTTCATATCCTGCTGATTTCAGTTCCTGTTGGTTCTCTGATCTTTTCACCCCACTAATCTAACTCACATTGATACAGCTTGCACTGACAATTAGTACTAAAGCTGCTCAAGTGTCAGCAAAAGACACTATCAAAACCCCTAATTATCTCTAATAGCTCATCTCATTACACCGCTCCCACCCATTAATTGAGACATCAACAAAAACATCAGTCAGGCTTAGAGACTACAGCTCTAAGCCAAAGAGCTCATTATTGTCATGTCAACAACATGGTTCCTGACAGGTGTGCTTCTAATGTGATAAAGGATCTCTTTACCTGAGACACCATTTGGGATGGATGGACTGTTGGCAGCTCTGTGTTAATTAAAGAGATATGTCACCCAGCATTTGTGGGAAGGATATCATTCTACTAAGCTTTATTTCGCCGATAGCCATATTAGGTTCTTCTAAGGTAAGATGTAATTGTGGTAATCTGCACTACAGTGTGTAATCACACTGCTGTACATGTCTTTCATGTTTTACCACAGTTGAGTTAACGTATGACGTTGATGGACAAGTCCATGTAATATAAACAAGTAAAAACCATTAACAGAAAATCAACTTTATCTGTTAATGTAGACATTGTTTTTCTTGGAACCAGGGGTCCCCGGCAATAGTTTCATCCCGTCAGTTTTGGTTCAGGGTCTCAATCAAAATATTCAGTGCCATAGCCATGTCAGCCCAGGCCAGGTGACGCCCCTGCCCAGGACCCCAATATTGACCGCTAAAATCTAATGATGCTATAAGAGAACTGAAAGTGGAGACCAGAGCGTAAAGATAATGCTAGCCGAATAAGAGAAGTGAGAGATGAGACCGGAGCGTAAAGATAGGGGAAATCCTAAATTCACACTCATACATACCCAGGGACAATTGCGTAAACAGTTAGAACCTATTTCAGCTGAAGTGCCTAATGCAGCAGTCATTATTGGAACATCTACTTAGAAAATTTTTCATCATCAAGCTGAAACCCTCTGATGGGTTTGAGGTTAATTTTTTCTGTAATCACTGTTCCATTCTAGGTTATAAATCAATTATATTTTTATTTATGTGTGTGTGTCACGTAGTGAGTGCAGAACAGACAAAAACTTGGACTGGACTTGGGAAAAATTGGGAATCAGACAGGACAGGGGAAATGTGAGACAGGCCAGAAGACTGGACTTGCAGCATGACTGGACTGTGTAAATGAATTGGGAGTAACTCATTGACAAATACAAAATTTATGACTGGGACCAGAAAAAAACCAAAACCAGGGACAGGGACTGGGAACTGGGATATGTACAGACATATCCCAGACAGGCAACATGTCGAAACACACACAGGTGCAAAAACAATACTAGACTGAAGGGTGGGTGAGGACTGTGTCATGGCGATAGACATTGACGTACACTAGGACATGGACATAGAATGAGACTGGGACATGGGCACAGAAAGGGGCACAGACCCAGAACTCGAGGCATTCTAGGACCCAGACTGGGCATAGTTGTCCCAAAAAACTGTCCATCAGTTGACATAGAGAAAGATGCTGCAGGTGACATCTGTGACACCGGCAGCGGGCACTGCCACTGACACTGAAGCTAAAGTGGCGGACAATGGAGGACATGCATCTGGCGCTGCATACACTGGAGCAGATGTGGTTTATGACACTTCTGATGAACCAGGAACAGATGTAGCAGATGACATAGCCAATGAAACAGGAACAGATGCAGTGGACAATACCACCATAGACTTTGGTGTACTGGCACTGCAGTACGGGCAGCTTATGTCTCCATAGACACTGGCACTTCCTTAGACTTAGACATCCAAGTGTAGATGCTGAAGCATGGATTTTGGGCTTGAAGGTCATGTGTACAAAGTCCATGAAACTCCAAAGTTCCTCCATACTATTGAGCCCAGAGCCATTCGCCATTTCCCAGCAAGCCTTGCCTCTCCCATGTAGAGGACTTAGGCTAACAGTGCCTAATCTTCACCCCCCATAATTTTACCCACCTTGGAAGGGGCAGTGCTCCAGTGAGGGGGAGACCTGAGTACGCTGCCTCTTTCGCTTCCTTCTGCAACAGGTTTCGGAGGCTTTACAAGTCTCAAGTACACAGTTCACAGTGTTTAAGCTCATTCAGTACTTCTGAGTAGTCATTCCACAGCAGTTTGGCTCAACCCGGCTCTGACTGCTTGCACGATGCACCATGGATATGTATGTTCAGCATGTACATTATGTGGTATCTCCCAAAAGCTAGTCTTTGTGTGGAGGCACTGTGTTCAATACCAAGATGAACTATCCTTGATTCTAAATATGCGGAATACTATTGCATCCACACTCCACTCATTTACAGCATTTAGCTGTCGCTCTTATCCAGAGAAAGTCACCCAGACTGGGAATCGAACCACAGTCTCCCACATGGTGTGGTGGCTCACTGATGGTGTTATCTGTTGTACCACACCCACCACCAGTATTGCAAAATCTGCAGGTGCATTTGCTCAAACGCACAACTAGCATGGTGGTTAGCACAATCACCTCCCAGCACTGGGGTCTTGAGTTCAAGGCCCTATCTGGTTGGAGATTCCTCTGGGGATGTTCCAAAATCATGGATATTTGCCAGGGTGTATATGAGTGAACTCCCCCTGTGTGGTTCTTTCTGGTACATGATTGTCTGATGGTTTTTGCCCAAGTGCTGAGTTGTGAAAAGTGCTAATTGTGAAATGCTTTTGGGTATCTAGAAAGGTGTTATATTCATTCATTCAAATGTGCACTTTGTTAATTCCTAATTCCTAATTGTGTGAATTCAGGCATTCATTCCATTAGTTGACGAGTTATGAAACAACTTAGTAAAGATGTGAAAGACTGCTCAAATTTAAATCAAAGGTGTAATATGAAATGTGACTTGATTTGTGGATGAGTAATAGATTACTCATTAAAGCATTTGGAATGTGGCACGATCATATGGAACATAGCTATCTTTGAATCTCGACAATGAATGGCTAAAGTGAGTCATCTTGAACTTTGCAGGCCTGCACCATCCTACAGGATCAGCGTTTGTTTTGGGTTGTCACGTTGCCCCTCGTGAACTTTGGCTAAGAGAACAATAGCCATTCTGTTCCTCTCTCTCTTTGCTCTCTCTCCTTCTCCCTCTCTCTCTTTTTCTTTCTCTCAGGGCAAGTATTTCCTGAGGGAACGAAAGCCATTATCACAGCCGAGGAGGGTCAGATTTCTCTGCTAAAGGCTCTCTGGCCTTCAAATCAGTACCTGCGTATGAACGTGGTATTCTTTGCCAGGCACCTCCCAGCTCCAAACTCACCAAATCCAACCCCCCAAACCCGGAGGTGCTCACTTTGTCATGCTGAATATGGCTTGTCTCTCATGGGGGCCAAGGCAGGATGCAGACTTGGAGGCCTCAGAGAGTGTCGGGCGAGAGAGAGAAAGCAAGCAGAAAAGGAGGGTGAGGGATGTGGATACGGGTGCACAGCTGCTGGTAGGCTGAAGTTACGGGTTGAAAAGGTCACAGAAGCAACGGTTCATCAATCTGAAGGCTGATACTGTTAAACGAAGACTGAAGTTCTCAGGGCTGTTCTACAACTGTGATATTTACAGTGCTAATGTCCCTTGGCGTGACCTTGCGATCCAGTTGTTTTGAAAGCCTAGAAGACATGTGGATGATGAAAGGCAGAACGCATATGAAAATCTGGATCCTTTCGCATTTCCTGTTCCATAGGGAAACTTGATGCGACCCGTCATTGAGATGTCTACAAAACCCCACAATGCTAGCTTATGAGAAACTAACAGTGAAAAAAAAAGGTCTTCACGCCAGCCAGCTAGCCTCTGTCAACCAGGAAAAAAGAGAGGCTTTCCAGATGTGTGCCTCTGTCTTCATCTGTGATGAAGATGCAGATATATGGACATTGTAATCCTAGTCTGATTTATTGGCCGCTTGTGGTGGGATGTGCTCTCAAGTTAAAGCAGAGCCTAGCCAGCAAGAAATGGCCCAAACTAAAGTAGCATACATGCAGGTGTTGAATAAGATCATTTGGGCATGTATAGACGGGATAAAATGATACACTGGCATAATCCCAAGAAACTAAAGATGAGATTAAAAGAAACTGTGGCATCATTAACAGAGTAAGCCTTAACCCTACAACTGTTCTCTTAGCCACAAAAAGAACAAAGGATATTTTTATCTGTGTTTTAATCATACTCTGCCATTTTTAGAATACACTGGTAGACTTTCCATGATATCATATAGACCTGGGTGGAATCCTCAGGGTTCTTTAGATGGTAATCACAAGATCCCTGTGAATGTAAGTACAGGCAGCCCATATTTCTCAGATTTCAAGGGATATGACATACCAGACATCAGTGCACAAATCTTCTATACATAATAGGGGCTGATGTGTGTATATATATATATATATATATATATATATATATATATATATATATATATATATATGGCAACTTGACTGGATATGAGGAAACCTTAACTTTGAATGGATGTTAGTCTAAAACTTGCTCGATTTATCTCAAATGCTTGACACAATATAAAGTACAACAGATCTTTATTTTACCTTTAGAACCCTATCCAGGAATGTTTCATAGTTTGACATGCTTTTATTTGCCAAAACACTAAAAATATTTAAACAGTCACACATGCCAGATATTGTTTTTTTTCAGGATATCTAAGTTATTAGCTATTTCAATTTGTCCTCATTTGAGATGTAAATTTTTAAATGTTTGTATGAAACTACTTGCTGTAACGCTCACGGACACAGAGGTAGGGGCGGACGTACACGCTGGGTTGTATTTATTGACAGGGTACAAATAAAGACTAAGACGAGTAACCATGAACCCAAGGCACACAAGCAGTCACATAGCCACACAGCCTCAAAGAACAAGGACTAACAAAAAGACAAGGGAGTTATATACACAATGACATTGGACATGGCTGGGACATGATAACGATGGGGCAGGGTTACAAATGGAACACAGGAATGGGAGGAGACAAGACATGTGCTCAAAAGTACATGGGAAGGTAAACAAAACAGACAGACCACAGGGACGAGACAGATACGTGACACTTGCATCTACAATTTTTGTGTTTTCCTGGCTTTTAAGGAATCTCAAAACTCCTGTTGGAAATTGATGATCCATAGTGTTTTGATCCAATTTTGATTAATTAATTATTTATAATGATTAAATTGTCAAGGAAATGTATAATAATAAGTTGCTCAAAATACTTAACAGTGATCCAATTATAAAATTGAATGTATTTTATTCTTTTTATTAATTATGTATGTATCAGTATTGTCCCTTCTCAGAACTTTTATTCTGAAATTTGAACACTGTGTGAGCATTTTCCTCAATAACCCAATATATGTGTCAGAGACATACCACTGTTGCTGATCAGTGGGTGTCTGCATGCAGGTTGAGCATGTACAGTATATGTGGACAGAGCAGTAAACATGCACTAGCAGCTCCTTTTGCATTTACACTGGTATTTGATACTGAGTTCTGGATATTTTGGAATGTTCTTTAAATACCAGCAACCAACATTGTGTATAAGTTTCTTGATCAGCTCCATATTCTTTCAGACCCACGGTATTGAGCCATCTTCTGGAAGGATGTGGAATGATGGACACAAATACTTGTGGATATTTCAGATCTGAAGCAAGAGTGAGGCATGAATTCTCCTCTTTATAAAAGAGTGAAGTGCTAAGTGCTATTTATTTAATAAGGGCAATTTTAATGGTCCGCCAAATCTGTTATTAAACTCTACCACAGTTATTAGAGCTGCTATTTTATCTGGAGCTTGTAATGATTTCTGTAACTTTTTTTCCCCTTTGACTTTTCTCCTTCTTATGCAAGTGGATTATCTTCTATCTAATCTCTGCAGATACTTAATAGCTGTTGTTATTGGAAACAAAATAGATGAGGTCTAGCCTCAGACTTTTGCACCAAACTAGAAATGGCTCAAAATTGCTTTTGTGGTTCAATGGTTCAAAATGACTTTGTTTTTTACAGTTTTTGTTTCCCATTTCTGAGACACCATTTTCTCTACAGCTGCAGCTTAAAGGTTACATGTTTTTGTTATTATGTTGCTAAACAACTGGGTAAATTTGCAGATGATTGAATATGCAAGGCAATTATATTTGGGGCAGAAAACTGTTCCACAGCTTTTCCCTTGTCTAAAACATTCCCAAGACGTCTTGTAAAATAGTGAAAGTTAAAAATACAGTATATTTTTATAGTTCATCATTGACTTTACACTTCTCAAATATGGCCCAATTACTTCAGATGTCCTGCCATAAAATGGTGGAGCTGTTTTTATGGTTTTAACCACTGATATTAACCATGGATTTACTATTTTTATGAGTACAACACAGAATGATTTACAAACAGTTTCATAAAGTTGCAGAAAAGATCTGCCAAATATTTATTTTTTATGATTGGAAAATGCTTTTATTTATTTATTTATTTATTTATTTATTTATTTATTTATTTATTTATTTATTTATTTATTTATTTATTTATTCTCTTCTTTTTTCATTTGTTTATTTTTATATAGAACAGACATGTTGTTGAGAGTTTGGGGTAAATATGATGAATAGATCTTTTTTTTTTTTTTTTTTTTTTGCAAAGTCATTGTTAAACATTCCTGTTGTACTTATTTGATTGGTTACCTGGACAGTGATTAAGCCTGAACTACACAGCATTCTAAATGAAGATCCTTGGTATAAAGGAGACTAGAGTTCAGGGCTAAGCTTAATTCCTGCCTGTGAAACTGACTCATTATGTTATGTATCATTATAGGTATCTGTAGGACATCTACACAATAATTAGTGTAACAGACATGAAATACCTTCAGCCAACCCCATTAGGGCTCTCACCCAATCATATAAAATGCCACTGACACTAGAAGGGCGAAGACAAGCACGTGCCTCCTCTGATATGTGTAAAGTCAGCCACCATACTTTTTGCCACCACTGCAACATGCTAGGGTGAAAGCATGGGCTCCTCAGCTTCTATACAACAGAGCTTGGCCTCTGCCAAACAACATCACAATTGGTGTAATGCCTAATTTTTCCCTCTCAGACTCCAGCTGCCAAAGGCAAGCAGCATGACCTGGCATTAGAACATGCAATCCTTGGTTCAATTTCTCTTTAATGCATATCGTTTAAACAATGTCATTCAGAGTGGTTTGGTATGTGACGGTTTATTACAAAGAAGTGTAGGAGATAATAGGAATAGGAGATGTCAATGCAAATAAATCCATTTTATTCATTATTTATAAAGATCAGCTAATCTACACATCTTATGTGTTTTATATGTAACTGTGATGATACATTACAATATTGCTAATCCTGGCTACACATAAGGTGATGGATGCATACATTGACGTAAATGTCCTTAAGCTAGTGTACTTCATGTTCTTTTTCACTCCAGAGACATCTCATCATATCTCCGAGTTTGCACATGGATGCAATATTGTGAAACTCATTCGGCAAACATTTTGATAAGGAATTCTCAAGGCAACAGGGGCCAAACTGCAGGAGATGAAAACTGTCAGCCACATCCTCAAAAACGCCATGGGTGCAATAAAGAGCCACAGCCATTCCCATGGTTATCATCCAAGGTGAAGAAGGTCAATTTCTCTAGAAACTTAATTTTTCCCCCTTTTTTTTCCATTGTTCCACTTTTTCTAATTCTTCTTCTTCTTCTTCTTCTTCTTCTTCTTCTTCTTCTTCTTCTTCTTCTTCTTCTTCTTCTTCTTCTTCTTCTTCTTCTTTATCCCCACTAGCCCCTTAGGATGTGTCCTAGGTATCAAAAGAACATCTGGAGTTAATATGCAGGAGACAACAACAGCTAAAACAATTCCGCACCAGTGAAGCTATTCCCGTGCAGGGGGAAAGATAATGTATCAGGGGAGATAAGACTGCCCCAATGTGGCTTGACATCCACAGGATTACCCTTGGCAGTGTCTGTGCCATGTTTAGTATGTTGATTGTTGCTTATTGCTTATTCATTTACAACCTTGATTTTGCTACTAGCAGGCTAGTTGTCATCATGGTTTATGCATTAGCTTCCTCTCTTTGGTCCTGCTGATCTGGAATTGCCATTTGTGTTGCATTCTTGGCTTTGTTTTTTCCACCTCACCTCCTCTTTCACTGGTAAATCTTTCCTCCCTGGTCTGAAATGGCTTTCTAAAGAAATCCAGATTGGATTTCACCACCACAGCTCACTTTCTCTTACCCGAGGCCTTGGCACTAATCCTAAAGGTTAGTGTTCTGACTCTATGCAGTGTGAAGAACCTTTTTTTTTTTTTTTAAGTTTAATGAACCACATAACATAATGGTTCTGATTTTTACTTACACACCCATACCAAGCACTTCTTAGAACCTGTACTTTTAAGAGTGTAATGTTTGAGGCTAGAGATGGGTTAGTGTGTAGAAGGAGCATGGACTCCTGGTAAAATTAGCCCGTCATATTGAGTGCTGACAGAAATGCTGAGTGCAGAGGAATCCCTCAGATGACACGAGCCAGTCGACCAGGCCGCTGGGCCAGCTGCTGCTGTCAGGTACAGGGCTGTTTCATGGTAAATCATGGCCATGCTCCGGTGAGAGTGAGTCTCCCCTCTCTCCGTGGCCTGATGGGAAAAACAGACCCAGGCCCAGGCCCCAAAAAGAATTCTGTTAACTGTCCTCGCAGGGAAGGTTATCTCTTAATCCCCACAGCATCTGCTTCATAAAGTGGGGCCCCCAGAGTCACTCAGGAGCTGATATTTATTAAGATATTTATATGTGATTTGATTGTATTTGATTCTTTTTTGTAATTACACTGATTGCTTGTGTTTAGCAAACAAAAAGCAAAATGGTTGATTATGGAGGGTTCTGTTGTGGTGGATGAACTGATATGGTGTAGTATTAAAAACATTTTCCATAGTACTTAGAATAAACTAAGCAGGAGATATATAAAATGAATACATAACTTGGAAAAACAATATACATTGTGTATAAGCTTTAAAGTATGCTTTAAAAAGTTTACGTTTACAATCTTCTTTAAAGGACCATTCACTGAAAAGCTCTTCATGCAATTGAGCAACATAACATCTGCAGTAACATCATGCTGTGGTGTAAGTGGACAGCAGAGTTTTGTTTGTGTGAGGTGTGAGAGTTTCATATGGGTTAAGAGTTAATAGGAGAACTCTTTAGGAGAGTTAATAAATGAATTACTGAATAACTGAAATGCCTGAGGTTGAAACAATAATAGGACTTCTCATACCAGAGATCAATATGGCGTTTCTTTACATCATTGTCTCCACCCTTCACCAAAAAGAGCCAGTCAGGTCTCTGGTTATGCATAAAGTCCCACCCTTCACCAAAAAGAGCCAGTCAGCTTGTTGGTAAAGGATATATTGAGCCCTTCAACAAAAAGAGCCAATGAGATTGCTGATTATGGATAAAGTCCCACCCTTCAAAAAAGAGCCAGTCATCTTACTGGTTATGCTGCAAGCGCAGAAGGGTCTGTCCAGACCATGTCAAAATAAATGTCACTAATAGAGTGATTCTTCTAATGCTTAGCCTCTGAAAACAGAGGAAGTTTCAATCAAAACAGAATACTGTCACCAAGTATTCTCATAATTTACGTTTGGATTACCATGGTGTCATTCCAAAGAAACACTTTTTGGTCCATTCATTTTTACATCATGCAGTGTTTCATCATTAATCATTCCAGCATTTCTCCAGGTGCAACCTGCACATTAGGGATTAATGTGTGTGTAACATGTAACATTTTGAATAATTGGTGGTTTTAATATACTATACATCAGTTTTAATCAGGGGGCCCCTAGGAGACATCTAATGAAGTCTACTTCAATTGATTCTGCATGTCAGGTCATTGTGGTCTCTTCCTGTGTCTCCACCAATTGACTTCAAACATGACTCCTCCGGAGGGAATGTCCGACCTCTTTTTCCTGCACAGGAAACCAGACATTGGATGAACTCAATATGAAGTTCTCAGGGGCTCTTCTGCTCTTCATCCAAATAGAGTACAACAAAAAGAATGAAAAAAGAAAATAAGACAGACAGAAGTAAAGAAATAAGAGCGAGGGAGTGAGACACAGAGACACATGGTAACCATGTGGAGGCTGTCTTATCTCAAGTTCAAAGAGAACGAGTTGGTCGGGGAGGGTTACTCAACCTCAGAATATGCTTTCATGATAAGGGCCCTTCTGGATGGTGAGTTGGCTGCTGATGGGATAGTTGATGAACCAGGAGTCCTTTAGGAGACATGCTTGAACCTCCTTGAGTGATGAGAGCAGGGCGCTTCTACTCCTTCGAGAATTTGGAGGGGCCATGGTGTGCTGGATCTTCCAAACCCATCCAACTGCAAACTCAACTTCACTCCTATGCGCTGACAGCTCATATTTCACTTCAGTCTCCAAAGCTACATCAAACTGTTATCATGACATTGAGAATTTGTAGTCTTAAGGGTTCAAGGTATGCATGCTGAAAGAGCATTGGAAAGTTATTCTTTCACATGCATAATGCAAAACAGATATGTTATGAATGTTTCCCTGCTGAACTGTGTCTTAGTTTTGGGTTGAGGATGCATTTATTCATCAAATGTCACTTAACTGCTCTGGTTTTTTGAGGACAAAGACACATGCAAAGATGAATCCCTTAAACTGTCTTTTGCTTCTTGTCTTCATTGGCTCCAGAAGTATCTTTATAATAATCTGTTCTCTCTGTCTTATTACATAAACCAGAGATCCTTCATGTAATCCCTCCAGGGTTGTTGGTAAAGTCTGCTGTTTCATTTACATGCTTCAATGGCAATAGCAGATTATCACAGCACCCTTCAAGCACCCTTATCGTCACCCTTGTCCCAGACCAGAAATAGCCCTTTTACTAGTTGCCAGAAGTGGAGAGCTTTTCATGTATTGAAGAACTACATGGTGACCAACCTTGCCACTGAAGGCAGGCTTTAGATTCTCCAGGCTGGGTAGTATGTCCAGGCAGTGAAGGGGGCTGGGTTGACGAACGACAGACTTAGGTCTTCAATCTGACATTATCCAGTCATCTGGCCCCATCCATGAGGCCTGATGTTGATAGACGGACTGGGCTGCTGGTCCCCCGCCATCCATCTCCATTTGTGGCTAAAGCAGTGACACTAAGTATGCCTGACATTGGAGGGCAGAAGAAGGTTCTGGATTGTTCCACTGTTATCTCAGATGGGTCGGGATTCCTCGACCAGCGACGGCTGTGTTTTTTTCTTGTGGCTTTCTGAGGCGACCGTGTATGCTTGTCTGTGTGTATCCACTGTTCTTTTTGCTGAATTTTCTGTGGTCCACTAGACTTCCAGTCTCCAGACAGACTCAGTGTCTGCCTATTCACTGTTCCTGTTCCTGCTGTCACAGGCTTTGTCAAGTAGTAAACTAGTACAATTCACCCTATTGAGACTACATGTGTGTTGACCGTGGGTTCCTTTTTCACAGTGTATACTCACAAATTGTATTGAAACCAAATGGAACAGTTTGGCACTCCATCTACCCCACTCTCTGCAATGGCATGCCTTGGACCAGCAGCTGAAATCAATAGTACATTTTTATGCCCATTGTGTAAATGCTTGGCCCTTTACATCTGTGTGTCTCAGAGGGATGGTCTCATTAGTCAGGGAGATGGCAGCGAGTCAGAGTGTATAGTGAGGGTCATTTAAATCCTCCCCAGCAGGCCACTAACAGCCCCACAGTGCATTCCAGCAGGGTGAAGCCCGGCCAAAGGCCAAGGATATAGAGCTGCCTGCTTCAGCGTACCCAAGCCCCGGAGTTTAGGTCATAAACCTTTGCTTTCCACTCAGAGCAAACATCTGCTTGCCTTCTCAGGCAGTTACATCTATGGAATTATAGCTACAGCATAAACAAACAGTGAATTTAATGTTTTGCATCAACCATTTTAAGTCCTAAATATGCCATATACATACAGCACCAGTCAAAATTTGAAAACACTTGACTGAATGTATTGACGCGAGGCTCCTTTTTTGATATTGCTATTAAAATCTTAAGTATCAGTTAATTACAATATACACTGTGGACAGAGGTATTGGGACACATGTTCCATTCCATGTTTCGTCTAAAATGAAGGGTATTAAAAGATTATATTCTGATTTTGTTGCAGTAACTGTCTCTCCTGTATAAGAAAGGCTCTCTACATTGCTGTGAGGATTGAGGATTTGATTTCATTCAGCAAGAAGAGCATTCGTTAGATCAGAATGTTGGATGAGCATCACCCCACCTCACTCCCCAACTTATCCCAAAAAGTACTGGATGGAGCACCATCATTCCATAAAGTTATGGGGCTGCATACAGGCCCTTAGGCTTGGAAACTTGTACACAATGTGGTGTCTACATCTAATATTGTTAAAATATGTTTGAATTGAAACAAACAAAATCCTTATTATATATCCACTAGACCTCTAAGGGTGAACAAGTCCATTGCAAGATTTTTTTTTTTTTTTTACTTTAATCTTCTGTGGTTTATTATTTCAGGACAGTCGCAATTAGCCGAGATGCAGTTATTACTCATTTGACTCAGACACATAATGAGAGTGTAACGATAAAGCTATGCTAATTATATTTTATGACTGGTCTCCTATTGTTATTAGATAAATCCCAAAAACAGCACAGAGCTAATAGTGCTTTATTGGTCAGTATGTTTTCAACTTTAAGGCCGGGTGGGTCCATGCTTGTTATAGCAGATGAAGTCATCCTGGGTGTTAAAACTAGAATTAGATCAGCTGCTTAGACCAAAGGCTCAGACATCTGTGACAGGCTAAGGACAGCTGTGGAAACTGCTTCTTTCATGTCTCATGATGGCTTTATTAATGCTGAGGCTTGGGATAAAGCGGCAATGCATTGATAAAGTGATAAGGTGGCATTGCATTGGTATAGTGTGTGATTTGTCATGTGATTTGTTGACAGATTATATCAAATCATATCAGAAAAGCAATCCAAAAGTGAAGACATGATTTTGCCAGTCTGGTTGGTTGGATGGGTGGTTTGTTGCATGTAATAAAAGTACCAAACACATCTGTTTATAGTCCTTTGAAAAAAAAAGTGATTTAAGAAGAAATGGAAATAACTATGGTGCCAATAGGTCCTGAGAGTCATATTCTATTGGTAGCACTTCTCTACAGGGACTAGACAAGCAGTATACCTCGATAAATTCATTAGAAGTTTTGTCCACAAACATTTGCACATATCGTGTTGCTGCAGGTACTCTGCGCTCTGCTGCTAAAACAGCCTGACCTGACCATGTTGGCAGTTAAAATATTCTTCACCTGTAAATTACTTTCCGGACAGTTGAATGGCAGATTTCTGATTGTTCTGAGATCTTGTTAAATCCCTTCCCAGACTCATCTGCATCTACAACCTTCTTTCTGAAGCCCTCAGAGAGCTCTTTGAATCTCGCCAAGGGGATACCACTATCCTCAACAATCAAGAGCAAACCAAACAATTGTCTGAGGTTTGAATAAAACAGGCTCCTCCAAAATCCTCCAAAATGTTTTCCTGTTGTGTCAATTTTTAACTTGAGTGCATGTGTCCAAGAGTACCTTTATACTAAAATGGGATTTCAATGAAACATCTTTTCTTGTGCTGCTTTTAAGGGTTCAATTCATTTTTATATGATTTTAATGTTAGGCTTAGGATGCCTTAATTCCTGGCATATTATCTGATGTTGACTGTTACCAAATGTTCCCTGAAAAAACATTCCAGCTATACGGTCAACGTGCACATTAACTTGATTGACGTTTCTTATTGCAAAACTAAGGAACTTAGGAGACGAGCTAAATTAAATGGAGCTTGGCCAATATGATGCCTTTTTTTCATAACAGCGGTCCAATTAATAGGTTGCACAGAAGGCCAGAAAGCAAACATTCCACAAGAGCCTATCAGCGGGGGCACTGTGTCGACTGTGAACCCAAAACACACCACCATGTTTTCACTGTGGTCTTGGCTCAAGTCGGGAGGGGATGGTTATAGTTTTTGGAGAAAGGGAAAGATGGAGAGAGAGACAGTGAGAGAGAGAGAAAAGGGAGGGGTAGGCCAAGAGGGAGAGACTATAAAGGACATGAAGGCTAAATGCTCATGCTATACTCTCAACAGAGCACTTGCACGGCCACTTGCGAGACCACAAGGACTTCAGGATGGCCTTTACAAGCGCTCCATTAAATGTTCCAGAAACAGGACATTAACTTCCAGTGCTTTTTAAAAAAAGCCTTTTAGGAACTTCCACCTTGATAGAGTTCTGTGTGCTGTGGAGAGACACTCTTTAGACCCCCAGAATTGCTTTGTTGCACAGACCTACCCGTAACTACTTCTTGCATCACAGAATGAAGCATAGTGCTTACTTCGTACTGCAGCTCCCCAGCATTCCATTGTTTATGTGCTATGGTGGTGTGTATATCAGAAGTTGAAGGTGGTCTGTGTCCTCAAGGAGTCAAGAATGGTATGTGTGTGCAGAGTGAGGGTGATGAAGGTGTCAAGCAGAAGAAAGGACCACCGTCAGATTGTGTGTGTATGATAGCTCTCAGGTTACTGTGGTTCAGAAGGTCTTTATTGGTCAGGAATTGAATAAATATATCTCAAAAGCTACTGATGGTATTTTTCTTTTACTCTTGAAGGTTCAAGTGCAAAAAATGCTCCTTTTGGGAACCGTGGGATGTTCGCAGTGCACCCATGCCCCTTTCTTGATGCCCCTGCTCACTTGCTCTTAGAACCCAAAATGTGGGCAGTTACATGCTGTTTTCTAGGCCTCATTATTTAGAATCAGAGTAACCTACATACACTATATCATAAATTACGTACTCAGCCTCAATGCAGACTCCAACTGATCAGCAAGAGGGGGTAGGGCTGATGACATCACTCACTCATATTGGATTACACACAATTTAACAATTGTGTAACAATTTCAGAATAAAAATGAGACTGGATTTTATAAAGAACATCCAGGTTGTTTTATTTGGACCATTCTAAAATATTTGTCAAATAAAAG
Source organism: Acestrorhynchus altus (assembly GCA_034509495.1). Classification (NCBI taxonomy): domain Eukaryota; kingdom Metazoa; phylum Chordata; class Actinopteri; order Characiformes; family Acestrorhynchidae; genus Acestrorhynchus; species Acestrorhynchus altus. Next base: position 7,810,505 of record CM067522.1, on the reverse strand, counting down.
TACAAAAGTAAAGTTAAAAAAGACACTATATGGACAAAAGCACTGGGACAGCTGCTCAATGAACGTTTTATCTGAAATCAAGGTTATTAAAAGAGTGTGTCCTATTTTTGCTGGAGTAACTTTGACTGTCCATGAAGATTTCTTAGATTTATTTAGATTTTGGACAGAATTTTGGTCCTTGGACCAGAACATTAGTGAGATCAGGATGTTGGATAATAACCACCTCACCTCATCCCCATCTCATCCCAAAAGTATTGGATGAATCACCGTCATTCCAGAGAACACAGTTCCACTGTTCCCCAGCTCAATGCTGGGGGGCTTTATACTCCTCTAGCCCAAACCTGGCATTAGGCACCGGACAAATAGGTTCATGTTAATCTGTTCCAGAGTTCTTTTTTGTGGAGGACAAAGGACTAGACAAAAACTAGACAAGCTGTGTGTGCATTTCAACATTTGTGTCAGCAATGGGTTAAACTTAAATTTGCTGAATGCATTCATCAGGAGGCTTTCAAAAACACGCTGTAGGATGAAGATTATTAAGAACACAGTTTTCTGTGTTTTTGTGTGAATGGGCAAAACAGGTTCCGTTTTTAATCTCACACTGTACTGGACTGACAACAAAGTTAAATAATTCATTACACATTTGAATAACAGTGGAGGCATACTGCCTGCACAACAAGAAAGATTTTTGCTGCTCCTTTGATTAATTTAATCATAATCAAAATATCTGCAAATAAGTGGACAGAGCCAGTGGCTGCCCATCATATGATGGAACAAAGCTGGGAAGATGAAGGCTAGCATGTGCTTCCTCCAACTGCTACATAGCATTTTAGCCTTAAGTCCACTTGTGATCATTTAAAGCTTGATTTCATTGAAGAAGTAAACAGAATTCATAGAACTATGTTACTTGATCTTGAATTTGATCAAAATGTTTAATTGCATTCAGCACTAATGAAGATCTGGGGGATGTTAGTAGTCCAAGTCTGGGTTCCATATGTGAAATCTAGAATATAACAAGGAAAGCGTATTAGTGTGAACCAAACACTCACAAGTAACATATCGCTGACACAAACAGATATCATATCACGAGTAAGACTCAACCATCCATGGAAAGTTTTGTGAAAATGGCTTGCATCCAGAGCAGATGGGATTATTATAGGTGATTAAGAAACAGAGCATGGATTTCGTTTGTTCTTGATACTTCAATGGTTATTTTTCCCAGTTGCAGCTAAATGAAAGACATTTGTGGTATTTATAATGTGTGAAGAGTTTCTCCTTTTTTTAACCCTCCCAATGTTTTATGCTCTATGCTGGAATTCATTTTCCTCAGCCAAGATCATAAGCTCTGGTGTGCATTACTGCACATGCTCTAAACCCTCTGTATCTGTACACTCAATAATGGAAAATCAGTTTGTGTAAACAAAAGCATGATTTTTTTCAGATCCAAATATGTTTAGTTAGTTCTGGTAGCAGATCATCCACTAGTGCAGCTTATTTGTTTGTTTGGATCCAAGTCTTTTGGCATTTTTTGTTTGTTTACTTGCTACCTAAACAAAAGCCAAAGTAATCCACACAGTTTGGCATGATGTTATGAATTCTAATTCTGCCCTGTTTCTAATGAATTCTAATTCTGTTTTCCATCAAATTCATATCCAAACAAATCTGCCATTAAGTACATTTTTTTCAGTAGATCTTTCTGAGGAGCTCAGATGTAAGATAATCTACTTGCACAAGGGAAATGAAAGCTCAAGGAATGTAACTGTAAAAACAGAAGTTTCCAAAAGTTGCTAATCAGAATATAAATCGCAGGGTAAAGGGGACCCCAATCACCAAAGATCACCAAAATACTACTATCAGGTAAATAGAAAACCAAGCTTCGTGTGTGTTTCTGTTCATTCTTCCATGGTATGCTTTGTATACAAAAGGATGCGGATCTGATCAAGTTGCTCTTACAGAGAAAAGCCAACAGACAATTAATCAAATCAAAGTGCTGAAGCTGGTGGTGTTATCTTTGGTTCAATACTTTGTTGAAGCACCTTTGGCAGCAATTACAGCCTCAGTCCTTTTTGTGTATGATGCTACAAGCTTGGCACCTGTTTTGGGCAAGTTTCTCCCATTCTTCTTTGCAGAACCTCTCAAGCTCCATTAATTGGATGAGGAGTGTCAGTGTGCAGCCATTTTTTAGATATCTCCAGAGATGTTCAATCAGGTTCAAGTCTGGAGTCTGGCTGGGCCACTCAAGGACATTCACAGAATTGTCCTGAAGCCATTCCTTTGTTATCTTGGATGTGTGCTTAGGGTCATTGTTCTTTTGGAAGATAAACCTTTATCCCAGTCTGAGGTCCAGAGTGCTCTGGAGCATCTGGTGATCATCAAGGATGTCTCTGTACATCACTGCAGTCATCTTTCACTCGATCCTAACAAGTCTTGTCTGCTGCCACCACAATGCTTCACTGTAGGAATGGTATTAACTAGGTGATGAGCAGTGCCTGGTTTCCTCCAGGCGTGATGCCTCGCATTCAGTCCAAAAAGTTTAATCAGGCCCTTCTACCATGATCACTCAGTGTTGCTGGACACCCAGCTCTTTGAATAGTCCTGGTGGTTCCAAACTTCTTCTATTTACAGATGATGGAGGCCATTATGCTCATTAGGACCTTCAATGCAGCAGAAATATTTTTCTGTACCCTTCCCCAGATCTGTGTTTCAGTACAATCCTGTCTCGGAGGTCTACAGACAATTCCTTAGACTTCATGGCTTTGTTTGTGCTCTGACATGCACTGTCTACTATGGGACCTTATATGAACAGGTGTGTGCCATTCCAAATCATGTCCGACCAACTGAATTTACCACAGGTGTCCAATCAAGGTTATATTTTTGTTATTTTATTTTTAAATCATGTTGGGTATTTTGTGTAGAATCTTAAGGAAAGCAATACATTTAAACCATTTTGGTTTGGATGTAACATAAAATGTGGAAAAAGTGAACTGTGCTCTGTATGACTGAAATCTACAACAAAGATTTTTGAAAATATTTGCACAATTTGCATGCACTCATTTTCTACATATGTTAAAATTCACAAGCAGCTCCCATCCACTGGTGGCGTTGGTTTGCAAAATGTACATAAAGAACAATGTCAGCACAGCAAGCTGCTTTTCCCAGTTATGGAGCATCTAAAATGGATCTAATCGAAAACTATTTCAGATTGGACTATGGTTAAGTTTAGGGTTAGGGTAAGAGTTGGGTTTAGGTTCTTTTTATGTTATGGTTAATCTTAGCCTGAGGGTTATGTTAAATTTAGGTTTTAGTTCAGATTATGGTTTTGGTAAAGGCTAGGTTTAGGTTTAGATTAAGTTCAGGTTCAGGTGATAAAACTACACTGGTTGCTTTGTAAAATTCTCTGTTAAAATTGTTTGATTTCTTCTAGAATTGTAGGTAGGTCTTTGTGAAAGAGTATATCATGTTTGTTTGTATGATTTATAATACTGTTTATAGATATAATTGAAAACATTTCAGACAAAAAAAAAACAAAAACAAAAAAACAACAACTAAGAATGGCACCAAATACACAACATTTTAGTGAGTAAGTTAACTTACCAGCTGTTATTGGAGAAATAACTCATTCTGGATACAACAAAATTGGACCAAGACATGACCCCCGACCTTGCCTTAATAATCTCTGGCTGACTGACAAAAATGGAGTGTTCAGTTAATAATATACACATTCTGCTGCTGCAGTGAATCCTCTCTCAGGCCAATGCAGATGTCTTGGACGTCCAGATTGATCTACTAGCTGATGAGCTGATTTTGAACTTTGCATGCCATGTGCCACTAAGAACCATGGATGACCCTGTCTCACAACCGTGACATGACTATCATCTAACATCGCAGCCCACCACAATAACAAGAATGAAAAAAATCCAACCTCCATCTCACATAAATCCAGGCTGCTGGGTTGTAACCTGGGACTGAACCATGATCAGGGAGGGGTAAATAGAGGTACATCTCTCTGTTTTATAGTTTGTTCTTGTGATTTACAGGAACTTCCTGATAGATTACCAAGCAGTGACCTTTAGACAAGCGGTGATGAATATGTCTGAAGACATCTGGTGGACTGGGGACTTATGAGCGAGGGTATTATTGGTGGAAACCAGATACAGACAGGGCGTGTTATTGCAAAATACCAGCATCCAGGCTTCTTTTGCAAAACACTCATGGCAGGGGCCTGAGTTCATCTGTACTGGGTTAGATTTCCCAAGGAACTCTTTGGAAGATATTGCTTGAGTGTTGAATGCTTCCTTTTCGAATAGATTCTTCTTTTTTTCTTTTCTTTTTTTGTGACAGCTTTCAGTGATAAGCTCTGGCGAAAACAAATGTGTCCTCTAACAAAACACAGCTACTTGGCTCTAGAGTTAAGGATTTCTCCAAAGTGATATTTATGACCTTCCAAGCGATCACTTGACTCACTCGGGCACATCTGATTGCCATTAAAGTCGCCCTTTTTATCGCCAGGTCCTATAAAACCACACCATGACATGCCACCTTGAGTCATTACTCCCTTTCGTCTCCCCCATTAAATGGAAGGAACCAATGTTGAGTGAATGGATGGCAACACCTAACAGGTACTAAAGCACCAATTTAAAAGAATGGAAACAGCCTGGTGCTAATGTCAAGACATACATCCATGCTCCACTTTGAATGCAAAGAGGGGCTCAAAACTGGGCTAAATGACTGTAACAATGTTCTCCTTGAAGGTAATGAATCCACTGTTCCTTTGTAGATGCTACATTTTGATCATTGATGCCAAGGAATTACCTCATTGCACTCAGGGCTTAGAGATGGAGATGAGGACAGATCAGAGTTGCCATGAATGACCAACATGCTATTAATACCATAACGTGAGAAGCCTTGTTCTGAAGGCGTAAATCATTCAGAGTGAAAATAATTGCGTGCTTTGCTGGCATGATCAACATGTTGCTTGGCTCTACACATGGTTCTGCTTGGAACTGGAAGCCAGGAGATATATGAGAAGATTTGAGGGTGGAGATACCTGTCTTGATCTGCAAATACACATACACAGTGGTTATCTTCCTGTGTTGATAGCTAAAAAACCAAATAACAAAGTTGTTCAAGCTCCATAATTACAACGGTGCTCCTACTGTATGATTATTGCATGTGGTTAAGATGAGAATGAGAATTCAGAATCCAATGTCAGTGCTTCTTCTCTTTACTGTGTTTCTGAGATGTTGTTTTAACCTTTGAAACCCAGGAACTTTACATTTATATTTTGTTAAACTCTAACCTACACAGCCACCAAGTGACATCTGCTAGACTGCTGAATAAATCCAACCAATCGATATTAATGCAATGGAATGAATATGACTTACAAATGTAAAAAAGACTTTTATTGGTCTATGTAATAAATAGGTGTCAGAGGCCCTGAATTACTGTGGAGCTCCTGGATTTACGTTCAAGTAAGCCCATGCATTAAATTGCCCATAATAAACACACTACTAAATACACAACTGCAGTGCTTCATCACCACATTCAAGTGTTGTGTGGTTAGCAAACCCATAGCTTTAGCGTCACCAAATTACTTCTGCAGCATTTGTCATTGCTGCTATGCTTTTCTGCCAATATTGCATAGCTTGTGATATAGATGGCATTCTCTGCAACTTCATCAAAGGGATGCAGGACAACCAAGGGGGCAGAAAGCTCTAGAGAGGGACAATGACAAGAAGCCTTTTTTGCAGTAAACTACATCAATCACAGAGAAGATTGATGCAGCCTGTTTAATAATAAAGAATATTGTATTGATTTGCAAAGAATTGCAGATCTTTCACATAGCACACAGATTTGTGAGATAATATATTGGGCCATGTGATCACTAGTGTCTTGAGCATATCTGAAATCCATTTGTGGTCAGAAATAGTGTAGGGATGTGTTCCTTTCTTATCATTGCTGAGGACTATTGCTGTAATCTGCATGATCAGAGCTACTGAGGCTTCCACTGTAAACAGTGCTTTACTGTCCCAGGCCCAAAAAGCTTGTGTCTCGTGGCATGTACAGAATGCTTATGAATGCAACTGTGTTAAAAAGTTCTCTTATAATAAAATTTTTACTGTCTTAATGTTAGTTTAACAACACTAAAGGTATCATGCATCAGCTAATTTACTGCTGTCTACGTGTACATGCTCAACCTGCATGCAGACTCCAACTGATCAGTGAAAGGGGTCAGGGCCATTGATGTCACTCACCCAGATATTGGGTTATAAATGAACATAAGAAGGGAAGGGCTGTCTGTTTGAGTGTTAAAATTTCAGAATAAAAGTCCTGAGAAGAGATAATACTGATACATACATAGTGCAAATAACTAAAATAATAAATTACTTTTAAAACATGTGGACGATCTCTCCCCCCTAGTGTCGAGAGCAGGGCATGTTATGTGGGAAGCTACTTAGGGGAATGGGTAATTGGCATATCTAAATTAGTAGGGGTGGAAATTGGAACTCTTAAATCTCTTTTCACTGTGGTCCTTCTGTGGGATCATTAAGACGTGGTACTTGCTTTTTAAGAATTTTACCATTAAGTTGGAATATTATTACATTTAACAGTCTAAAGCATGTCAGTTTGGTCAAATGCAGAACAGAAAATGAGATTGTATGGAATGTTATCAAATATTAAAGGCAGAAAGAAAAATATAATTAGAAGTTTTAGCTTGTATCAATATCAACAGCAATTTCTCAAAGCATGAAAAGATATGAGATGGAGGAAGCAGACGGTGTTTTGGAAACAACCACTGTGAAAATACTTATAGTACCTTCAGGGGTTTTCCCTGTTTTGCCCACATGTATACCTACAACAATGTAGCAAGTCATTAAAAGCCTTATATTATATATAATCTAGCTAACCTCTGTGCTACACAGTGCATGTCTGACTGGTTCTCTTTGTCGTGTAGCATCAAAGCAATATCCAGTCTGTCCTTAGCAACCATACAAACAAGTTCTTACAACGTTTCCAAAGCAAGCGCTGTTTATATGATACAAAATGATCTGTGGTAGTAAGAACAGTGGCACCGTTGAACTCACTGTAATGTGAATGTGCTGCATGACATCTTTCAGGAAAATGGGCCTTAATAACTTCCAGGCTTTGTTTAAATTAAGCTCTGAATTCCAGAGAATTCTTTCTTTGGAGTGGCTTCTAGATTGATTGGCACCTAAAGATGAGCAAAAAAGATACCTAAAGAATGTCTTTGTTGGTTGTCAGCTTGATCTAAGTATCATTTTTGTAATAGTTTGGGAAAGATATTTATTTTTGAACATTTTGTAAATTTTCTTATAAAACTCAATCAAAATCAAGATTAACTGCAGTGGGAACTTTACAAAAGTCTGCTTAATAGTACTTGGGAACCTATACTAAAGAATCTCCATTGACTTAAATCATAAACTATAATTAAAGAACAAATTCTAATCTGGGTCCAAGAATGCAATTCTTAAAGATTCACTTCTTCTTTCTCAAGATGAGAAGAAAGATGACAAATGCAGCTTTTTATACAGACAAGTGTCTATTTTTGCACTGCAAGAAGGAACAATGTACTACATATTATATCTACAATTAGATACAAAAGATACAAGAACTGACTATGATAGGGACAAACACTAACCTCTTAAAATAAAGCTGCTTCACATTCATTATTAAAACCAAAAGTAGATGTAAAAGTTTATTAAACAAAGAATGAATGAAGACACTTCCTAAGAAAATGCAAAAAGTCACCAGCAAGAACAACCCTGACAAAAGATATAATGTGTTATCATAAGTAGATGGATTGTTGACTTGGGGTCTGATGTATAGAGACAGCTTTTAGATAGAATTATATCCACAAATATAAGTCCACATTTTATAACTAGACATGTCTTTCCTGCTTGTTTGTGGACAAACGTTTTCATGAAGATTTGATATTTTTATGCTTCTGTTCAGGCCCTAATTTTAATGTTTTTGCCAGCACTTGGGAAATAAAAATATTTTCAAATAAAAAGTTGAGTTTTTCACTGGCATGTGTTGTTGTGCTGGACTGTGACAAAATGTAGACAAAATGCAGAAGCAAGAAGAAGCTAGATACAAAGGAGTTGAGACAGAAAGTTTAAAAGAACTAGTTTAAAGCAAATGAAATTCAAGCAAAGATATGTCTTCTGTGGCCTCACTCCAGAAGCTCTTGTGGGCGATTTATTCTATTTTGTACAAAATATATGTCAATGTATAGATATTTATAATATATCACACAGGCCTAGCTTGTGGGGAAAAAATATAGCTCTACTTTTCTCGGCTGCATGAAGGTAACTAGCTGAAGTAAGTATAGTAGTGTCTGCAAGGGCAAGCTTTAAGCTTTAAGTCTTGCAGCTGGTTAACACCTTTCATTGGCATTGCTGGCTTTCTATTCCCAGTTGACTGTATCACTGTGGTCACTTAAAAGCTAGAGATTAGTTTCCTGAAGTAGTCGCTGTAAAATGCTTTGGCTGGTGGGCTGGATGTATTGAGGTTTGAGGATGTAAATATCACAGGTAAGACTGTTATTTAACATTTTGGTGATTTTGGAATTGGCCTTTGTCTGTTGGTTTTGCTTTTGAAGGAGGCCAGAACAGTGGTTGAGGTTCACGGTTTGTCACTTCCATGTATTGAACCCAACTATTAAGCTATTAAACTATGATTATTCAACAATGCATGGGTATGTACAGTTTTCACTTCTAAGAATGAAATTTTCCCAAAAGTGAGAAATAAAGAAGACATCCAGTCTCACAGCAAGTGAAATAACAGCATATGGCCCCTGCAGAGCAACTTGCAATTATCTATGTCCTGAGGAGATGTCCAGAGAACAAGAACGTCACGTCAGAGCGCCTGAACGAGTGGGGCGGCACGGAGCTTGTGCAGCTGCCCGTCCTAATAGACATGCTTTTCTCAGAGGAGGAAACGAGAATGGGAGGGAAAAAAAAGCCTTCCAGCACACAGATGGGAGCAGAGAAGGAGAAGGAAGAGGGCTTGAATAGGAAAAAAATGGCTCTCTGAGGTTTTAACAACCTACCCACATCTGTTTATTTAGAGAAGAAACCATTGTGTCACTCAGTTATTCTAACAAGTCTTGCTGCGGCCGTCATTTAGGCCCGCTACAACGGCTTTTCAAATACACAGTTTATGCTGAAGCAAAGTGGCCCCTGAGCGCCACATGGCCAGCAAAGGAGCTGGCCAGATGGGCGAAACGTGCCAAAGGGTTTCACATTGCTTAGCTCTCTTCGCCCCTTGACGTCTCTATAGCTGATTGGGTCAGGCCTGAGACCTTTCTGCAGAAGGCTGAGGAATGAGGAATGGCCTGTGGTTGGAGTGATTAGAGAGTGTTTTTTTCTCAGTACAAACTTTTTAATTGGTCTAATACAGCCCTGAACAGCTGCCAATCTGATATAGGTACAAGACTCCAAGTGTCACTGTCAAAGCAACATTGTTCCACTCTGAACTGGATTTTCCATCCATGGATTCTGTCAGTTGAATGTGCCTTATGTTTGCCTTATCAAAATGCCAAGATATGCCCAAAGAGGTTTGATAAGATGTGGGGCATACCTGTTCAGAAATACAGACCCGCTTTATGGGATAAGTGGACATTTGAAATTGTCAAACAGGGCATTCTAGCAGACATGCTCTTAAAAATAAAAGCCCTACCAATGGTTCTTTGTATAATACCACACAAGAACCATTTTTAGATCCATGAAAAAACACTTTTATGAGGTTTAGGGGATTAGATATTAGGAATGCCAGCTGCAGTGTGTGTGATTTTCACGTTTGTTGAAGCAATGGGTGCTACTTAAAGTAGTTTAAAGTAGTGTCCACAAACATTTGGACAGATAGTGTATTTGTGAGGAACATGAGTGTCCACTACAGAATTTAATGTTTCCATGATGAATCACATTCCAAGTGTTGCCCCATGTTTTAAGACAGAATTTCATCTAACCTTATCTTCCTTACTGAGATATCCCAGGACGGCACTGTGAGCATGATTCCAACATTGCTGTCTGATTCACCGGAGCCATTAGTGCATGGAAAGCATCTGATTTATATCAAATCGGGAATGATGAAATCTTGGGGCCACTGAGCGTTTCTTTTTTGTGTTAGTCACGCGTTGTTAAGTCCCATGTTGTAAAATTCGTCCTCGCTGCTCTCATGTCTGTGAGGGTTAATGTCTTTATTGGTCCATGTATGCACATGGCATTCTCTCCCTCTATGCGATGGTATGACAGGCCCTTAGGCATACATAAATAGTCACTTATGCAGGAAGGGGGGGTGTCCATGTGTTGGGACAGCTGGTGAGAGTGTGTGGGTGTCTGTGTGTGTCTGAGGATTGAGTGATTCAGCCCAGCCAGGGGTTCAAACAGAACCTGGCAGAACATCTCCCCTCTGATCTGCTATCTATCAAGACATAGCTGTATTTCAGCTGCACAGTGGAGTATTGTTAAAGCTCCTCCACTGTATGACAGGAACAGATATGTGGGCCAGGATTAGCAACAGGACATCAACATCCCAAGGCATGAATCCAATTGTTAACTAAGAATGTGTTTGATCCATCTTATTTTTCAGTGCAGATTGTCAGCAGATACCAATCCCATCAGATTTTTGTAACATCAGAAAATATGTTGCTTCCGTGAATCCACACCCAGGGAACGGGGGCCTTCTCACAAGATCCGGAATAAGGTAGGCACAAGGATGCACATGAAACACTGAGTGGAGTGACTCAAAAGGGCTTTATTCAAACATTTCTCCAAAACAAACTCCAACATAAATGATCAAAATAAATCCTACACCCCACTGTGCGGCTATCTGCACTTGCTTGTTTATAAGGGGTGACTTGGCCCAATGTGTTTTCCTTTTTTTTAAACTCCATTCTTAGTCTGTTACCCTCAGTCTCTTCCCCAGCCTCCTTCCTCAGTCCTCAGTTCTCTCTCTCTCTCTCTCTCTCTCTCTCTCTCTCTCTCACTGGGGCTGCTGATCTGGGCTAATTGTCCTCATCAACCTCAGGTGCACCGCAATGCCATGGCCAGCACAGCCGCAGGGAGTCACCCCACCGCCTCACCACCACACTTCACATTTTAGCCAAAACTTGTGGGGGAAAAGAAAACAAATCACTTATAGTCTACAAATAAATAATGGTAATTCAGGGGTTATTTAGTTAAAGGTTAAAGGTCTACACTAAAGCTTAATACTGCTAAAGTCACATGCATGACACCTACGCTTCTGTGCAAAATCACTATTTAAAATGGTTCTGGATGCAGCTCTACCTCTGGGGCAGAACAAATGCCATGGGTAGAAACAATAACCAATTAACACATTAAACAATAACCAGTAAGTGGAGCTTTCTGGTCATTAGAGCCGTATACGTGGATACATTTTATAAAAGTTGTGCAATTCATTTGGAGGTTTTGTTGTTTTAAATTCTTTTATGGTTTCTTGGAAACTGCCTGGGAAAATAGTTAGATAACTACAAAGGCAGCATTTCACAGCTTTTATCCAGTCTTTTCTTTAGACATTGAGAGCACTATCATGTTTTCATGTTACAGATATTTTAAATTGCAAAACGTCATTTCAGGGAGAATTTCAGGGAGATACCCCCAGACCTGGAAAAGAGCAGGTGACATGTTTTGTAAAGTTAGATTAAATTGATCACATTGTGAAAAAGAAACAAGCATACAGCTTCATTGTTGGGTTGCCAGCCTCCCCTGAATATCTTTAGACTTCTGATTTTGACTGTGTGACAAACTAAGAACTAAAGGCCGGTTCAGGAGATGGTCTAAAACTTTCCCCAATGAGAACCAACATGTTGGACAGTGTTTTTGCACTGAGCTATGCTGCAGTACTGAAACGTCTTCAGTTCCTCACTTCTTTAAAGTAGTAGTACATACATAATACTGTATTTTGTTAGAGTTACTTGTACACATCCTCTGAGCATTCAGGTTCCAGTGCCTGGTTCTTCACACTTTGTTTAAGAGCAAGCATAATTCTTTGCTTTTTCAGAGTTTGGGAACATTTTCCTAAATAACTCAGCTATATCCAGACCGACTTACAAAAGTGCTTAGGTGTTTACTCAGATATCCGTAGCTAGTAGGAGAGGCTAGAATCCAGAGACTCCTTAAGCTTAGATGCTGTTGAAAACAAAAGTCAGGTTGGGGACTGCAGTGGAATTTTATTCCTTACGAGTCTAGAGAATAGATTGAGACTCCAGAGCCTTTGAATAACTTTATTGAGAGGCATAGACAGAGTACATGCATGCATGAATCATATGCCCTCTGCCCTAGGCAGGCTGAGTCTTCCTCTTCATACTCTCACAGTGAAGAAAGGATATTGCCATCAATGAAGCTTCTACATACGTGGTTACATTGTTCTGTGCTTACAGGTACTTCTCAACAGATGCTCTGTTCATTTTAACAGACAGGAACCCAGTGGTTTTTTCCCCTTTCTGCTTTCAAGACCTTACTTCTTTTTAAAACTGTCTGCTTAAGAAAGAGTCCATTGCTTCCATCACTGTCACAGTTTATCTAGGCCCTGTAAAGAAGTATTGCCGATAGAATACGACTCTCTGTAGCAGATAAACATGAATCTACTTGCACCATACCTAATACCAGGCATGGGCTAAAGGAGGTACAAAGCCTCTCAGCATTGAGCTGTGGAGCAATGGACCTGTGTTCTGTGGAATAATGGAGCTCCATCCAATACTTTTGGGATGAGCTAGAGAATTGGAGATGAGGTAGGGTGGTGATCATCCAACATCCTGACTTCACTAACTCTCTTGTGGCAGTCAAAATACAGTCACATACTGACAGTAATGCTCAAAAATCTAAAAGAAAGCCTTCCCTGGACAGTAGAGTACCAGTGATTTTGGAAGAAACAAAGAATGAGTAGGTGTCCCAATACTCAACAGTGTCACTATCCATCCATCCATCCATTTTCTATACCGCTTATTCCTGAATTGGGCCACGGGGTAGCCAACAACAGCGCTATCCACAGTGTCACTACAGTATGTAAATTTTCCACAGTAAAATAGTTTCACACAGCAGATATTCAGGTTCCCTTGTTAAACCCATTAAAACGTCACTGCTGCAGATTATGGGTACAGTTGACATTTCTACAATAGTGACACAGTGAAAAAAAAAGAAAGAAAAAAAAGAACTAAAAGGATCACAACTAGGTCAGGTTTAGTGTAAGCAAGACCTGGTCAATCAGAATAGCCTTAATAACGTTTAATGCATCTTTAAATAGTTTATTAAACCATTTTACTACACATTTATAAACATGTGCAGATTTTGAGTTGTTTGTGTATTCAAAAAATAAATGTTTGAATGGGAATATATGTCACACATCAACTACACTTCATTATTTCTTTGAAGAAACAAATGAATAGTACAGTACATTCGGCAACCAACACCGCATGGTGCTTCTTTTATACAGTATGACAAAACTTTCTGTAGCTGCAGAAGACAAACACCGTACTCCTAAGGTTCCAGTTATGAATTCCCTTGAAAAATGCATCATCACTGATTCTTTATTCTGTTCACATTTCTCATCTCGTAACAGAATGAATCGTCTGTGAAGTCATTGGTTACACTACAGTGAGGTCAGTTTGAAAAGTATTAGTAATATCCTGGACGTTAGCCCTGGACAAGTCCTTCATCACTTAGTCTTATGTGGAATCTCACATTGTAAAAATATTCAGCGACTCTCTGTCTTAAAATTATATATTCAATGTTTAATGAGGTTCAAATTTTCTTTTTATAGTCTAGCAGTTTAATGTAATTTTACACATAATAATATGTAAAAAAAATATTTACATTCAACTTATAGATTCCTTTTCTGTTATGGTATCATCCAGATGGATTTGCTAAAGTGAAGTGACACAACATTTGACATTAATATTTTTTATAGTGGAATCAACTTTCAACAACTGTCACTAAACTAAAATGCATCTTTATTAAACAAACAAAAAACACAAGTATATGTTTTCAGAAAATGGTAAATTGATGAGACTTGAATGTTTTTTTACAGTGTTTTTTCTGCTTTGTCCAGGTCAGGATTGGGGTCAGTCTAGGGACTACCTGGAATCATTGTGTGCAAGGAGTCCCACCTGGACAGTGCACCAGGTCTTCATAACACATTCGAATCTGTATTTGGATTATTATTCAATATATTTTCTACAATTCTTATTCTTTGACTCTTTTATCTGACATCATTCTTTAAAGCAAGAAAAACATTGAATTCAAATCATAATAAAATACATTTGAACACAAATGTTGCATGGATGGAAACATTGTACTCTACACTGCTGGTGTTTTAGTACAATAAGAGTAAATGAATATACTGTACAGAAGGTTTAGGAAGCTAAGCACATTTAAAAGGACATTTTTCTCGACAATAAGCTTCTTAAAATTCCAGATCACACTCTTTTAATGTGGCTAAATCCACATTGTCTGAACATTTCATACTAAACTGATGCTCATGTGCAAAAGGTATGCTTACATCAGTATCTACATCATCAGAATCTCAGGAGCTTTCAAGGAGTTCCAGAAGCTGAAAGCTGGGCTTAACACTAAGAATGTGTTCAAGCTTATTGTAAAAAGGGTATGTTATTCAGACACTGACATTTCTTTGGTGTGCATTCTTAGATTCTTTAAACTTTGCTTTTAAGTTTTTTTTTATTATTTTCCTTTGAAATTATAACAACACCCTGATGTGGCTACATTCAGCTATTTCTTTAGATATCTGGAGTAGTAGATGGATAATATGGAGAAGTTTCAATATTTCTAATTTCTAAGGTTTTACAAGTTTCCCAGCAAATAACGTCACCTCACTATCCCACCACTGCTGTCATCCATTTTCCTTTCTCTTCAGCCCACATTTATGAGGATTGTCGAGCTGGATTGACATAAAATCACATGAATTCTGATTGGAGTCACAATGCCGTGATTTGGATATGTATTGGATTTCAATACCACATATCAACCCAGAATTTAAAATGTCAGATTCAGTGTCTTTTTGCTATTCACAATGCCACAGAAATAACATTTTAGGGTCATATATGACCAGATTTGGACCATTTTTACCTGCTATAAAAAATCCAGATCACATTGGAACATATGCAAGTAAACAAATAAAAATAAGTATAGACACAAGAATAGAGTAATTGAGATCTTGTGAGCCAGAACAAAAACAAAACAAAAACAAAAAAAACAAAAACAAAGCTTGGTTCCAGATTTTGGGTGGATGTGTTCAATTCCGTCACCAGCACACCTGATTTAATATCATTAAGCACTGATTTACCCAACCAGGTGTTGAATGAGAACACTCCCATGAAAAGAGCTCTGGGGATATTTTAATGAACACAGTGATGTAAAAGCTCTGCTTTTTGTATGACTTTTATTTGTATTTATTGTAATAATAGGGTTTTACTCTGGGCAGAAACATGTATGGCCCAATTGTTAGGGTCTAGACATGCCAACATGCCAGACAGATAGTTTCTGAGTAGTTTAAAACGACTTGATCAGGCAGCTGTCTATCTCTCTATCATGGTGTTAACAACAGCTGTTGCCATGTTCTGAGCTCTGGTAAGACCAAGAGCAGCTGTCACAGTGTGAAAAAGAGCGTGAAATCTAGATAGTATGTCCCATAGAATGCAGCCGTTCAGAGGCCTGATATAGGTCAACTTGTAGGAACATTTGACCCACTGCTTTTTTTTGCTAATCTATCACAGATCTAATTAAGAGATTTTCATTATGGGCCATAATCTTGGGTATATGAGTTCAATATGACAGGTTTTATTAATGTTCCTGCAGAAGAAGGGAGAAGGGGGTGAATAATGGGTCCAAGTGTAATTTCCAGAGAAATGGAACAACTGAAGCAGGTGAGCTTAGTGTAAAGCAGAACTTGGAGAATAACTAATAGAAAGTAGTTTGCATTTTGAGGCTCTGGGGGAGAAGAAACCTGGCAACCACTACCCTGCAGCATATCTGTGAAAATCTGGTTCTTATTAGCTCCCGGCCAGTACTGCGTAAGATTGGAAACAGGGAATAAATCTTTATTTATTTCCAAACCTAAAAATGTAGTAAGCCACAGTGATTACATTTATAGTTGTGAAAGCAAAAAAAAATGATGCATAGCCAGTATTTTCTGCAAGTTGAACAAATCAAGATTTGCTGATTATGGCTGTATATCAGAATATAAGGGTGGCATCATGCAGACAGTGTTATCATTAGATAGATAGATAGATAGATAGATAGATAGATAGATAGATAGATAGATAGATAGATAGATTGATAGATTCAACTTTATTGTCATTGCTCAGTACAAGTACATAGCAACGGAATGCAATTAGCATCTACCAGAAGTGGAAATATTAGCAAAAGTGCAAACAAAAAACTGTGCAAGTGTGCAATAAGTAGACATAGTGATATAATAATCAAGTTAATACCTACAATTAGTGAGAGATTTTTGCACAGTTGGACAGTCCTCCTTAATCTAGTCATTTCTAATTGCTACCCACCAGCTAGGACTATCAAACAGTGCTACCAGTGCTGGAAGAGTGAAAACGAGCATGTGTATCAGCTGTTTTTTGAACTGCAATGTCATTGGAGAACTGGTTTGTTAGCTAACAGATGTCCATGTTGGTTAGCACTATTGCGGCCTGTCATTGGCTCAGCCCACATTTACAGGATATAGCACATATCAAAGTGGCCCAAAATGAAAATCTCAGATTCCATGTGTTTTTTTTTTTCCATTCCCGTTGCCACAGAAACAACGCATTTGGATCAAATATGACAAAACAAGATTGGATTTAGGCTGTTTTCATCTCCAAAACATCAGGCAAATCTTGTCCATGGTTCAAACAGGTCACAGCTGTTTTGGTGACACAAGGGTATAATTGACATAATAGTCAATGTTAGTCAATGTAATTTTGACTGTGACTTTTGTCAAAATACTAAAACTATGAGTAAAACAAAAAGACAATAGCATGCAGACAACCGTGCAAAAACTGTAGGGTTTGTGAAAAACATTTTCAAGGGGAAATGTACTGCCAAACCTGCTCAATTGCCTTATCGCTCCCCATTATCTCTCTTTCTTAAAGTCCTATAGAGGAAGTTCCATATCCATATAAATGAATTGTTCCTGTGGACTCATTTCCTGTAGTTTGATATTTCCTTTTTTCCCCAAACGCACCACCTCCTCCCACACATAGACATAGACACAGACATACTATACAACACATATACTATTTATCAACAGTCCCCTTCTAACCACATCCACTTTTTGCATCTGTTTAGACGATTAATCAATGTCTTCAATATACACCCAGGGCTGATTTTCCAGCCACAGATAAAGTGTTGTCCAAGACTACAAAGGCTTCTCAATGGAGAATTCCCAGGGCCATTCTGATTTGGACCAAGACAAGAGTTAAGGTGTGTCCAGAAAAATATGCCTTTGTGTTTTTTTTTTTTTATTATTGAATTAAAAGAAACAACAGTGTATTAATTCATGTTGTTTAGTATAACCAGTATATTTGTCTACTGTAAATGGCAGATGATACCTGTCGTTGCTCATTCAACTGGATGAGAAACTAACAAGCAGAAACTTGACAGTGTGCATTTGCACATCTGTGTCAGCAATGGGTGCAACAAAGGAGGGCTCTGCAACTACAACAGTATTTGACAGCATCAACACCATCCCAATAATCGCGCTTTGCTTGTCCAACTTCAAAAATGGAGGGCAAGGAACGTCTGAGAAGTGGATGATTAGCGAAGATCATTGCAGTGAAAACATGATATCATAAACAAATCAAGCTAACAATGTCTCCCAGCAGAGGCCTTTCTCATTGTCTGTGGGGGATGGGGGTGGGGGACTTATATTTGCCGTGACTTCATTGTGTTTGTCCCTTAATTGCATTATTGAAGCATGAACACACTTTTAATGGCACCATTAAAAAACTAATGGCATGCAGCACTCCTCTGTTCAAGCACATCTGGTGCATATAAATTCAGCCTGCCAAAGAAAATAGTTCGGTTGGTTGAGCGTTTTTTTTTTTTTTTAATTCCTCCCTTCTTTTTGTCGTCCTTTAAGTCCATGTAAAGTCGTTAACAGGTCCCTCATTAAGGAGATGTATTTTAGTGCAATTTAAATGAGTGAGTTTGTTTTAATGCCAAACATTCTGAGAGAATCTTGGAGGAAGCTGTTTGATGCAGTGTAACTGTTTTCTAGTCACTCAAGAAACCATAGTAATGAGCCAGGTCAAAGCTTGGTGGAACCCAGGTGCTGATTTTAGTCTGTTTGGCCTTGTGAGAGAGAATGACAACATATGGCTTCGTTACAGACTAGCATAGCTTCAGGGTTCACTGTTTGACTGACTCACGGAGGATAGTGTTCCCTTCATCCATCATGAGGGAGTGCTGTGATCTGGAGAAGCCTCCGCCACTCTCTGATCTGACCATCCGTAACTGACATTGAGTGCATTGTTTTGGGTGGAGAGCTCAGCGCACACTGGCCTAAAGGTACATTCCTGACTCTAGAGCCCTGTTTGAAACACAAACCCCCTTTGTGCCTGATGGACCCACTCAATCCACCAACTTTAGCATCTGCAGCTGACATAGACTCTATTCCCCCTCTGCTTTCTATGTTCATGTATGAACTTGCACAATATAATTTTGCACAAGTGTATGCCTACCTTGCACTGCCACAGTTCATATCAAGAAACAGAGGATGGCTGTCACATCCGATTGTCCTTTTTCCATTGTTGTCAACCAGAGCGGTGGACTGTGCCAAGAAGGATCATTTTCGAACGTGAAACAACCCCCCTCCCCTTAACTGACAGATTAGGCCAAAATGATGTCAGCCCAGAATGCATTTTCCAGTTGTCAACTATGAAATGGGAGATTTTATATCTGAAAAGTGAAAGAAGCTGGAAAGACATGAATGTAAACTGCCGCCAAGGCATAGCTTCAGACATGAATAAGGTCTCATGAAAGACAGGCATTAGGGCCACAGCACTGGTAGTGGAATTCCAATGGATTAGCCAGTGAACTGATAAATGAAGTCCATTACCAGCACATCTAATCAACAGACGACATTATCTAACGTCAGCAGAAAAAGTGAAGAACAAATGCCAAAGAATGCTAATATATTATTTCTATCTGTACTTACACTTGAATTTTCTTGCTATAAATCACAGCAGGTTTACTTATATAATTATTTCTAACAACAAACATCACAAAGCAGCTTTACAGAGATCCAGGTTTGAGGCCCAACTGAACAAGCCTGGATCGACAGAGGCAAAGAAAAACTCCTTTAGAGCAAGAAGCAGAACCTAGACTCAAAAGGAGAACCCATCAGCCACTGGTTGACACCAAATAATAAAATAATAACAAGAGCACAAATATATGAAGAAATTGGTATTGAATACACAAGAAAAAAAATAGTAGCTTAGAGCCACTAAATCACAAAGGACCCCCTCAGTTATGCAGATTTTTTGTTACTGATTTTCTGATTTAAAATACTATTACTTTATTAACACGTGATAGTCATCATTTCAATAGAATTAGATTCATTCATCCCATATTAATACTCTGAATTATCATTAATTATATAATTTGTGAGCTATATCATTTACCACATTTAGTATTTTGTTGACTGTCAGGAGACTCAGGCAGCCAAAACATTGTATATATATGTGTGTGTGTATGTGTATATGTATGTGTGTACGTGTGTGTGTGTGTGTGTGTGTGTGTGTGTGTGTGTGTGTGTGTGTGTGTGTGTGTATATGTGTATATGACCACTTTTTTTTTTTTTTTAAAAGCTGTATTTCTTAAATACTATATTTCAGATCCAAAGTGACTGTTTCCAAGGATGCACCACATCCTGAAATACTGAAATATATGTACATATTTTAGTTGGAAGCATTACTGTCCTGGTCTCTCTTTAAAGTCACTTTAAGCAAAAACTGACCCCAATCTCCCCTACATTATTAACATGTGATAGTCATCATTGCAATAGAATTAGGTTCATTCAACCCATATTAACACTCTGAATTATCATTAATTATATAATTTGTGAGCTATTTCATTTACACATGTGTGTGTGTGTGTGTGTGCGTGTATGTGTGTGTGTGTGTGTGTGTGTGAGTGTACTTCGGCAACATCAACTTTTTTTTGGAAAGCCATTTTTAAGAAGCCCCTCCCCCTCCACAGTCACCCGCCCATTCATGACGTTCTGAGTTACGGCCGGACCAATAGGAGGCTGCCAAACTTCCGCACGACTCGAATGGATAAAGCTGCGCGGAGGAGACGGAGTTCCAGAGAGAGAGCCTGCTCAGCGGTGTTTACTCGGTGTTTACTTGGTGTTTAATCGGTGTTTACTCTGCGGACGGTGAAAACGTGGCGCGCTGAGCTTCGGACGGGGAGTGCAAAGCGGACAGAAGGGGACACGGCGGACAGAGGGGGACGGGAGCAGCGAGCCGCGCGGAGCTCTGCGGCTTTGACTGGGACGAGGGCTGCGCGCGAGAGGAGCCCCGCGATGTGCGCGTGAGGGGCCGCGGAGCCGCGAGCGCGAGCAGGGAGCCGCGATGGCGCGCGCCCCGCTCGCTGCCGTCTGCGTGCTCGCGTGCCTGGGCGCGTGCGCGGTGCTGCAGTGTGCGGCGCGCCGCCTCGTCTGCTGGGAGGCGATCCTGAACTGCCAGGCGGAGGCCGAGTGTAACTACGCGTACGGCCAGTACGTGCACGCGTGCGAGCCCGTGCTGAGCGGCCGCCGCGCGTCCTGTCCGAGCCACTGCATCGCGTCGCTGGTGCAGCTGAACCTGACGCGCGGCGGGCCGGCGCTGGAGGACTGCAGCTGCGCCTCGGACCCGCTGTGCCGCGACGCCAAGCGCGCCATCGAGCCGTGCGTGCCGCGCACCAGCAGCCTGGGCTGCACGGAGGCGCGGCGGCAGTGCGAGCGCGACCCGCCGTGCCGCGCGGCCATGTCCAACTACCTGCTGCACTGCGGGAAGCTGTTCAGCGGCGCCGTCTGCACCAGCGCCTGCAGGGACGTGATCGCGGACATGCGGCGGCTGCCCCGAGCGCAGCTGCTGGACACGTGCGTGTGCGACGGCACCGAGAGGACCATCTGCGAGTACATCAAGCAGAAGATGAAGAACCTGTGCTTCGGGGAGCCGCCGGTGGTCGACTACGACGACGAGGGCTCAGGCAACGACGACGACGACGAGGACGACTTCGATAGCGCCGATAGTGAGGGGTCGTCCGCCTCGGTCCGGGGCCCGTCCGTGGCCCTGGTGCTGGGGTCCGTCCTGATGCTGGTGCAGGCTTTAAGCTAGAACTGGGTTTTTTGACTGGTCAGTTTCTTGGCTGCGGCAGGACCAGTGGAACGGACTGGTCAGACACCAGCAGCGCAGTGAGAACCAACTTGGGAAATGTGGCAAGTCACTAGTCAGACACTGCCAGTGGAGTCACCTGCGGATTGGAATTGACTGGGCAGACTGGTCTGCAAAACAGTCACTATAGCGGAGGCAGTGAGAGCGGACTTGTGACCGGACTGTGGAAGTCACCGGTCAAACTCTGCCCAAGCTGCAGGGGAGTCGCTTGCCTAGAATTGACAGGGCAGACCAATGTGTGAAACAATCACTCTAATGGAGGCAGTGAGAACGGACTTTGAAAATGACCAGTCTGTGGGTGTCACTGGACAAACACTGCCCAAGCTACAGTGGAGTCTGGTCAGACTGGTCTGTCATCACAGGTCAGCGATTCCGACTGGTCAGACACCCCACAAGATTGGTCACTGAAAGTGACAGGTCAGTCAGCATGGTCAGACATCCTGTAAGCTACAATGGAGTCACAGTGAAAATGACTAGTCACTAAAGGTGACCGGATAATGATCAAACCTTTACTGGTCAAACAACCCACTGGTGAGACCAGTGAATGATAACAACAGGTAAAGCTGGACAGTCCCCTTACTGTAAGTGACCAGTCAGGCTCCTCACTAGTTACCCTGTGGAAGGAGTCTGAGCGTGACACCTCCACCACACAGTGAAAGGGACACCAGGAGAGCAAGTCGACCTGGGGACAGATCCGACTGTACGACTGTTCGTCTCCAAAGAGGACACATCTATCCATGCGTGACTTTGCCTGAGTTTTGTTCACGTCCCACAGTTGGTCGTTGCATTCGTTGGCCTTCTCTATGCAAGCGTACCATTGGGTGAACCCCTCGGCTGAAGCACTCTTTTCTATGTCTTCTATATTTATTCCTCAAAGCTGAACTCTTACTGTGGATTCCAAACAGAAACACTAGGCTAAGCTCGCTCTAACACTGCTGCCATACAGACATAGACAAAAACAGACACAACACAAACATAACGGCCAAGATTGTAAGTGCTCTTCTCACTTTGTCAAACGGGACACAGCCTTTGTTGCCTTCGAAAAAGATGTGTGTAGACTGTCGAAAGAGTTTTTATTGTATTACATAAATATTTTATCTGTGCAAAGGTCTAATCAGAAAGCTGTGCACTGCCCATATGAGACTAGATATGTAAAACTATTTTTGTATCTAATGTTGCCTTTTGAGTGTGAACGAATAACATCTTTTTAGAGTGAACGACTGGCTGGAATGAAGTACGAAGTAGGCTAGTACTGTATTATTAAGCATTCTTTTGTGAAAGTACTGAATATAAGCAATATTTTGTACCATACAATGTCCATGAAAACAAAGGGTGATTCCAGCTTTAAAGGGAAGTTAGAGATTTGATATTTTTGTTGTAATTGATGTTTCTTTGATCTGTACAGTGTAAATAGATTTGCAGAGAATCTTTTAATTTGTGTTCTCAAAGATGAATTATTGACTGTGTAGAAATGTCTAAATCCACTGTACGACTGCCTTTCGGTGATGTACTTTTTATAGAAGGCATAAAAACAACGGAAGTACAAAGACGAACACGACCATGTGTAATTTGTTTATCGTTGCTGTAAAACGTCGCTGTTTTGGGCAGGTTTTCGAGAACCAATAGAGGAGGTTCTGAGCACTCGTTTTCCTCAAGGCTGCTGCTGCTTTTGAGGAACAGATTAAGTATTACGAGGAGCTTGAATTGTCGATAGCCTTGACTTTGCAAACAGAAGTGTTTGCAGAAGGCCTAAAGCCAGACTTTCGGATATCTTTAGAACGTAAGCACAAAAGCGAATGGCTTTTCCCTGGGGTTTCACCAGGCCCGGGCAGACAGGGGTTTGTTTACTTTTCAATCACTCTGTTTGCTTAACAGCCTCAGTCGACACGCCGCGCCTGTGAACAAAGCTAGCCCTGCAATAATCTGAAAGGGAGACGGTAGCCTTGCTAAATGACTCTGAAGATTGATTATCTTGTTACAAGTTGTATATTTAGTCGTTCTTAAAAACCGAGAGCTTTGCTTTATGAGACGTTTGAGGACAAGGCCTTCTGAATGCCGTCATATTGGCGAGGCAGCTTGCAGTGCTAATAGTTGGACTTACTTCAGTTTGCTTGCTTTTTAAAGGTCAGGACTGTCTGCTATAAAACCTGTTGAGTTCACAGATTTTACAAATTGGGGCATGTTTGGAGGATTTTACATTTAGTTACTTATCGTAAAACCTTTGTAATATGTAAGATGTTACTTATACAAGATAACACTTTACAGAAGGCAACAATCATAAGGCTAAATGATAAAACAAGCCTTTTGTGACAACTGACATCACAAATTAATAAAGCAATATACGAATTTTGGATTTTGCTTTAAAACAGAAAAGGCTTTCTATAAATGCTGGTACAGGTTAGTCAGTTGTTTAGGTGTTTACTGCTGCTTACTCAGAAACTACTATGGAAATATATAGACATGGTGTTCACAGAGTGGTGCCATGTATAGGCATTAAAAAGAGGGAAGTAGAAGACCAAAGGAATGCCAGTGTTGTGTATATATGCGTCTAAATGTGTAGATTTACTGACTAACTTTATAGAGCAGTTTTAAATGAAAATACATTCTAGGCCAGTAATTGGCTGTTAATTATTTGTGCACATTGCGGCTAAATGCAGTAACCTGTATTTACAGAAGGAGTGTTTTGAGGTTTGTGGGTAAGTTTGTTTACTTTATCCCATGCAAATCGTTTAGAGATAGCACACCCCCCCCAACCCCTCTCCTTCTCTGCTTCACCCTGTTAAACCCACCCGTCTCCCTCATTCTTCCCCTTCTCGTCACCGTGGGCCTTCAAAACGGAGCGATTGCAGCAAAATGTTTTATTAGAGCGGGGGACAAGAGGCCTTGAGCGTGCTGAATGGAGGAGAAGTCGAGTGGCACTTTTGTCATGCTAATCTTAAGCACATAATGGCCCTGGCTACACAATGCCCAGGCACTTCATTCCTCTAAGGCTCGCTGACACCTCTTCAGAGCAGAGCCACAGGGTAGCATGTGGGAAAGATCCGCTGGCCCCTGGTCCACACACTCCATGTGGCCACCGCTGCCTAGCTGCCTATACTGCCCAATCCAGCAGCGGGGGCCATAATCACGACCCCATATTTTTTCTCTTTCAGCACTCGGTTCAGACAAAGGGCCCAGCACGTTGCGTATGAAATAAATAGAGAGGGCCTCGTATGGGCAATAGGCCGGAACAACTGGAACCGAGCAGCTAAGCAAGAGTGATGAATACCAAGATGGATTTCTGCTGTAGTGCTCATAACAGACTCACAGGGAGGAGAGTGTCAGAGACTGATGGATGGAAAATGGTCCAAGGGAATGCTTTGCTGTGCTTAGTCAGTTTTTCTTGTAGCACACATGCACACAGACACACTGTGTGTGTGTGTATATATATATATATATATATATATATATATATATATATATATATATATATATATATTATATCAGGAAAGAAACTTGACCCATAAAATGTTTCAAAGTTACTTAGGTTAGTCGTTGTCATGCAAAATCTCATATCTCCAAAACTTTACAAATGTTACATAACTGTCAGTGCATGACAGTGTACATTACAGATCATTCAGGAGTTTCTGTTAGAACAATTGAAAATTCTTGAAAAAATTTCAATTTCAATTGAAAAAATCTTCCAGATTCCAGATTTGAAAACAACAAAAATCGACACTGTTGCATTACTATATATGTAAAATGTAAAAAGGTTATGGTATAAGTAGAGCATGTATAAGTTAATGCACTTTATTTAAAAAAATGAAAAACTCATTTGCTTAGGGATGTTTAAATTTTTACATTGTATTTACATGCAGTGCATATATATCACTTTTATTATTACTATTCTAATGCTGCTGTAGGATTGTTGAATCTGTTTATGGACATTGTTTTCTTATTTTAAGTATTAATGGCTGATAGACCTATCTCACTTAACTGGTGGTTTGCAGAAAATTGCAATTCGGACAAGCATTATTGTGCAAAATTTTGGATTTAGCCCTTATGATAAATCAGATTAACTTAGTATGAATTAAAATAAGTCTAGAAATATGTTATGCAGTGTTTTTAATCTTACAATAATGTAATAAGCAATGTATATGCAGTTTTTTGACCAGCAGAACATTTTTGAAAAGAAAGCACACTTTTAATAGTAATAATGTATTCAACTTAATTCAATTAATTAATTCAAATTAATCAACATGAATCAACACCTTATTTAACACCTTATTACACCTTACTTAGAGACATTCCATATGAGTGACAAAACATTCATTCATCACATTCATCTGCTTCTTGTTGGCCAGGTTTGAGGTAGGTCCATGAACAGTGGGCCAGTGAAGTGACTAAAACAATGAAAATGTCATGAAATGTATCAAATTTATTAAATATATGAAGCAAAAAAAAAGATGGAAAGTGAAATGCAACAAGTTCAAGTTCTATAGTGTTTAGTGATTCTTCACAAGTTCACGAAAACCACTATTTCTCTCAAGACTATGAGTGATGGGCCTGTCCACAGTACAGCGTTACCCAGTTTACAAGAAGCATGTGTGTGTTTGTTTTTCAGGTCTCCGAGTGTTAAAAGAATCTGTGCTACTAATCCCTGCCTCAGTGGCTCCTGAGACAGAAAAGAGTAAATTATTATGACTGCTCTATGCAATCAAGCAAAATCTGCCAGTGATTATCATAGTGGAGCTTTTAAAATAATGCAACATGACTTATCCCCTTCAAACCAACATTTGCATCCACTTTATTTTTGCTCCTCAGTGTCTTTGAGCCAAAGTTCTTACCTCTTAACAAAGCAGTGCCTGTTGCTTTAAGACAAACGTAGCTGCTGCTTTACCAGTTATAATGCTCTTTTATTATTCTTTTGGATAATGAAACAATTTGGTGGTTCAGGCCTCAAACTTGACTTTCCCTCGTGATGTTTTCAATTAACTCCTGGCACTTTCAGAGTCGCAAAACGGGTTTTCCCCTGTTGAAAAAAGAGAAGCGATGGAAAACGACAGGAGAACTTCACAGCAGGGACCTGGATTCTCATTACAGCAACAGAATCTGACTGTTCCTTTAGCCAAAAAAAGTGCTTTATTGATAAGCCACTTGGGGTGAACATCTTGAGCTTTTGTTGCAGTAATTACACTTATAGGTCAGATGCACTGATTCTCATTGTCGGCCCCTTTGAGCTTCTTATGGGGGAAGTGATGAAGAAACAAGGAGACAGCCGGTATGATTGAGATTGGGGAATGAGCAGTGAAATGGAAAGTGCACTGGATAGGATTTAGGGTAATCCTTTAAAGTTAACACAGGGTATTTGATGGAAAGAAGGTTAGAAGGAGCCCCTATGTCAACTGTCCCTCTTAAGGAACATTTGTTTTCTAAGCAATAAATGTAGACTGGAGTGGTTTTAATGTTTTGGGACATACATACTGGTTAAAAGGCCTGGTTTAAGTCTCCAATAGAAGAAAACATTCAATGTGAAAATATGGTAAATATAGTATTTTCCGTTTTTTTATTGACCAGGCCTTTATATTTCCCCTCGAATATGTCTATGTAGTACAACTGTAGTCTACTCTTCACAGAATTCGCAGAAAAACTGTTTTGGTCTTTTCCCTTGTTCTTTTCTCCCTGCTTTTCGACGCTTGAGAGCCAAAATGTGATTTTCCTCTCCCCCCGTCTGAGCTGCCACTTTGATTCCATCACGGAAGACCTCTGTTGAGTTCACAGCTCTTTGAAATGAGTAAAAGGACCTCGGCCCAGCCTCTCCAGAGGGGTCCAGAGGGCTCTTTTGCCTGTGAAGCAAGAAAAAACCTCACAGGATTAAGTTGGTCACAAAGAGATCACTTACCTGCAAGGCCTGCTTCTAAAAATGCTACGTTCCTTGTGGAGTACCACTGAGGAGCTTCCCAATTATTGTATCTTCTGAAACAACAGTCCTGTATTTGTTAGTGCAGATGTAAACACAGACACACTTTGTTGAAAGTGATGCATTCTTGTTCATTCCAGATGTGGACAGAGAATAATATTTTGAAATACCATTGCTATAGTTAGAGCTCAGTGTTTAAGAATTGCAGGTTAAGATTTAGTGTTCCATGGTGAGCTAACAATTACATTGTCCCAAATCACTACAGTTGCAATGACTGGACCAAAACACCAACAGAACAATAATTACTAAAATAAAAAAAGTAGTTTTCAGGTCAGTTTCTGGACGTCTTGTTTACAGAGCATTGATTGATTAAAAAATGAGCAAATGAATCTCTGTGATTAATCACACTTATAATGGATATTAACATGTAACAGAGGTCGAGTGTAAGATCAAATGGAATTCTATGTATATTTGAAGTGTTGATCATGTTATTTTGTATCATGTTACAACAATATTCTGTGATCAATTATCATTTATCACAAGTTAAACTGCTAGGACTTCCTTATATTTTTGGGAGGGAGAAGAACAATAATGTGTGGAGGGGCCTGTATGGCAAACTGGCTGGAGGAAAACATCTTTAGTTTATTATAAGTATTTATTATGAGTATAGTTTTTATTAAATTTGTTGAGTAAATACAGAGAGAGAGAGAGAGAGAGAGAGAGAGAGAGACCCTAACCCTAACCCTAACCCTAGAAAGATCATATATTTTTTTAGCATAAATAAGATGTAATCTACCTTCTGAATAACAGTAACACCATCTTGGCCCCCAACGGCAGAGTTTACTGTGTTTGCTGTTTAAAACCTAAATAATACATAATTAAGCTCTGTAAAAAGAATTATTATTTAAGTTTGGGTCAATGACTAAACGACTAAAAATGATTGTGAGTTCATTTTAAAATCACTACTTTTTAACAGTGTACTATTTTTTATATTAAAACACTTTAGCACAATTTTACAAGTCTTATACAATATTAAAACATACTTGTTCCCTCACTGGGTGTTTAGATTGGCTGAGAGTATCTTTCTGAGGTGCTTAATCATAAAAAGGTCACAGTTTTATCAGCCTTGGTTTTTGAACTGCTTTTGTAAATTACTTTTAACAATGTGAAGACATCCTAGAAACCATATAGGATAGAGTTCACAAACCAGACAAAATGAACAAAAATGACAACCAACGCATCAAATAATATCCACTGATATAAGTACAACATCCTTGAAGAACATTTGGAGGTTCTTCAATTTGAAACTCTGGAGGAACCTTCAACAAAATGACATGGTTCTCATGGTTTCTTGAATGTTCCTTGAAGCACATTAAGTGGTTCCTCCACAGTTTCAAATAAAAGAACCTCCAGTATTTCCTCAAGATTCCTGCACTTTTTACAGTGACAGTGAACAATTTACAGGTCATTCTAGGCTCTTCAACACAGCAAGCCAGTCAGATATTTGAGTTTATTCATGCTCACTAGTGTTTACCCAATCTGATATTTACCCACTAAAATGTATATTATTGCTTGTACTATTCTCAATTTGCCATGAAGTCACACAAAATTAACCAGGTAAGACCCCCCCCCCCAGGGCAATGCAACTAATCCACTTCTACCATAACAGGCATTGCGGGCAGAGTGGCACTAGCTGACATTGTACTGTTGGGAACAACAGCCAGTCGAGGCGAAGCTTGGCACTCTTGTTTTCACTCAAGAGGATAATGAGGTGATGGAGGGGAGAGGTGTTTTTTACTAGCGCCGAGCATGGCCCCCTTTTTCTACAGCAACAGCCATATAATTCATCTGACAGGCAAGAGAGGAGAGAGCCAGCAAAGCATCAGGGCTGCAGTGCGAGGAGGCAGGGCCACTGCCACGGTGTCGATGAATGAAGGGGAAAGCAACAATGAAT
This sequence comes from Acestrorhynchus altus, assembly GCA_034509495.1. Taxonomy (NCBI): domain Eukaryota; kingdom Metazoa; phylum Chordata; class Actinopteri; order Characiformes; family Acestrorhynchidae; genus Acestrorhynchus; species Acestrorhynchus altus. The sequence continues at coordinate 7,781,222 of CM067522.1, read as the reverse complement.
ATCTGCCATTGAGTTTGAACGACAGCATGGGTTTAGCAACATTACTGGAGCAAATAGGCATCAGTGGGTGGCAGCTGTTGTAGTTTGTATTGTACCTTTTTTAAGTAGGTGGGATATTACTTCACTTAAAGTCCAGAACAATTGTACATAAGCAAACTAGTGCAAATTCATGTCAGAGGTTTTCACCTGAACACCAGAACAGTTTATTTAAACACCTTGAATGGTTCTTTGAAACACCATCAAATTCATTTGAACAAATTTCACTTGAAGACCAGAAAGGTTTGATTGGACACCAAAATGGTTCACCTCAACAGCAAAAAAGGTTTGAAGCAACACCAAAAAGCTTAAATGAACACTATAAAGGTTGACTTGAACACCAATAAGCATTGGTTGAGCACGAAAAGGTTGACATGGACACCAGAAAGTTGACTTGAACACAAGGAAAGTCTGTTGGCTTGAACCAGAAAATTTCAGCTGAACTTCAGAAAGGTGAAACTTTTGGCCCTGCAAAAGACATTCACACATATTGGATCACTCCTTTTAGTCATTGAGCAGGTTTCATTCAGTCTCATTGCCAGAGGTGTATGAAATCAAGCACCTGGCCATTTCAAGAATACAATAATATCAGGGAACAGTGTACTAATGTACCATTTGTGTTTTTTTGCATTTAACCATGCGGTGAACACAACCCCCCCAAACACACACACCACAGTGAACCAGTAAGCACAAGTACCCGGAGTGTTGATCAGCCTCTGCTGCAGGGCCTGGGAAGCAATTTGGTGGTTAGGTGCCTTGCTCAATTGGACTTCAGTCACAACTTGCCAGTTCAGGGACTTAAACCTGTGACCTTCTCTTAGCATGCAAACATATGTGAAAGAATAGTTCATTCTAAAGAACTCACTGAATTCTGTAGTACATTGCAACAAGTCAGTTATCTCTGAGTGGAATTACTGAAAAGTGTTTAGGGCCCACAGCAACTCAAAGTTACAGAGCAGCGTCTTCTTCTGTTGCTTTCTCAAAGAACCTTTTCACCTGAATGTTTTTAATAACTTAGAGAACCTGAAACGCCTGTGCAAAATAAAATTTAAACACCAGTTGAAAGATTTCCATGGAACCCTGCGTCCATTGAATGCATCCTCCCTTCAGTTTACCACAGCCAGATCTGGGGGTATCTTCAAAGTGCTGAAGGATAAATGCTAGCATGACCCTCTCTGACCTTTCTAGCAGTGTTTGTCTGCTTTAGATCCTCAGTAGCAGCCACAGCAGCAAGAGGCATCATCTGCTACTTCATCTGACCACAGGACAAATAAACTGTCCCATGGACAAGCCAAACAGCAGCACAAGTTGAAGGAGGGAGTAAGGAGGGGTGGCCGGGAGAGAAGAATGAATGGAACAGTGCAAAGAACGAAGAGTAGAAAGAATCACAAGAGTGACTGTTTAAGCCGTTGTTGGTGCTGCAGCTCTGTTATGTGTTTGTGTTGAAGCCATTGACTCAACATTGACCAAGTGCAGCAACCCCTCTCAGTTACATTGACACAATGCTCCGTTCTGACCCTTCGCTTACCATTAGGCCCATTTACCAACAGTGAATACTCCAGACTCGAAAGCCTCCACTAGACTCCATTGAAAAAAAGAGTTCACTTAAGAACGAGAATGGGAAAAGACAGAGGGAAAGAGAAAGGCAGAGGCTGAGAGGAGAAAAAAAAGACAAAAACCTGCTGACATGGGGCATAACTTAATTTCCACGGTCGCAGGGCAGCTGGGCAGTGCAGTCTGCTGTGGAAGGCCATTTCAACTTCAATGGCTTCACTGACCCTGAAGAGGAACTCAGTGTGCGTCCGGCTTCGCTGCAGTTTATAGGCTTGACTTCTAGAAGCACATAGGCTGAGGTGTTAAGAGTTCGTTTTTTGAGCAACTGTAGGAAGCTCAGTGTTTGACCTGAAATATTTAAGTTAAAACAGCCTGTGAATCACTTCACTATGCAATTTGCTGTTTTTTTTTACTTTTTGATATAATCCGAATCTGGCATTTATACTTTACATGTCATGATAAGTGAACCAATTAGAAATGCTCCCAAATAGCTTGCAATAAAATATTTTACCCTGATTTCCACTGAAAGTTACAAAGTTTTTTTCCATCTCCAGTAAATTTGCTATTTTGGAGATACAATTTTTTTTGACAGTGACAATATACAGTATGTCATTCCAGGAATTCAAGGTTAACCATTTAACTTTACAGTTTCTATCAGCAATAAAATCTGAACACCAGCTTCAGTGGAAGAGACTCAAAACACATCTGATGTTTTTGAATAAAAGCTTTTTTTCTTTACAATTCAAATTTTTTTATTACTTTTTTATTATTTCTTTATGTTTTGGTTTAACAAAAACACCTTAGACTGATTTTATTTCAAAATGAAAAAAACTGTGGCAGTGAAATCAGTTGAAAAGTGCCAGGCTGTCATAACAGAAGATTTGTGATCAGAAACTGACTATTGATGACCTAGAAGATGAATTACACAATATATGGCAGCATGTGGGCAACAGACTCTTAACTATACAGCAATAATATGGACAATGAGGATGCTTCTAACATATAATGTACATAATGTATATAATGGTCAGTGTGTTCCTTTACATTCCAGTACAATTCCATCTTAACAAATCCTTTACACATTCTTATAGACCTTCCCTCTACACCCCCCTGTACACTTACACATATTTAACCTAGTGTGACTCATGTATTTATTTATTGGAAAATATTGCATTAGACTGTGTGGCTCATGCCGTATTCCAGAATTACATGATTTGTATGCCATGTGAGCAATAATATTTGGTACGATGAATGCAATTCCCATATTTTCAGTGTGGTCACTTTGTACCCTACATGTAGTTTAATGGAAGTGTGAATTTGAAACTTCTAAATCTGAAACAGAATTTTGTAAACTGCAATTGTGTGTACGGGTTTGTATCTTGTGAAACAAATCACATTTTGACATGTTTTTAAATGTAATAATTAACTGTACATAAAACTAAATGTGATAAGTCTGTGCTCCAACCTGGTGAATAAACAAACAAACAAACAAAAACAAACATTTAACCTCAACTTGTTTAGGTTGACACTATTTGGCCCTCTTTGCGTATCATTGACCAGTCTTTAATTACTCATTTCACTCTTCTACTATATTCAAAGGCCTTCTTTAAACAGCACTTACAACCCTGAAGCACCAACTTGGGTGAAACCCAAAAAGTGTAGTTTTAAAGGGTTTTTACAGCCTTGCTTTTCCACAGCAAGTCAAGCAGGCACTTGAAAGGTGGTTGACATTACATACAAACCAGGGAAACACAGAATGATCGAATGATTAACTAAGTACAAAAATCAATCAAAGACAATAAAAATGAAAGACAACAGAAAGAGCGCAGGGTGGAGGGTGAGAAGGAGAAAAGCTTGAAGAGAATAAATAATGAGGCCCAAGCTGGGGAGTTGTTAAGAGTTAATAGTCTCGGAGAAACTGAATGGGGGCTGGGGGTCTCACTCTATTAAGCCGACCCCCAGGGCCATGGGCCAAATTGTGCCCAGTTGTTGTCCTGAAAGAATTCATCCTTCACACATTCAACTTCGTCCATTATATTGTCCCTTTTCACAGCTAAGGCCATGCAGGAGAACCAGGGGCTAAAGGAATAAGTACAGGCTCAGAGAGAGCGAGAGTGTGGTAATAAATATGTTGAATTGGTGCACGAGTTTAACCGGCTTTGTGTGGCAAACACAAATGATCCTTCAGAGTAATTAATTAATTCGACTCATAGGGCTCAGGCTATTATGTGCTGACACAACAGCTAAGTGCTAGCTAGGAGAGTTGATATGTTTCCCATGGAGCTTCCCCCCTTTTCATTTTAGTGATGCAAGGCTGTGATGATAAATTATATTTGCCAAAGTGTGTGTAAGTGTGTGTGTGTATGTGTGTGTGTGCACGTGTGTGTGTGACTGTGGTGAGTACTTGCTTTTATGAACACAGAGTCATTTGTATTAAGGCCTGGCCATGTTTAGGAGGAGTGTTATTGCCTTGTTAAGCATTAACTGAACCATCAACACTTAGACTCAAGAGAGGTGGAGACTGGGAATAGTGGGAATGGACTAGACACAGTCTGGTTTAGAACTATGGCCAAAAGGTGGTGGGCTGTTTTGGTTAGTTAAAGCACTTTCTATTTCTACTATGTTTGATGTTCCTCAAGCTCCTCAATCATCATTGTTCAAACATATCAAGAAACATTCCCAATTGTCCGTTATCCTGAAGAAATCAAAGTCAGAATACTTACCCACATTCATGAGATCTGTTTTATGATGTTTTTGACATGACAAAATCATATCACAGGACTATATTACATTATTATTAACACGCTGGTTACCGTCCTCCTCCTACATCGCAATTAATTTTTATTTGAAAAAAATTGTCTGTGACAGAGAAGTCATTTCATCTCATCTCTGGAATAACAGTATATCTGCCACTGATGAGCTAGAAGATGGATATTTGGCTTAAAATCTCACGATACATGGCCCCATTCATTCTTCCCTTAACGCGGATCAGTTGTCCTATACCCTTTGCAGAAAAACAGCCCCAAAGCATGATGTTTCCACCCCCATGCTTCACAGTAGGTATGGTGTTCTTGGGATGCAACTCAGCATTTTTCTTCCTCCAAAGAGTTGAGTTTTTACCAAAAAGTTTTTGTCTATTTTTGTTTCACCTGACCACATGATATTCTCCCAATCCTCTTCTGGATGATACATACATTCTCTGGCAAACTTCAGATGGGCCCAGACATGTACTGGCTTTAGCAGGGGGACATGCCTGGCACTGTAGTATTTGAGTCCCTCTCATCGTAGTGCATTACTGTTGGTAGCCTTTGTTACTTTGGTCCTAGCTCTCTGCAGGTCATTCATCAAGTCCCTCAGTGTAGTTGTGGGATTTTTCCTCACCATTCTCATGATCATTTTGACCCCACGGGATGAGATCTTACATGGGGCCCCAGATCGAGGGAGATTATCAATGGTCTTGTATGTCTTCCATTTTGCAATTTCTCCCACAGTTGATTTATTCACACAAACCTGCTTGCCTTTTGTAGATTCACTCTTCCCAGCCTGATGTCCTTCGACAGCTCTTTAGTCTCTGCCATGGTTGAGTTTGAAGTCTGACTGTTTAAGGCTATGGACAGGTGTCTTTTATGCTGATAATGAGATCAAACATATGTGATTAATACAGGTAACGAGTGGAGGACAGAAGAGCTTCTTAAAGAAGTTGTTACAGGTCTGTCACAGACAGAAGTCTTGCTTGTTTGTAGGTGACAAATAATTTACAAATGAAGTCTTTAAAAATCCCACGTGATGTGAAAAATTGAATTTCCAACCAACTTTCTCATTTTGTCTCTCATAGTTGAAGTGTACCTATGATGAAAATACAGACTTCTCTCATCTTTCTAAGTAGGAGAACATGCACAATCAGTGGCTGACTATATACTTTTTTGCCCCACTCTATCTCAATTTTTGTCTGTTTTTATTTTTTTCATGGTTCAAACCCCATAGCTGCTTTGTACACTGCATAAAAAGATCTGGATTAATAGACCAACAGACATGCTCTAAAATTACTGTTAATTACTTTTCTTTCACATTGACTTCCATTCATAGTTAAAAACAAAGCTTTCTGTAAAGATGCAATTTTGGAGATACATGTTCAGTGGACACTGATATTCAACCTAGTCATTCATGTACTCTTATAATACAGAACACTGTATTAGACTTAACAGCTCATCCCCTACTCCAGTATAATTCCCACATTATCATTACTTACATCTGAATGCCATGTTGGCAGCAATGTTTGGTATGATGATCCCAATAAATCCCTGGCCAAAACTCATGTAGATCATTTTAGCAGCTGCTTTGAAAGCTGCTTCCCAAGCGTAGATAGCAGCTTGACCCTTTTCACAGTCATAGCACCACATCACAGAAGCCTGCTAGTTAGCTTGGAGAAGGGTGGGTTTAGGGCAGTGAGATCCAAACCCAGAGTTTTAGAAGAATATTACAGTTTGTTCTTGATGAGAAAAAAGTAACCATAATTTAGAAAGGAGATACGGAAATTAAAAAGGATTTTAGCATGCATACCAATATCCTAGTTACCTTATATTTCCTTTCCTAAATTTCAAGAATAACTCAGTGGTCAGAAAGCGGTGACTTTATCCGTCTGTGTTCATTTATTTAGGTGGACATTAGTGAAATCTGTGATTGTGGAAATGGAAATTCCACAGGAATACATACATGCTATTAACCTGGTTAACCAACTTTAAAAGTGATCATTTTAACTGACATCCACACTTTGTGTTCTAGGCTTTTAATCACAGGATAAGAGTAAACTAAAGACATGATACACATATTATAACACACTACTTGCCCTGATGAATTATCAGTGAGTAATCAATCTCAGAAAACAGATAAAATTCACTTGTTTCCTTTAAATGTATGTTTACAGCTCTGGCCACGTGTATGCTCAACATGTATGCAGATTCCTACTGAACAACTAAAGGGGACAGGGCTAATGATGTCGTTGACCCAGGGCCAATGATGTCGTAGTTGTTTTTTAATGTCACTGTGTTTTTTAATGTCACTGTGTTTTTTAATGTCACTCTGTTTTTTAATGTCACTGTGTTTTTTAATGTCACTCTGTTTTTTAATGTCACTCTGTTTTTTAATGTCACTGTGTTCAAATTTCAGAATAGAAGTCCTGACAACGGATACTTATAATACACACAAAAATAAATAATTTATTTTATGTGGACTACAAACAGGATTTCTGAGATATAAAGTGCTGAACAGACTAGGATGCACCTAGACAAACTAGAAAAAAATGGCTACATAAAGTCACTGTAATTCCCCAGCCTTTTAGCTCTGCTCCACCATATGTTTTATTGAATGTATTTTAATTAAAGAAACATGGGGGTGGCAGCACCATGCTATGAGGGAGCTTTTCAGTTTTTATACATGAACATGTGTGTTTGTTTTCAAAACACAACTTGCGCTCTTTTCATCCGTAAAAATCAGTGTACATAGGCCTTAACTTACAGTTTACATTCTTAATGGTCCTGTAATGGTGCTTTGTAATTTTATCCTCATGTGGAAAATAATGAAGTGAAAAAAGGAGGGTAAAAAAAAAAGGAGAGTAAAGCTTGTACATGAAGACAGATGCAAGAACATGGACAATCCCAGCATCCCCAGCTAGGTAGGAAAAAGCTAATGCTGGAGAACCAGCTGCCTTGAATCATTAATGGTCCCTGTGGGCAGACCATGAACATAGTCATATGTTTTCTCCATTCCACCATATATCCACATCTCTTTCTCTTTCTCTGTGCCTTACTCCTGGCCCATGGGACCCAAAATAATGCCCTTTCTGCTCTTTCATACCACACTCCCGTATGATGGGCCTGATTGGGACAGACAGTGTTTTGACTTTCTCATTTTTTTCTTTCTTTCGTAATTCTGCTTCATCACAGAGTTTCTACACAGCTGTAGACTCTCCAGAGGGAACACATCATTTGCTTCATCTTTCTGGAAGACAAAATAATGATCTCAAAATAAATGAATTTTCTCAATAAAGCTCAGCTCACCACTATCTTAACCAAACTCTGTGTTTGATTACTTTTAATATAACGGCCACATTCCTTTGGCAGCAGCCAAGAATAAATGAATCATTTGAACATGCTGACCTTGATTACGCTTAAATTATTACGTTGGGTTTTGTTGTTTTTATGTAGTATGGGAGTAACTATTCCCGTCAAAAAGATTCTTTTTAAACATTCTTTCCGTTCTCCTGCCTTTTTGGTGAAAAGCCTGCCAAGTAGATCAGATCAGTGAAATAGAGATGTGCTCTCTGAAGCGATTTTTTTTTTTTTCCCTCTCCTGTTTATCTTTGTAGCCCTAGATGGCTCTATCAAGGTGAGCTAAGTGGGCGCCCTTATACTCTGAAGGCAAAGAATTAAAAAAAAAAGTGGGGGAGGGTTTTTTGGAGGGGGAGGGCAACAGCTGTTGCTTTCACAGAAACTTTTTTAACCTCTCCACTCTTGCCAAGGCCAGTCCAGAGTTAAAAGGGCCTTGTTGCCTTGGAGATGACCCTCAGCCTTCCTCCCCTCCCCCAAACACCCACTCATCCTCTCTCTTGGCCTCTTGTTACTCTCTCTCTCTCTCTCTCTCTCTCTCTCTCTCTCTCTCTCTCTTTCTCTCTGTCTCTGGATTGGGATGGGTATTGGTTTACAGGCCAATTCTGGCCCCTGACGCTCCAGATACTGCAAGCTAAAGCCTCTCCGTGCTTCATTATGGCACTCTGATGAAGGACGGCAGAGGAATCCGGCTCAATCTGTCCACTGCTGACCCGTCTCGCTCAACACACCTGATGAACGAGTGGGCGGAAGGCAAGGAATTTTAATCAGAGATTCCTGACATCCTGTCTGGGCTTTTGGTTGTGGGGCCTGGACCCAGAGCCAGGTGTGTGGATATGTGTATGTGTTCTGTCCTTGGATATCAGCTATCAGTGCCAATACTGGTTTATTAGAGTCAAGTTACCCCCAGGCCCGGCCAGCACTGTATGAATGAAGGACTACAGAGGACATATTTAAGAAAAGTCACAATATTATATAATATATGACATATTATTCAGTAATTGTTAATACAATGTATTTGGTAGCTACCATATAAGGTGTTAGTTATGTAGTTATGAAGGCCTTTATACACCAAATGCAAATGATTATGTGATTTATTCAGATTAAAATAAATGTATTACAAAATGTGTCGAATTGAAGATGTATTGCAACCTAAACAGTAAAAACGGTGCATCATATTATTTGTCAAGTCGTCAACTTTATTTTAAAAGTACATTTAATGAATTCAAGAGCTGAGGAAAGTAGTGTACTAATAATGAATATAACTTTAAACCTAAAATTAAACCTAAAAATGAAGAAATAATATTATACCTAGAAATAGCAAAGAAGACCAGAAAAGTGTAGAATGTAAAATAATATAAATAAAATAAACCTAGAACATAGCTAATACAGATAAAAATAGCTGAGGTAATAAAATAATAAAATAAAAATAATGTAAGATCATTAAAAAGAGTGTATGTAATAGTATATTGACATGCAGTTACCTTTAGGGTGACATTAAGGGTGCTTTCACACCTACCTTGTATGGTTCAGACTTCAAACTTCAAACACAAATCTTGGTTCAGACCTTGGCCTGGACTTTCAGGTATGTAACTGCCCTAAGAGCTTTATTATCAAATGCATTCTCCCATAAAAAGGTTGCCAGATTGGAAACACTTTACAGTACATTAAACAAAATCATTTAATATAATGACCAATCATAAGACAGCAGTGGAATAGTGTTTGTTAAGATTCCAGTTTAAAATGGTGCACTATGTTGAAACAATGATGCATTTGTCGCCATCAACTTTAGCTTAATTTCATGACACCTATCCCAGCTTTATACTAATAATCCTGTTATATATAAATAAATAAACACATTTTGAATTAATAATGCCCTAAATTTGGATATTTTGACAGAAATAGATGCATTCTGTTAAGACTAATCAAACCCCAATGTCTTTACCATTTTTAGAAGAAAAAAAATAGCATAAAAACAGATAAAATAGAAATGTTTTCTCACAAACAAATCCTGTTTATGAATCATAAAAATCCTTGCCTTCAGAGCTCTTTGAAGAACTATTTCTCCATCTTAAAAAACAAACTAAACTGGAAATGCATTGCATATGCAGGCTCATTAAAACACACTCATTATGCACACTGGCCTGGTGCCTTGGGTTAAAATGCCTTGCAATTAAAATGTAATTTAGACATTTCATTGTATTTTGAACTTTCCACTTATAGAGGCCAGTACTAATTAAACAGTGTCCTGCTGAGTGGACCAATTAGCTTTGTCTAAGACAAGGCATCCTTACAACAACTGACTTCCATGTAATTTCTCTGCAGAAGGAGATGAATAAGGGGTTCTTTCACTTTTTTGGGGGACAGACTGAAGTTGGAACATACAGAAGATGCTTGTAATTATTAATATATTAATATCTTTATTATATTTATGAATACATTTTTTGTTCATTCTAATGGGTTAATAAAAGGTTATTATGCAATATATTATTACAGTTATATAGCTAAAACCTTCAAACCATCCAGTTCTCTTTATGAAGCCAATTATTGCAATTATGACATTTGGCAGATGCTTTTATCCAGAACAACTTTCTTCTTTTATCCAGAACAATGTTCTTTCCTGTTCACTCCTTAGCTCCTTAGCTAGATTATAGAGACTAGAATCCAGAAATCCCTAAAGTTTAGATGCTGATAAATACAAGTCTCAGAGATGGATACCTCAATACCCAATGACAGTATGATTATAATCCTGTAATCTGTTAAATATTCTTGAAAGAGAAGCTCTTCTGTTGGCATTTGCCAGCAAGTGACTCAGCTGTTCAGACACCATGGGGAAGTTCGTTCCACCACTTGATGCCATGATATACCTTGAGGGATTGTGGGTCAAGCCAAGCTGTACTTGATGCTTAAAGGGTTCTTGGTACAGATCGGGTTTTGAACATTGCCATCAAGTACGGAGGAGCTGGGCCATTTTTGGTTTCGTTGGTCAGCTTCAAGGTTCCAAATCTGATGTTTTAGCTACAGGAAGTCAGTGAAGAGTGCGCAGCAGAGGAGAACAAAGGATCATTGAAGACAAGCTGTGTTCTCCGCATTGGATCTAACATTGAAAGAGATATTTCATGTTTTATATGTTGTGTTTTATTGTTTCCTTAATTTTTATGTTCATCAAATAAATAAAAAAATGTATAGACCATATTAAAGGTTGGATCCTGTAGTGGATTTGTACTTATTTTCAATAATAAAAATGTAATTTAAACAGGAGTTTCCAAACATTTGCTTACTTTTTTGTGTGGAGAAGATAATTGGAAATTTGCTGACTGTCCCTTTATTACTAGTTGTGTTTTAAGCTAGAGCTGAGGCCTTCACCATGATACTATTTCTGTTCCAGCACTTCTGTTTCTGGGCCTCATAAAAGTGAAAAAAAATACCACCAGACCCATTTTATTAGCCATACACCGGCAATGTCAACTTCCCTGAAGGAAGAATGATGTAATTTGGCAAAACCTGTGGTTATTGAGTGTAGAGGACAAGCGTGCAGACGTTACAGTAAGGTTTTGATTAAACCCATTTGGCAAAGCTTTTCCCGTCTCAGACAAAAGGCCAATTGGACATTTCTGTGGTAAGAACAACCTCCGCATTGTGTTGCTTTTTAACAGACACCACTCCAACACAGACATTGCCTTCTACCGTTATATAGAGAAATGTTTGCTGTTATGAAAAACAGGGTCCACATTGTTCTGTGCTTGAATCCGCCTTCAAATTAAATCCTACAGATATCTCCACTTCTAAGACTGTACTTTTGAAGAGCATTTGGATCAGCAGTGCAGCAGATTCTGATGTCAGAGACGGCATTAAAATCTTGAGGTTAGGTTGGCTAATTGATTTTGAAGTGTGTTCCCAGACCCCTGAGGGGGCAAGGAAAGAACTTCAGGCTTGCAAACTAATTACAGTGTAATATAGAGCTGATTTAGCAATTAGAGGTCTGAGAGAGGTTTAGATATGGTGTGTGTGTGCTTGTCTCTCTGTGGCAAAAAAAAAACACAACACACATTTGTCTTCAGTTGTGAACTACAGTACTACAGGGCAAGGGATGGCATGCACACAGAAGCTGTCAAATCAAAAAAGAAAGAAAGCTTATATTCTTTCCTCCTTACATAAGTGACAATTACTGTCAAAAAGTCAGCCAGTGCTATTGGTAAGCATTTCCCTGGATAATCCCAATGTTTTGCTCTGCTTCAATCATCTTGTATTGATACAAGCCAAAGAATTAGTTAAAGCTCACTGAAATTGGAACAAAACATCCTTGACCCTCATGTTTTTACAGGAAGAAGATAGTTGAACTTCATGTCACATGGGTAGTCCTGCAATTCTTCAGTGCAAGCAACAATGGCTACTGCAGTTAGTATTAGAAGATTGGAACTCTGTTCTGGATCAGTGTAAAAAGGCTGGAAACATATTCAAACATGCTGTTTTGCTTCTATAGATACATAAGAAGATTTCTCTCTCATGGTATGTTTAGACAACCTTTTGCGCTTATGACAGGTTGTCAGGCTGACTTGCGGGACAGTGGAAGGTGTTGTTACTGCAGAGGTTAATCCTATTTGAATGAGTAAGTTCCAAGGTGATGCCTCAGTCTGAACTTGCTCTTGGTTGATCTTGTAGACCAGAGCTTTGGAATTCAAAGCATGACATTTTTACACATATCTAATTATGAACCTTAACCTGAAGAGGTTCGAGCTACTTCTGTTGCTAACAAAAGCATGGCATAATATCATATTAACTTGGTTCCATGCCTACATTGCTACATGCTACAGGCTACATGCTGACGATTTCTGCTCAACATAAGCATTTCATTGTAAACCCCATTTTAAAGGTCAAGGTGGTTGGAAATCTGGCCATACAGGCAAAAATATTAAAAAACACTTTTATATGTCAGAAATCCATTTGAAAATTGATTATCCAGAGTGTTTCTGAGCTAAAAATGCAATACCTTTCCATGGCTTATTTGTAATGATTATATTGTTAAGCATGTTTATAATAATATTCTTCAAATAAAATTTTATAAATATTTGAGAGCAGTAGAAATTAAATAATAATAAAACAATAATGTATTTAAATATAATTTAAGTATTATATTTTTGATTATATTTTATACTGGAAAATGAATATTGTGCCAGCAAAGATAGAGCGCAAACAGCCCCAGCATGCTGTAAATATTTATAGGCATTTTCAAATAAGCATTTAAGTATGGTTTTCAAATTTTGATATTTTACATCAGAAATTATGAGAAAGATGTGTGTGTGTGTGTGTGTGTGTGTGTGTGTGTGTGTGTGTGTGTACGTATTTCTCACTATGTACTTAGGGTCTTTAATTAACAACATTTCAGCAAAATTAGTTATCACTCATCACAACAACAAAATGCATTATTATTATTATTATTATTATTATTATTATTATTATTATTATTGCCATTTCCATACATTTACATTTCAGGGGAAGCAATATTAGCTAGCTAGTGGTCAAGAATCATGTATCCACAAACAGAGTGTTTTGCTCCAGTTCAAACAAAGCCATTCCACAACTACAACAATATGTGTTCAGCTCAATTGCCCACATCCTTTCTTTTGGCTTAAAGGCTTGAGGAAGCCTTTTCAGGCACATTCTAAGCCCCCTCTGCCCCAGTATTCTTAACCAAACACAGCAGCAATGAGGAGGTCAAAGGGGGATCAGGGCACATTTGCCTTTTTAGCCCTTTGATATCAACGCTCACTACAAACACCTGTTCTACCCCCAGCTCTTGGTTTTCCTAATTCTTGTTTACTTTGGGACGTGTCCATTTGCCTCAGGCATTTCACAGCTCTGGTTCCAAGTGATGTGTAGCTGACCAGTGAGATTGGAGGAATTCTCAAGCCTCCTGCCCCCTGAGCCAAAAAACAGCTGGATAGGAAACAGTTGGGTGCGACAACAGCCCAGCTACTCCCCTAAACAAACTGTTTAATTAGCAATCACAGAGGGCTTAGTATGCATCCAATATGGGTTTCACTATTGCTATTTATGTAAGTGTGAAGCGGGTTTCAGCGATGTGCTAGTATTTGCCAACACTGTGTAAGTCAATATAGAGTCTAGTAAATCAATTCTTGTTGTTTTAGGAAAAGAAAACAGAAACTTGGGGAGGAGCCAGAAGAGAAGCACTGGATTGTTAAAGGTTGATTGTTAAAATGTCCCCAGGTTAAAATGTCCTGAGCAGATTTCTGTGATTGCTTGACACTCTTTCAAAGCTGGCATGCTGAGAGTTTCCCTTTTGCTCTTCACTCTCACACCTTCACAGTGGGTCGTCCCTCTGCCCTTCTTTTCATCTCTCTTTCAGTGGGCTGAACACAGCATGGACCTACTTTAAGCCTCACATGGTGTCCATGTTAGCACTCCCAGCTGAGTATAAAAACGACACTCCGTTTTTCAAAATGAGAATGTCTAAAACATTGAGATGGGTGTAAACTGGTGACATTTGCTTGATCAAACATAAGAGGGCAGTTTCAATCAGGTACTTTTGGGAAGAGTTGGGGTGGTGATTCTCCAACATCATGACCTCACAAAATCATGTTGTCACTGCATGCAATCAAATTTTCACATCCACGATCTAGTAGAAAGCATTCCTTTGACAGGAGAAACAAATACGCCAGCAAATGCAGGATAAACTCTTTTTACTACCATTGATTTTGGAAAAAAATTTGAATTGTCTCAATACATTTGCAATAGACACACACACACACACACACACACACACACACACACACACACACACACACACACACGCACACACACACACACACACCCTAATTACTGTCTGCAACCACGCGGGTTAATTCCTTGAGCCGCAACGTCAAAGTGGTAATCGTGTCAATGCAAGCAGAAGCAGCATGAGATTAAAGCAGCTCAAATATGGTTACAGGCATGAAAAGCCCTAACAGCTCCAACTAAACCCCTTGTTTGTGTGAACACTCTTTGATAGCACGTTATACACTTTGTATCGCTATCGGCTTTCAAATCCCTCTCAATCCCAAAGTAAATCTATTTATTGACTACAGTAATCCTGACTGAGACACTGCAAACAATGGCTTTCATCAAAGGGTGTGCTTTGCTAACATTTTAATCTAGAGTAATTGCCACTTTGATATTTGTACGGCAGCGTATGGTTCATTTTAACATTTTGATTAACTCACTGACTGTTGATTCCAAACAGAAGATCTGACTGAAAGATTTATATTTGAGTATTCAAACGAAACTACAGCACCAGTGCTGTAAAGTTTGTGTAGTGAGAGTGACTTCGAATAAGTAAGCTAGTGGTATGAAAGGATAGAGGTGTCTTCTGCATGGCAGCCTGGGGTTCGAATGTCTAAGCAGGAGAAAAGGGGAGTCACCACCCAGTGTATTTTGGGTTTCTGGCCATGGAAGCTTGCTGTTTGTTCCTTATTCTGTGTTTAACTGTATCTTGACTTAAAAAGGGAAAGAAGGGAAATGTGGTTTGATTCTCTACACAGGACAGAAGACCATGCAATACAAATTTGTCATCCAAAACCCCTAACACAACATCTGCCATGAGCAAGGTGTAAGTTGATGTTACGTGCAAGCACTTTGGTTTTGCATTTCTCTATTGCTGGCTCTCCCCAACAGGTAGTCTTCTCCTCTCTCCCTAATCAGATGGAATCTAGCTGCCCAATGAAATTCCTAGCTGGAGTAATTAGAGGGAGGATACAGTTTTAGTGTGTGTGTGTGATTTTATAGCTTATAGATATAGATATAGATGTAGCTTTAGTCTCTTTAACCTTGATTTAATTGGTTTTAACATCACACTATTGATACCACATACTATCAGTTGCTCCAGAGTGCCTGCCCATCCATATGTGCATAAGCTTTAGCCTTCTTTCTAAAGATTAAGAGTGTTTAGGCATTGATGCTGGGTTAAGTTATATTCCAAATGTGCTCTAAATATTTTCATTTGAGTGTATGTTCATGTCCATAACTGGCTTGAATAACAATATCCATGTTAGGTGATGGAGTCAGCCTCTGTATAAGGTTGTCAGCTGGCTAGTGGTTCTCTTCACGCTATCTGCCAAGAGGAGGTTTGTGTTTGACCCACAGCCTAGAGCTCTCAAAGTCCACACTACAGAGACACTTGCTTCTCCCCCAGACTTGAATGCCATCCAAGTTAAACCACTACAACGCTGGTTTGTCTCAGGATGATATAGATTGGCTGTGACGAGCAAAGTTTTTTTTTCCCTTTTGGCCATGCCTAACTGGTGTCAGCTCATTTATTTCTGTATGTGGTTGGGACTTTTTCAAGCTCAATCCTAAATTAGAGTCCTAGTCATTTTCACTAACACGCCCCTTGAAAATTGATGAGGACTGAAATATTTCAGCATCCTTATCTGACATTGTCATGGCTTCTAGCTAACACTAGTGATGCATGACTCCAAATCCACTCCACTGACTCCAGCCAACTGCTTGGCTTCACTTTATATTAGTTCTTAACTTTAGAATCTCTTCGTGTACGTCCAACAACAACAACAACAACAACAACAACAACAACAACAACAACAACAACAACAAAAAACTAAAAACTAACTCAATTTGACCTGTAGAACCTTAGGCTAATTTTGCAAGATGTTTTCATAGTTTGATGTACCTTTATTCATCAAAAATGTAGAAAGAAAGTTATAGGAAACAGTCACACATGCCAGATATTGTTATTTTCAGGAGATCCTTTGCATGCAGGTTGAGCATGTAGATGTGGACAGAGTAGTAAACAAGCACTGGAAGCTCCTTTGACATGTAAACTGGGATTTAATTCAGTTGGATCCAAGATGGATTACTCACCAATAATTCATCACACAATGATTAGACTGCAATGGTTCGATAGAGTCTTGTAGTTTATGATAAGTGTCATGTCTGTAGATTACTCTGATCTTGAGTTATGAAAATATAACTGCCTGTGAAGTGTGAATTCTAAGTGTTAACTAATAAATAATGAACATCAGTGGGACCACTTATTTATTGGTGAGGCTCTCTCAACTTTCTAAGCCAGATATCTGACATATGAAGGCATTCCAGTTAAAACCCAGAACCTGCAACTTGGAAATTCTGACAAAGGATCAAAAACAAGCATGTTAAGAACTTTACTAACACAGGGAAGCCACAAAGTAAGCACAAGCCAGGTCAACAACACAAGACAAGCAGTTCGACTAATCCAACAGGTAGAAGATTAGTTTAGCATCAGTGTTGTATTGTTTATCTCTTTTTGCTCTCAGCAACAACTGAAAGCCAGTCCCAGATTTAATCTTGTCTGGTCTCTTGCTCTGTCACTCTATTTTTGCTTCCTTGTTTTCTCCAACAACATATTCTTCAGTCTCCTCCCAGCCTCAGCCATGATGTCCATACTGGGAATATTGGGCTAGTTTCTTCTCTTGAATAGCTGAAGCACATTTTTGTGATGTGATTTGTGCCATAGCAGGCAGAGAGGCAATGGCAGAGACACCATTCTTCATATTACCAGTCAGTTTACCATAAAAAATGTAATGCTGATTTTATTTTAGTTTTATTGCTACATTCATACCTAAATGTACCTTTAGGTACAGTGCACCTGGAACGTATTCACAGTATTTGTTTTGTTACAGCCTTTTTCCAAAATTTACTAAATTATTTTTTTTCCCTCAAGACTCTTTATTTGAAATATTTGGAAAATATTTGCCATTACACTCAAAATTGAGCTCAGGTGGAGCACACCTGTGGTAAATTCAGTTGATTAGACATGATCTGGAATGGTAAACACTTGTTTATATAAGGTCCCATAGTAGACAGTGCATGTCAGGGCACAAACCAAGCTATGGAGTCTAAGGAACTGTCTGTAGACTGGAACATGCATAATCCATTAAGATATGAAAAGCATTTTTCCCTGAAATATAAAACATTAAATGCAGCCATTTATAATCCACAAGTCAGAGTTATCTGGCTCATCTTTCTTCCAGGAACCTACAGAAACATATAGTTACAGTTATAGTTACAGAAACATTAGTGATAATTTACCCTCACCTTTCAAGTCAGAAACTGCCTGCCAGATCTATTGCTGTAATAATTGTTGATTGAATTTGTACACAATATTCTTATGTTAATATATTTTGTAAATAATTAAAGATCAAAATGAATACTATGGGTAAAAGAGTTGCCATAGTAACAGAAATAATGGATCATGATCATGCTCAACAGATTACACAGTAATATCACAATGTTCCATCAGTTATGGGTTTTTATTAATGTGGACAGCAAAAGACTGTCCAAAGTCATCCAACCAACCAATGAAGCTGTAAATATATAAATTAGGTGGTTTTCCAGAAAGTTTGTGTTGGATACCACAAAGGGATGGAAGGGGGTGGATTTGAAGACTGGGGAAGAACCACAGGCCTATTAGCTTAAGACTTGCGGCTTAGGCTATGACTTGCTGATCCCTTCTAATATTATTACCATAGCTGACCCCTATGATCATCCACAGGAAACATCTGAATGAAACAGAGAAAAAGAGACTGGAAACAGCTGGCCATGACCACTCAAAGCAATTAAACCCAACAAATACATTCACGATGAAGATCCAAACTTAGAGTGGACAGCCTTTCTCCCCCCAGGCCAAAGCAATCAGCAACAAGCAGGATGCTGAACAAACAGAAAAGAGGTCAGTGGCAGCACCTGTTAAAGTTCACAATGTTCCAGCCAGCTGCCTTGAAGGCAGTGAGCAAGAGTGACCAAGCTTTATGCACATACACTCTACAACAATGTTTCACAACCCAGGACCTGGAGGCACACCCTACAATCATATTTTTGAGCTTTCCTTACCCCCAACACAGCTCACAACTAATTAGCTCATTAACAAGCCCTTCAAAGTTGCAGAGTGTGTGTTAAAGCTGAAACGAGCACAGCAGGGATGTCTCAAGGACCAGGGTTGAGAAACTCTGCCCATATTAAAATAAATAAAAATCAGTCCTAAATTATTCCTAAAATTAATCATCTAAAGCTCATTTTGCATGGACATTGTAAATTAAAGTGATATTCAACCTCTCTAGACTTGACTACCATAACTTTGCTGGCTGGTTTTTATATACTGTATGTTCCAATGTGTGTGGACACCCCTCTTAATGAGGGGTTGCACACATTGGTTACACAGATGTGTAAATAAACACACAGCTTGTATAGTAACTGTAGAGAAGTACTGCCAATAGAATAGTCTAGAGCAGATAAACCTAATCATATTGGCACTATGTCTAATGCCAGGCATGGCCTATAGGGGTAAGAGGCTCCCAGCATTGAGTTATTAAGAATATTCTCTGAAATCATCCAATAATTTTGGGATAAGTTGGACTATTAGGGGTGAGGTGGGTGGTGATCATCCAACATACTGAGTGCAATCAAATCCTTACCAGGACAGTAGAGACTCCAAAAAAGCCACTTTTTTTTTGACATTTTTTCTTCTTCTTTCAAAATTTTATTTTGGGTTTGAGTAAATTAACAGTATAAACAGTATCTAGTTCAGTATACTCAACCAAATTAATGGACAAGACTGCTTACCAGACAGTTGTCCAGAAGACAATGATCAACACCCTCCACAAAGAGGGTCTGGCACAGACGGCTGACTAGAAGAGGAAAAATGTGGTGGGAAAAGGTGCACAAGTAACAGGGATGACCACAGACTTGAGAGGATTGTCAGGAAAACTTAATAAAGGAACTTGGGGGAGCTTCACAAGGTGTGGACTGAGGCTGGTGTCAGTGCATAAAGAGTCACTGCCCCTCTAGGAAAGGGGCAACAACTGCAGCATTCCGACACAACACAGTGTCTACCAGGTGATTTGAGAGCACTTCATGCTTCTATCTGCTGACAAGATTTATGTGTGGAATTTAGATGTGGAATTCCTTTTCTAGCAGGACCCACAGTGCCATTGTCTTTCATACTTTATATAATATTTTAATAATTTGATCAAAAGTAATCAAAACTAAAGTTTAATAGTATATGTTTAATAGGGAAAGTAAGAGCATTTCCAGTCACAATGTAAAGGGAAGTCAAGGGATTGAGACTAAACAGTTAACCTTAATCTAATCAGTCAGACTAACCAGCAAAAACTGTTTCAATTTGCTAAATGCCATTAAATAATGTGTACACTGGTGCAATGACAGACAGACAAATAGACAGACAGATAGAATATATATGGGACTGTTCCTTCATTTTATATACAGGAAAACTGACAAAGGAAGAGGCTGACTAAAAGTCAGTCCAGTCATTTTTAAAATGGTTGTGTTCATCGTGGTTGCAGCAATCTCCAGAAGATGAAGCAGAATTTACAGCACACTTAATGTGAAAAGACAACCAGTTTTTCAGTGCACTGGGCTTGGCTCAGCCCTCAGACCATAAGGCCACTGTCTCTGCTTCCACACAAGCTGTGAGAAAAACCAGATCCAGGAGTTTGTGAACATTTCTTCACCACAAGCTTTGTGGAAGTGGCTTCTGGAGGTGCCACCAAGGATGTGGGATTTTTATCTCTCGCTTGCATCTAAATCTTTATCAGTATTTTTTGTGTCATTTTAATTACAGGGTAACAAGTAAACATAGCATCATCCTATTTTCAAGTAAAATAACTATGGAATGAGTTTTGGTAAAGAAGAGCTTGTAATTAAGGCATAGATAAACACTACTCTCATTTTCTGAATGATTTCTCTCAGTGAAGGGAACATTGAGAGTTTCTGGCAGTATTTACGCTTATGGCTCACAGAAGGGAGAAGATGTTTGAATTGAAGTTGTTTGAGAAGCATAAAGAACTTTCATGGGAAAGCTCATGGCTGTATCAGCTATGTTGCACAATACATTTATTTCTGTGTAAATATTCATTATCAGGGGGGTATGCACACTGTGAAAAGAACAGAAAGCAAATATCTGCCTTGTATTACATGCTCTGGTAAAAAAAAAAAGGACTGGTCACTTGCCAGAGGCTTTTTCCATATATTCTGCTTTGATGGTCTTCAAAGACCAGGCTAGACCGCTTCCAATAAAGGCTCTCCATATCTTTGGGGCCAGGGGCATTTTCAAAGACTTAACAATGTCCAATATCAAAATGAGATGGGGCCACTAGAAGTCAAGTATTGGCTGTGTTTACAGCCTCAAAACTTTGCTGAAGTTTTTTTTTTATATTCAATGTTTGCAGAACAGAAGAAAAACAGACAAAAAGAAAGTCCCAGTGGCAGTTCTTATTGGCTGCATTCACACATCAGGTCAAGGCAGCCCAAATCATTTTCTATTTTCTTAGATTTGGAATTTGCAAATGACAGTTTGAATAGCAAAAAACACACTGAATGTGATATATTATTCACTTGCACATGTGGAGCATCACATCTCAATGTGTGATTAATATCAGTGAGTAAACAAGCTAAAATTCACTTGTTTCCATTTGAATTAAATCACAGCTTCCAGTGCATGTTTACTGCTTGACAGAGGAAAACTAGAAGGCAGGTGCTGTTGGCTCAAACAGTGTTCAAATTTCAGAATAAAAGTCCAGAGGAGGGATAATACTGACACATATATTCAGGTTGTTTTATATTTTGCTTGGACCACTCACAAGTATTTTATTAACTTTATTTTAATTAATGCTAATATTGTGGTCAATTTAATCATTACAAATATAGTATACATTTTTGCATTTTCAGCTCAAAAACACGTGACCAATTTTTAACAGGATTTCTAAAATGTAAGCAAAATTTTTTGATTAAAACATGGGCTGTGTGAAAGTCCAAAGTAAACCAGACCCATTTCTCAGGTTCATTGGTACGTTTAACCAAAGACTTTCCAGACTAACAAATTAACATTATTTTTGCTATCTCAATTATTTTTTAATCTTGAAAAAGTTGGTGGAAATCTAAAAAAATTCAAGTTGTCTGGTGAAGCTGTGATGTTTTAATTAAAGAGTAAGGCCAGCATTATTCTCCTAATGAGTAATTCATGTCACTTGTTTATTTACATTCCCATCTTTTCTGTGCTGATGCAAATCTATAAACCTTTATCTGACCACCTAGACACATGTCAAATTGGCCAAAAGCAGTTTATTTCCGACCGAATGCTAATCTATGCAAAGGCTTTAAGGTTCACTGCGTAGAAAACCGTGGTTTACAGTGACGGATGTCCATTGTCCCTCTCTAGCATGCAGACTGTCTCAACTAAATACTTTTATGGCCATGGGCTGGAGATGAGGCAAACAAGAGATGTGGAGATAAGGGTAGATCTGTCTTAACTTGTATGTTGACTCCTCAGGGAGAAAAAGAGGCAAAACATGGCTAAAGGAATTCAGAAGAAGTCTCAAAACAAAGCTACTCGAGCACATAATCGGTTCTAGGTTGGTGTGTTTTGCAGCTTGACATTCCAAATACATACAAAATGAGAATCAATGGAATATAAAAGAATGTTAAATATGCTTATAGCCGATATTTGTGATTTATTTGTTCACATATATATGTATATATATATATATATATATATATATATATATATATATATATATATATATATATATATATACATATATATGTGAACAAATAAATCACAAATATCGGCTATAAGCATATTTAACATTCTTTTATATTCCATTGATTCTCATTTTGTATGTATTTGGAATGTCAAGCTGCAAAACACACCAACCTAGAACCGATTATGTGCTCGAGTAGCTTTGTTTTGAGACTTCTTCTGAATTCCTTTAGCCATGTTTTGCCTCTTTTTCTCCCTGAGGAGTCAACATACAAGTTAAGACAGATCTACCCTTATCTCCACATCTCTTGTTTGCCTCATCTCCAGCCCATGGCCATAAAAGTATTTAGTTGAGACAGTCTGCATGCTAGAGAGGGACAATGGACATCCGTCACTGTAAACCACGGTTTTCTACGCAGTGAACCTTAAAGCCTTTGCATAGATTAGCATTCGGTCGGAAATAAACTGCTTTTGGCCAATTTGACATGTGTCTAGGTGGTCAGATAAAGGTTTATAGATTTGCATCAGCACAGAAAAGATGGGAATGTAAATAAACAAGTGACATGAATTACTCATTAGGAGAATAATGCTGGCCTTACTCTTTAATTAAAACATCACAGCTTCACCAGACAACTTGAATTTTTTTAGATTTCCACCAACTTTTTCAAGATTAAAAAATAATTGAGATAGCAAAAATAATGTTAATTTGTTAGTCTGGAAAGTCTTTGGTTAAACGTACCAATGAACCTGAGAAATGGGTCTGGTTTACTTTGGACTTTCACACAGCCCATGTTTTAATCAAAAAATTTTGCTTACATTTTAGAAATCCTGTTAAAAATTGGTCACGTGTTTTTGAGCTGAAAATGCAAAAATGTATACTATATTTGTAATGATTAAATTGACCACAATATTAGCATTAATTAAAATAAAGTTAATAAAATACTTGTGAGTGGTCCAAGCAAAATATAAAACAACCTGAATATATGTGTCAGTATTATCCCTCCTCTGGACTTTTATTCTGAAATTTGAACACTGTTTGAGCCAACAGCACCTGCCTTCTAGTTTTCCTCTGTCAAGCAGTAAACATGCACTGGAAGCTGTGATTTAATTCAAATGGAAACAAGTGAATTTTAGCTTGTTTACTCACTGATATTAATCACACATTGAGATGTGATGCTCCACATGTGCAAGTGAATAATATATCACATTCAGTGTGTTTTTTGCTATTCAAACTGTCATTTGCAAATTCCAAATCTAAGAAAATAGAAAATGATTTGGGCTGCCTTGACCTGATGTGTGAATGCAGCCAATAAGAACTGCCACTGGGACTTTCTTTTTGTCTGTTTTTCTTCTGTTCTGCAAACATTGAATATAAAAAAAAAACTTCAGCAAAGTTTTGAGGCTGTAAACACAGCCAATACTTGACTTCTAGTGGCCCCATCTCATTTTGATATTGGACATTGTTAAGTCTTTGAAAATGCCCCTGGCCCCAAAGATATGGAGAGCCTTTATTGGAAGCGGTCTAGCCTGGTCTTTGAAGACCATCAAAGCAGAATATATGGAAAAAGCCTCTGGCAAGTGACCAGTCCTTTTTTTTTTTACCAGAGCATGTAATACAAGGCAGATATTTGCTTTCTGTTCTTTTCACAGTGTGCATACCCCCCTGATAATGAATATTTACACAGAAATAAATGTATTGTGCAACATAGCTGATACAGCCATGAGCTTTCCCATGAAAGTTCTTTATGCTTCTCAAACAACTTCAATTCAAACATCTTCTCCCTTCTGTGAGCCATAAGCGTAAATACTGCCAGAAACTCTCAATGTTCCCTTCACTGAGAGAAATCATTCAGAAAATGAGAGTAGTGTTTATCTATGCCTTAATTACAAGCTCTTCTTCACCAAAACTCATTCCATAGTTATTTTACTTGAAAATAGGATGATGCTATGTTTACTTGTTACCCTGTAATTAAAATGACACAAAAAATACTGATAAAGATTTAGATGCAAGCGAGAGATAAAAATCCCACATCCTTGGTGGCACCTCCAGAAGCCACTTCCACAAAGCTTGTGGTGAAGAAATGTTCACAAACTCCTGGATCTGGTTTTTCTCACAGCTTGTGTGGAAGCAGAGACAGTGGCCTTATGGTCTGAGGGCTGAGCCAAGCCCAGTGCACTGAAAAACTGGTTGTCTTTTCACATTAAGTGTGCTGTAAATTCTGCTTCATCTTCTGGAGATTGCTGCAACCACGATGAACACAACCATTTTAAAAATGACTGGACTGACTTTTAGTCAGCCTCTTCCTTTGTCAGTTTTCCTGTATATAAAATGAAGGAACAGTCCCATATATATTCTATCTGTCTGTCTATTTGTCTGTCTGTCATTGCACCAGTGTACACATTATTTAATGGCATTTAGCAAATTGAAACAGT